>CM031600.1:31856740-31904531 GCA_018398815.1 Conus ventricosus
GTGTGTGTGTGTGTGTGTGTGTGTATTATGGAGCGTTGAATGTAGAATGTGTGGGGAAGGAAAAACACCTTACCCTAGAGTAAAAATAACCCGTGACTAAATGGACTATGACACAGGATAGTAAACAAAACAAAACAAAACACAAATCTAAATCGCACTAAAGATAGATAAATAGCACTGATATTTCACCCAACTCTTGTAGGCTTCCTCAAAGGGGTTGTGGAGGTAAACCTTACTAGCATTAAACGCAACAACACAAAATTTTGGAAAGTGGTGAACAAGCTACTGGGTGCATGGGTCTGTGAGTCAATCTGGGAGTCCCTGCAGAGATGGAACTTTCTGGTAGCGGCGACAGCTGTGCTCTTTAATGGTCATCTTTATACTGAAGTGCCATTTCCAAATGAAGTCATCCAAAACTCCTCAAAAACTGGGTTTTCAATCAGATGGAATCTTAAGTGGGAGGTAGTTCTGGTGCAGACAAAATGAAATCGTTCTCACTAAAGACTTGCTTTTATTGGAGCATTTTTTTTTTTTTTTTGTACAGTTGCTTCCCTAATTTCAATTAAGACATTGAACAAGACACACACAAAGAGCTCTTCAAAGGTCCTCAAAAAGGTTTTCAAAGGCTTAAATGGATGGTGGTGGAAAGGGAGGTAATTACACACTCAAACAATAATCTGCCAACTTGCTGCTCTCTCTATTACTAAGCCAACTAATCAGGCATCCATTCAGATAATACATCAAGACCTATAGACTTTCATTTTCCCAATCAAAGGATTTCGCCACTGAAACGGCAGCTTCACCTCCATCACTTCCCTTCATAACCTTCACCCTTTCTTCCAAGATCAGAATTATTCTTTTCCTCAAAAATTTCCCTGGCATTTTGAACAAAATTGCCAGCCACAAGCCAGTAAAGTTGTCCACTCACGCACTTTCTGCAATGTCTAAACAGGAGACAGCTAGAACTGCAGAAGGACAAAGATCATCTGCTTTGCGAACGGCAGTACACGATGATATGCTCAACCACATGATTCATTGATTTTCTTCATTCTTATAGATTGTCCTGCCTCCAGATTACTGTGTCATGGTTGTAAAAGTAGGTGAACATGAGGGCATTGGTCAGGTAAGGGAGATGGATACTGACGGAGAAACATTTAAAGAATAAAATAGATTGGTCATGGAAATAACAGGTGGGGAAAAGGGTAAGGTAGCCGATCAGGAAGGTTCTCTTGTACAGAGTATTACTATACTGGATTTACTTCCCATTTAAGATCCCACCATTTACAGTCCAAGTTAATAATGGAAGGTCTCTAGTGGAAGGTTATACTTACAGTGACTGACAATCATTTTCATTCTGACTTGTAACTAAATTGAATTAAATAAAGTTATTTCTATTGATCAAAGAAAGAAAACAAAAAAAAATGCTTAGAAGACAAAAGAAATGAAAGGAGAAGAGAGAGAGAGAGAGAGAGAGAGAGAGAGAGAGAGAGAGAGAGGGGGGGGGAGACAGACAGACCGATAGACAGATAGACAGACAGACAAACAGACCGAGAGACTCAGACAGATTGTAAATGAATGGAAGAGAGAGAATGAGACAGACACACAGACAGACCGAGAGACACAGAGACAGATTTTGAATGAGTGGAAAAGAGAGAGAGAGAGAGAGAGAGAGAGAGAGAGAGAGAGAGAGAGAGAGAGAGAGAGAAGAGAGAGAGAGAGAGAGAGAGAGGAGAGAGAGAGAGAGAGAAGGAGAAGAGAGAGAGAGAGAGAGAGAGAGAGAGAGAGAGAGAGAGAGAGAGAGAGAGAGAGAAAGACAGACAGGAAGAGAGGAATAGAGATAGATAAAAATAAAGAGAAACAGAGGAAAACAGATGAAATATGATCGCAGCCATGCACCACCAACACACAACTCTGAATTACCTGATGGAGGTTTGGAATCACTTGTCTCTGAACAACATAAACATAACATTATGTATTAGGAAAAACTGGAGGAAAAAAAAAAAAGAAAAAAGAAAAGAAAAGAAAAACGAATGACAACAAAGAAAAGACAGGAACAGCATGTCTCTGAACGACAAAAACAAAACATTGTGTTAGGAAAAAGAAATCAGCAAAGAAAAGAGAATGAAACAGAGTAAAAAGACCGGAACAGTAATGCAATGATATAGACATGCAGAAGAAAAATACTACTGCGAAGCAGGTGGAAAATGATATGAAACAGGCAAAGAGGTGGACACAGACACTAAAGATTAAAGATTGGTCCAGTCATACACATCCACAGGCTCACATATCAGTACATGAGTATATGTACATTCACACAGGCAAAACCACTCCCCTGCACACACACACACACACACACACACACACACACACACACACACACACACACACACACACACACGTCTGTGCTTGCAAGTTTATACACTTAAACTCATGTGCAATAAACACCAACATCACAGAAACACATGACTCTTTGCTACATATTTATTTTCTTGCAACTTTTTGAATAAAAATTTTTGATGATACATTGTATGATTTCAATGATACATTGTAGATAAAATATCTGCATTCACGTATACATATAATCTCTGCATCACATAAACTGCTCATGAATACTGATATACATGTGTACATTTTACATTAAAAACAAGAAGGCAGATAAATGACTCATAATGTAGAATTCATTAAGATTTTTCAGATGATCACATGTAAGAGAGAGAGAGAGAGAGAGAGAGAGAGAGAGAGAGAGAGAGAGAGAGAGAGAGAAGAAAAATCACTTCAAACATATTTAAGTAAATAGCATATTAATAGACATTAGTAAGTCACACATGTTAAATGGCCAATTCACAAGCTTTTCGTTAATAAGAAAAACTGTGTTCAAAGCAACATTTACTGCAAAAGATTATAAATTTGGAAAGGCAAAAATCATATGTATCTGGTTATAACACAGAAGACAAAAATATATAATGGGACAGAACATTAGTGGGATATCTACAAACTAAAAGACTGAAATCATGACAGAAACTTACATCAAAGCTCTTAAAGGCAAAATATATTTAACAAAAAACATATGCCCTAACATTCACTACACCAAGCAAATAGCAATAATGCACAAGAATGATACATTATTTTAAAACAACATGTGTAATCTTAAACAAAATCAAAGTGTTCTGTGTCACATATAACTTACATTCTAACAAAGATGTGACAAGGATACATCTTTACAGAGATCTTGATTGAATGTTCATGTTAATTTTTTTTTTCAGTACAACATAATAATCTTTATTGAACTGTGATTGTAATCAAAGCTTCTACTGGCAGAAAAAAATATCCAGATAGCAAAAGGAAATCTTAATGAAGACAGGGAAATAGTAAATAGCACCCATAACTTCAACACACCCATAACTTCAACATTTGTTTGGAGTTATGGGCGTGAAATTAATTTCATTACGGGAGAAAGAACTACCTACTTGACTGTTATCTAGATAGTGATCATATTTTAGACATCACTTCAAAGGAAGGGGAAATAATTGCAGGTATTTACTGATCACACGAGTCCTTTAACTGCCCCTTCTCTCTACAAACCTTGTCGATACTGCGTCAGGTTTTTGGTGCAGTTATGCACTTTTTAAAATTTATGCATATTTTCTTTTTTTTTTCCCCTTTCGTTTTTTTAAATATTTCTTTTTCTGTTTACTGGCCTATGTTACATCATCCAAGATTAAAGGAATTACATCTTACTCATGTTTCACTGACTATCCAGTTCATTAGCTTAAACAGAAGTTCATGGAGTGCACCTGAACGCAACACTATTTTCATGTCTAATAAGGCTTTAGACAGTTACTTTCTTCTTATCTCTGGAAGAGAGAACTTTCTTTGATGAGAAATTTTTTTTGTTGTTTTTTTTTTTGCTGTCCCAACCTGTGCGCCACCTCAGAGGCAGTGCACCCACGCCGCTCATTCCAACACCCCGTCCACAGCCACAGCCCGGTCGGCCTCGCTGCGGCCCCGGCACCGGCAATCCACAGGGAGCAGTCAATGACAAGTTGTCAAGAGGCAACCCACCAGAGGAGACATTGCGCTGCTGCCGAGTCACTTCGGTGGTGTTCAGTGGCGCCTGTTCTGATCTAACATACGCAGGACACCACCTACTAAGCCCCCTACTGACGACTGTCACGGTCAAAAATAAACACAACCAAAGTCGTGGTCCGTCGCCAGCCAAGTTGGTTGGACATAAGCTCTAACTCAAATATCCTGGGCGTCAGGCAGACGGCCCCATGTGTCGGATCCAGCCAATTAAGCATAGGGGAGAGGCTCCACGGAGACGGTCTGTCCAGCCAGATGGACTAAGTAGCTGACCGACGCCTCGATGTCTGGTCAAACGAGTCTCGACGCCCGGATCAGACTCATCCGGCCAATTTGAGCACAGCGAGAGGCTAATCCTAATCTTCCAGGGAGACAGCATCGGCCACGTAGACAGTCGGAGTGGCTGACCAACGTCTCAACAGGTCTGGGCCAGACTGATCTAGCCAATTTACGACCAATGCCCACCATTAGGTTGACGTCGCCGGAAAGGGAGAGGGAGAAGGTAGTATGTGGTGGGGGTGAAATCAAGCTAATCAATTAAATGACCAATTGACCACCACAGAGAGTAAGGCGTGTAGGCGTGACTGTCATGATTTGAATATCCAATGGAATTAGAGGGAGATAACTTCGGGTACGAGGTGGTAAAAATACTGACCAATGGTACTCGCCCTTGGACACGGAGTTAGGGGATAAAGTAATGCGTGAGTGAGAGAGAGGAGGGACGAACAGAGAGACAGAGAGGGAGAGGAGGTTCTGGGGGTAGTCTCTGCACGAGAGAAAAAGGCAGAGAGATGAAGAGAGGAGGAAAAAGAACGAACAGAGAGACAGAGAGAGGGAGAGAGGTTCTGAGTGTAAGCTCTGCAGGAGAGAGGGGCAAAGAGAGAGATGAGGAGAGAGGAGAGAACCAAGTTTGTAGCATTTAGCACCATAGATAGTCTGCAGAGGAGGGACTAAAGAGAGATGTGGAAAGAGAGAGTTGCTAACTAATGAAGAGAAAAGGAAAGAAAAGAAAAGGAAAAGAAAAGCAACCATGTCCATTTAATAGAGCAGACTAGGAGAGAGAGAGAGAGAGTGCAATGCGTTAATGCAGGAAGAAAGAAAGGAGAACAGATCGATGTTGATAGTCACTGTTCCATCTGAACCGGGGGTTCGACCTCATACTTGGCCAGCGCCACTTTCATCGGCAGTCCAACCTGACCAACGCCAGCGGTCTAACCTGACCAGTGCCAGCAGTCCAGCCTGACCGGTGCCAGCAGTCTAACTTGACCAGTGCCAGCAGTTGTGTCGTGTTGTGAAAGTGACAGTGAAAAGAAAAAAAAAGAAAAGAAAAGACAGTGATTCGTGAATAGTTAAGATCACCTGGCCAGGTAAAGTAGAAATCTGTTTATACCCGGGTTAGTTAATGATGATTTAGATAAATGATTTTGTGAAGTTCGAGGAAAGAGAGAATGTTTTATTTTGTTTGATTCCATATGCATTGATGTTTCTTTCTGTGATCATGTGTAGTAAAGTTATAGACTTTACTAGTGGTTTGATGTGACGAATGCATGATATATGAATGAGATTGTAAGCAAGCTGTGAGTGTGTTTGGGCTGTGCGCTAGTCCTTCCTCCACTGACATAACCCGAGGTTGACAACGACAATAATTGCTTAGTCACGGAGCCGGCATGAGTGAGCTCTCCCTCCGGAGGGTGCCACCACGTCTGTCCAATGACAGCCCCCATAGACTCGCCGATACCGGCGACCCCAACGGAACCAAACCAAGGCCATAGACATGAAGAGGACATCGAAAATGAGGTCACCATGAGAGCAGGGCATTAAGGGCCACAGAATTTGAGACCTTTTTCTTTTTTAATGCTGATCGATGAGAATGAGGATTAAGATGGTGCTACGGATTTCCATTTCGGTCTGAGAGTACATGACGGGGCTGTACTCTACGCTTCCTTTCATAATATATCCCGGCATCAACCAGGCCCGAGAGATACAGGCACCTGCAGTGTTGGTCAGGAAATTTGAGCAACACTCTCAGAGACGCATCCATTAAGTGGATGAAACTCGACTGTGTGGTCCCAGTCTCCCCAACTGAGTCCGCAGCAAACTCAACTCTGGGTAGGAGCTGGTCAGGGCAGAAAAATCCACATGACTCTGATGGGATTCGAACCAACGACCTCCCAGCCCGGTGTCCGTGATGCTAACCACTCCGCCACGGCGGCAAGAGAAAAATTTATATTCTCCATCATAAACTAGCTAAATGACTCATCAATCATCTTTCAAAATTTCCTTATCTTATTTGTAGAAAAATTTAGTCTGGAATTTCGGAGCTTGAAAATTTTTTCGTTTTCTTTACTTTTTCTTTTGAGCTGACCTTCAGAAGATCTCCAGTGATAACTAGGGGACATAACTGACAGTGCACAGTCATAACTAGGGGACAGAACTGACAGTGCACAGTGATAACTAGGGGACATAACTGACAGTGCACAGTGATAACTAGGGGACATAACTGACAGTGCACAGTGATAACTAGGGGACATAACTGACAGCGCGCAGTGATAACTAGGGGACATAACTGACAGCGCGCAGTGATAACTAGGGGACATAACTGACAGTGCACAGTCATAACTAGGGGACAGAACTGACAGTGCACAGTGATAACTAGGGGACATAACTGACAGTGCACAGTGATAACTAGGGGACATAACTGACAGTGCACAGTGATAACTAGGGGACATAACTGACAGCGCGCAGTGATAACTAGGGGACATAACTGACAGCGCGCAGTGATAACTAGGGGACATAACTGACAGCGTGCAGTGATAACTAGGGGACATAACTGACAGCGTGCAGTGATAACTAGGGGACATAACTGACAGCGTGCAGTGATAACTAGGGGACATAACCGACAGCGTGCAGTGATAACTAGGGGACATAACTAACAGCGCGCAGTGATAACTAGGGGACATAACTGACAGCGCGCAGTGATAACAAGGGGACATAACTGACAGCACGCAGTGATAACTAGGGGACATAACTGACAGCGCGCAGTGATAACTAGGGGACATAACTAACAGCGCGCAGTGATAACTAGGGGACATAACTGACAGTGCGCAGTGATAACTAGGGGACATAACTGACAGCGCGCAGTGATAACTAGGGGACATAACTGACAGCGCGCAGTGATAACTAGGGGACATAACTGACAGCGCGCAGTGATAACTAGGGGACATAACTGAGAGCGCGCAGTGATAACTAGGGAAATAACTGACAGTGCAAAGTGAATTCACTTAGAGAAGCTTTACAACTAAAATTAAGTACCCTTGTTACATATTTCACACATACAATTCTGAAATACACTCATTGATCTTTCACATACATGTATAAATATTTCAGTAAAAAGATACACAAAAAGGTAAACAGTCGTGCTGATAGGAATTCATAAAAGGTGTGATAACAGTGAGGAGGGAGGGGTTTCACATGGGGGAAGTGAGGGGCGTGGGATGGAGGGCAGAGTAGTAAAGCAGAAGAAAAACCAACAATATCCAAAAGTTGAAAACACCATCCCCGCATGCAAGTGACCAACAGCACCCTACACCGTGCTCAGCATGACAACACATTAGTCACAACGGCTTGTGCATGTATTGTAAACACGTGGATACAATACAATCAAATATTAAGTCAAAAGCACACGATAAGCTTTCAGCGTGCTGCTGTTCTTTTTGTGTTGAGTATGTCTTGTATCTAAATTGTAACTTAAGGTTTGTTTCAATGATGATAGTGTAAAGTGTGAGCATGGAAGAAGTGCTTGCACATGTGAAAATTTTTGTTTACATGTGTCTGTGAAATAGAGGAGAGAGAAAGAAAGAGAGACAGAGAAAGAGAGAAAAGTGTGTGTGTGTGTGTGTGTGTGTGTGTGTGTGTGTGTGTGTGTGTGTGTATGTGTGTGCATGTGTACATGAGTATACATGAGCATGCGTGCATGTTGACATATGTATGTGTGTGTGCAAAAGCGTACAGATGGGAACGGTAACAGGATTAATGCTCGGGGTTCTTTTTCAACATTCAACATTGCCTGACAACATTAAAACTGGTGATCCTATTTCCAGTAAAACAACAATGAACTCAGCATACAAGCCCCAAGTACTTGTTTAACCATCGTTCTGCACTCTGCATTACACAGTATGTCCCTTCAACTCAGCTAACAAAACTATATATCCAAACCCAGCGCGTTCTCATTTTCCTACCACAAAGCAAAAAGATACAGTCAGCAGTTTTCATGAGTAGCTTCCCATGAAGCTCTTTCTTTTTGAAATGACACAAGGCCTATATGATCAATTTGAATCTATATTCAAAAGAACCCTTTTTCAACCTTTGTGTCTTTTTTATTTGTTTGTTTTGTTTGTTTTCTATATACCAATGTACTTATGTACTACAATGGCAAAGGAAATGCCTCTCTTCACAGTAGTCAACGCAATTGAGCGGCATGATGAAGAGAGTGGGAACATTGGGTCTGATAGTGGAGACATAGAACTGAGGAAGGCTGATGCAGAAAAGATCTACTTCCAGAAAGATTGTAAGGCTGAACTGTATGTACAAACCTGATGACTATGAGGATCAATTTTGCAAGCTTACATTGTCAAATGTAGGTGTTCTCAGTTTGTGTGTTGTTGAATATATTTATTTTGAATTGTCTTATCTGGGTGAATTTGGCATTTTTGTCCTTTTTTCTTTCTTTGATATACTCTTATGGCTTAACTTTGAATAGATTTACAGCTATAAGAAAAGCAATTATGTTCGCATGATTTGTATGTTTTCTCCCAAACAGGCTCAGCAGTCAATGTCTAAAATGCATTAGCAAGCTAAAGTTTAAAAACAAAACAAACAACAAAAAGGATAAGTACCAAAACCTATGATTTATAACTTCAGTTAATCAAACTACGTCAAATCAATTCATAAAATACAATTTGCTGATGTGATCAGATTGAAAATATTACATTTACAACATTTATTTTCAAATTCTTTTCTTTTTTAAGCAATAGGTCAGGATTTACCAGAGGGTTCTTTGTTCTATGGTACATATTTTACAATGCTCACTTTTGACATGATTGATAGGCCATGGAATGGTCTGCCATGGAAATCATCCACTGATCAGTTTGAAGCAAGATGCATATTCTTAACCCTAATTTTTACAGAGTCTGTTGGCTCTAATTGTATGTGTGTGTGAGTGTGTGTGAGTTGTGCGCATGCATGTGTGTGTGCGTGCATGCGTGCGTGTGTGTGTTGTTTTAACTCCCCCTTCCAGGAAAGAAAGTTGAACCTCTCAGCATCTTTCTCCTGAATGCTCGTATAGAGATGTTCAGGTGTCATGATGTCACAATCCCCATCTATGTAAACTGAACACGGAAGGTAATGCTGCTGTTTATGATAGACTCAGTGTCTACATATGACAGATTAATAGTATGTTTGAGACTGTAAGAAGACACTAATAACTAAATGTCAGTGTTTATTTGTGTTTGTAAAGTCGACCGAAGAAGTGGACGTTACATCAGCTAAACCTTACAGGAACCCTCCAGCCAAAACCCAAAGAACTGGAGCATAAAGTGAACATCAGAATGTAAACCGAGACTGTTAGGAAGAGAGATCTTGATGAAAACAAGATAACCAAAACCAAGTTGACAGGACTAAAAAAAAAATTGTGAGTGTGTAAAACTCCAACTTTTAAAACACTTGATTTTGATACCTAAATTTGAACATCTCTGGATTTCTTTTTTTTTTTTTAACAATTCTCAGCATAGGGTTGAATGCGTCTGAAATGAATTTGTGATACCGATCACCCAGACAAAAATGATTTCATGTTACCAACAACAATCACAATGAAAGATAAAGATAAGGTTAATCACACAAGGAAAAAAAACAAAAACACGCCAATACACGGTCAGTCTTCATGCTGGAGGAAACAAGCAAGCTTAGAGAGTCCATGCACAAGGAAGGTTACTGGAGGAAAGGGGAAGAACTCATGCAGCAGATGATGACAGAGCACATCACCTACCCTTGACTGGCAGGAGCCGTTCAATCTTGCGATCCTCTCGACCAGCATCCAACCATCTTGAAAAACACAAAAGCAATACATGACTCATAGGATGATGTTTCATTGGGGAAAAGAAAAACTATTTCTGAAGTTTTTTTTATAGAAAATTCCTCTGTAGTAAATCTTCAAAATCAGTAACTTCCTCTTTCTTTCATTCTGCGTACGCAGGCTGATACTCCTGCAGACACTGCCTGTATGGACAGGCAGTGGAGTTTTGTGTGTACGACCGTTTTTTATCCCGCCATTAAGGCAGCCATACTCCATCTTTGGGGAAGGTGCGTGCTATGTGTAACGTGTCATCCATACCAACGGCCAAAATGGCCTTCTCTTCTGAAAGTTGGTGATGGGATTTTACGCGTGTGCAAGGTGCTGTGTGTGTGTTCACACACGGAACCTCGGTTTATAGTCTCATTCGAAGGACTGTGTGGGGAATGGAATCAGAACTAATGTTAACTCTGAAGGAAAATCCCCCTGTACTGAAATTTGAACCCGCAACCCCAGTATCATGAGTCTGGCGCTCTACCAACTGAGCTATTCCAGCCCCCCATAAATCAGTAACAATACACAAGATACAAACAGGTTACATATAAAGTTACAGTGTAACTGTAGCTATACATAGTTGAACTGTTTGTCAAGAACTGCCTTAGAATATTGCATCTACATATTTATACAATATCATTCTACTTCAGAAGATATGACTTGTAACAAACTGCCTTAGAATATTGCATCTGCATATTTATACAATATCATTCTACTTCAGAAGATATGACTTGTAACAAAGCAGCTGTATCTATATGATGTTCACAAGATCAGACTTAAACATTGCTGATATAGTTATACACCATTGAATTGCTGAACAAGATGTAGCACAGGAAATTGCAGCTATAGCTAGATAATATCACACTAAATCTCAAGATCTGACACAGAATATTGTCATGTATATTAATCAAACACTAAAGGTCACATTTTAATTTATTTTTTTTGTCGATTAACTTCAAACTGGCAATATTCTTAACTAAAAATATGAAAAAAGATGGCAATACAGTTCTAGTAATTCAAAGACTTTACAAAGTAACAGAACATGTAATGTGCTAAGTTAATATCTAATGTGTGAAATAACAGATAATACATTTAAAAAAAAAGAAATTCATACGGTTACAGAACGGAATCCAAAACTGTGAGTACTCCAATCCTAACACTCTGAAATCTAAATGTGGATGAAGTACATAGAGATGAAAACACACACACACATCCAATAACAACAACAAACGACATCTGACAAGGGGCACAAGCTCACCACACTTAGGCCAACCCTGCAGAGATGAAAATTGTGTCCTCTCTCGCTTACAGGTCTTATCAGCTTGCGAAAAGTTTCAAATCAGCATTGAGATCTCAAAATGTAACAATTTGTAGATGCTGAACCCATTATGAACCCTTTAAGCTTGTGTGTTGTCATGTGGTCAGAAAGACAGACATAAGCAGAGACAGGAGCTAAAACCTACACCCTGCTCTGCAGTTTATCACCTGCACACACAACAAAGAAAAAGTAACAACATTCATTCTGTGATACTGACTTGTTGCAAGGGAAAGTGTATTCCCTGCTGCTGTTCTTGGTTTCCCGCACCACAATGGTTTCCAGGAACCAGCCATCTCCAACACGAGTCGCATCATGGCCGACAAGGCACTGGGTCAGCTGACCCAGGCTCACAGCCTCTATTTCAAATTTGTCCACCTGCACATTACCATTGTGTGTAACCAAGGAGAATAACTTATATGCAAACAACGTATCTAAGATTCATTTTCATAACATGAATCTCTGGATCAACACAAAAGGCAGACAGACTTTGAAAAAAAAAGGAATTTTTTAAAAAAATCCAAGAATCTTATAAGAACCTTGTGGATGCAGATAGAGAAAGAAGGCTGGTTTGTAGGAGTCGGCAGAGACTGAAATTTATCCTTATTCCATTGTTCGACTGATGACAGAACCAGTATGGATTTTTATGAACAGTGAATTCTGAGTTATCCACACTTTCAAAAATGACCGAAAGGAAACGCACATGCACTGTTTTTGTTTTTCTTAGAGAAAACACATAAAGGTCATGTAGCAACAGTGGTTTTCACTATTTCTGAGAAAAAGAATGACAGATGAAAACTTTCAACTTTTTTTCAAAAGATAGGCTGAAATTCCACCCAAAACACCAGAATTTCATGCCATGAGTATGACAGATTTCACTTGTTTTGAAAGCTAGCATATCTAACTCAAGTTTCCCTTCAGAACAGTGAGCAGGAGACAGCTACGAAATCCAATGTTTCTCCATGTTGCCTGACACTTTCATGCATGCACACAACACACACACACACACACACACACACACACACAACACTGCTGCTTACCTGCCCCTTTTGGAAAGGCACTTTGTTGTTGGATTTCAGCAACACGCGTTTGCCAAAGTCTCCATGTTCACCAAACAGGTTCAAGTACACGGACGCGTTGGTGTCTGCACAGGTCTCCTTACCAGTGTACACACGGACCTCGTATGTGCGAACTGCACACAATGTTGACACAGAAATGAATAATTCAGCAATGTTTCTGACCCTTCGATTGTGAAATAAGACGAAAGAAAGAACTCAGGTCAGCTCATCATCATTCTCCTGCAACAGTAGGATACAGGGGTGCCATGATAGTCACTTGGATAGTCAGCGATCTCCACATCCTTTGTTCTCAGTCATGTGCAACAGGGTAGAGGTGCAGTACTCAGTTCAGTCTTTCAACCTGTCCATCCAGGATTTCTTCTGCCTGGTCTGGGATGTTCTCCCTCCGCTGCATCCTTTAGAATGGTCTTGAATGAAGGATCATGGAAAGGGCTACATGCCTTTACTTGGCCTATTTCAAGTTTATCTGAAAGAACAGCTTTCTTTCTTTTCTAAAGACTTGCTGCCTGAAACATATTTGTCTTAATGTTCTTTGTAAAAACAAGTGAAGAGTTCCATGACACCAGCCAGACACATGGCAGGGCCTTGGGAGAAAAAACCACTGATATGTTTTCTCCTATTTTCATAATTACAGTTATGACCACAGCGAGCTGAAAGGTGTGGATATTGTTTTCATATCTCCCAGAAACATTTATACAGACCTGCTTGTGCCAACACCAGCATCTCCGCTGTGTGTACATGCATGCTGAAGATCAAGATGCACAGTACACTATTGTTGTGATTCCTGTTAATACTCAGTAAACTGAGGGAAAATGAAACTATCCAAACAACCTCTAAAGAAGCAAGTTAGGAAAAAAAACAACAACATGCAACTCTCATTGCTCAGTGGCTGATTTCTTTTTTTTTTTTTTGTTCTTCCGCAAACAAGAAGTTTACATATCAGTTGCAGCCCAAGTACAAAGGAGGAGAACTACCGAGCTGAGACAATCTCAGCCCCCAACCCAACGCAAGCAGACTGTATGTGGTTTCTCACCTGGCAGCGCCTCTTTGCCTTTGCTGATCACAGGCAGCTCACGCATGATTTCCCCATCATCCTTATGACGGGACAGCCAGCGGTCAAATTTGAACACTAGTTCGTTCTTGTGGTTGAGGTCCACCATTTTGACCTGCCCTACTTTCCAGGTTGGAGTGCGGCTCGCATTGGGAGACACCAACTCCAGCCTGATCTTGTACAGCTGGCCGACCTTCAGCAGGTTCACCTGTGAACAAACATACAGAGACAGTTGGCACGTCATGTCAGGTTCATTCCACTTTCATCCCCTTCTCACTTGTCTGACAATACAGTTTACGTTACATTTTTGTTTTTATTAGAGTTCACTAAAAAGATAAGTCAACCATCCAGATGTGACCAATCTGAATACCTCTTATTGTGCATATTTACCCAGAACCATCTTGAAATTGCTTTTGGAGGTACTGTTGGGTGATTCATTTCAGATTCATGGCACCTTTTTCTTCCTTTATAATGAAAATCTTTCTACATGTCTCATTTATCTGTGAAAAGATGCTACTTTGTAAAAAAAATTCTGTTCTGCATGGCCTATGCAGACATTATGGAAAATAGATTATTTAAACAAATGGTGACAGACATATGATAAATGACAGAAATTTCACACAAATCTGGAATGAATGTACTATGAAACTTTTTATGCTAAATGAACAAAATAGTACTGCAACTGTAATATGTTAAAGCCCCCTTAATGTTATTTGGAATTCTCTGCCGGTTTAATTAGTATGACAAAATGCAATCACTGATTGGGTGGGAGATCTCCTACTTCTCAAAAATGCTTCATGGAAAAATATCTCACACACATTATTCTATACACAGAAATTCTAGTTAAGAACCCCCCACACACACACACACACACACACACACACACACACACACACACACACACCATACACACATGCACATGCACACACACGCACGCACACACACGCCCCCCCCCCCCTCCCCCCCACACGCACACATACACACCTTCCTCCCCAATCAACCCGACTGATCTTATTGAAATGTAAAACTATGCATAAACAAACAACTGCAGTCTATGATAAAAGTGAGAAGCACCCCACTGGTGAAACCACACAAAACACTGCCCTTCACGCCCTGCTGTTCTTGCAGTGATCTAAATTTTGACTTCCTTTCCATGTCCACGCCTGCAGCAAGTTTGTGTTAAAGAATTTGGCATCAGGAAATTCCTGGGGACAGGTGATGACTTGACGTGGTGATGTCCTTCAGAGGAGGACATTTATGCACACTGGCTCCATGGCCAAGCAATTATTTCCTCAGTAGGGGCCCTTAGTAGATGTGTCTTGCATATACTTGATTGAGACAGCTAGCAATGTGCGTTAACACTGCATGTCTCCTCCGGTGGATAGCTTCATGACAACTGTATATTGTGTAGGCTGTGGACTTCGGTGCTAAGTCTGTGACAGGACAAGCCTAGTGTGGCTGTGTACAGGGGAAAGCTGGAATGAACAGTTTGGGAAAAATGTCACTGGAGGAGGGAGGTTGGGGGGGGGGGGGGGGGGGGGAGGGAAGCACACAAAGTAATACAAAACAAGATGCAAAGCATACAAACGTACTCCCAGTTTATCTTACTGAAAAACGTCACAATGAAACATGCGTCATAATGTATTTGACGTCACAATCAAGCATGCGTCATAATGTATTTCGTCATTGAGATATTCCAAAAAGAAGAAAAACTGTTTGGGGCCGTTATAGCCATTAGTAACGGCTATTCTGGTAAAATAAAACATCAGGCATCATCCGTGACCCATCATGAACATACCTATAGATTTTCAGAAAGATCGGCCCAGAAGTTTTGTCTGGAGCGAGTGGAACACATTTTGACCACGGACACACACACACACACACACACACACACACACACACACACACACACACACACAGAGCATTTCTTCATTCCCATTGTAAAGTACTCCCTGTTCCATAAGAACTGGGAGTACAAAAAAGCAAAGAAAAAAGATGAAGGAAATATCCTGCCTTGAAGTCATCAGCGCAGCCAGCGCGGAAGGCTGGTCCATTCTTCACAGGAGGGTTCAGCATGATGGGCCCTGAGTGTCCCTTGTCGCCATACACCACCAGCGCCACCTGTCCATTCTCCAGCTTCTCCACCGTCTGCGTGGTCACCCTCCAGTCTCCGTCTGGACAGACATGGCTGTCTTCAATATCAGCACACTACAGACTGTCATTACTGAAATCACTATCATAGCACTGCCATCATTTGCCACACTACAATCATGACTGTAGGCGACAAAATTACAATTGTGACTGTCATCAATAACATTAAAATCATGACTTCTGTCAAGAATTTCTACAATTGTGATTGCTGTCCATGACATTACAATCACCACTGCTGTTAATAACATTACAATAATAGCTTCTATCAAAAACATCAGACTTGTGATTGCTACTATAACATTACTATTATGACTGCAGACAGCAACATCATGATCATGACAGCTGAAAGCAATATTACATCCATGGCTGCAGCCTGTAACAATCATTATTGTTGTCAATAATATTACAATTATGAATGCTTGTCAGTAATGTCACAATCATGACTGCTGGCAGTAACATAATCATGACTACTGTCAGTAACATTACAATCATGACGACTGTCAGTAACATTACAATCATGACTGCTATCAAAAACATTCACTTTTCTGACAGCAGATGGTAACATAATCATTACTGCTGTCAGTGGCATTATAATTGTAACTGCTGTCAATAAGATTACAATCGTGACTGCTGTTGATAATATTACAGTTTTGACTGCTGACAGCAATATGATTATCAGAACAACGGTCAGTAATGTTACAGTCATGACTGCTGTGAGTAACATCACAATCATGACTGCTCTCAGTAACATGACAATCATGGCTGCTGTCAGTAACATGACAATCATGGCTGCTGTCAGTAACATGACAATCATGGCTGCTGTCAGTAGCATGACAATCATGGCTGCTGTTAGTAACATTATAATCTTATGATATTAACATTATAATTTGTGACTGTAGTCAGCCACATTACAATCATGACTTTGTCGGTAAGATTACAACCATGATTGTTAATAAGTAAAATTATAATTATGACTGCTGTCAGTAACATTACAATCATGACTATTGTCAATAACATTATAAAAATGATCCCTATCGACTCCATTACTACTACTATCATGGTTGTCATCAGTAACCATTCTAGCATAACCATTATGACAGCAATCCTTAAAAACTACAGTCATGACTGCCAGCAAAAACATTTCAGTCTTTATCATCATTAATACCATGACAATAGATAAGACCTGGAACCCCCTAGTAACATGTTCAGCCTACCAGCAATGTCGGACTTCTGTTTCTTTCTGGGCTCTGCCTTGACCTCTGAGGATCGGTGGGTGTCCACTGTGTCATGCTCTGAGATTGGGGTCAGCTTGTCCTCACCAAGGTTCTTTCTTGACACCCCGACTGAAAACACAGCAGAAGTAGTAACAGCACTTGTAGCAGTAGCAGTAACAGCTGTTCTAATGTTAGGGATACAGGATATATAATCTTCTGTTGTAAAAAAACAACCTGTAAACATCACAACAACTGAAGGTATATTCACACTGTCATACATCTATTCCAGCAACTAAACGCAAAGACAAAAAGGACAGACACTTCAGTATCCAAATCATGCATATACATATTATTAGAAATGCGCACATGAACACACACACACACACACACACACACACACACACACACACACACACCATTTCTTTAATGTTATGAACTTGGTAGGTTTTAGGAGCAGAAGAGGGGTATTTGAAAGCCTGAGGGAAGTGTATTCCTGTAAATAGTCAGCCTAGTTTGGTGGCTGAATCCCTGAAGCCAAGGTTTGAAGCAGTTGTGTTTGACCATATATCATTGAATTTATAACAGCCTTCACACGACAATCCTTATTCACACAGAAGATTAGCTGCAGCTGACTGTATGATTTATGGAACTAAGAAGGCAAACAGAAGTAATTCAATGGATAATTTTACTCTAAAGCGAAAGTATACAACTTTAAACATTGTAATTTTTACGAATTGTGTTTGATTTCTAACTCAGGTTTGAACTTTTCTTATTTTCTCTTTGAGAACACACTGCAAAGACATTTTAATGATTGAATGTTTTTGGGCAAAGGAGGGAGTAGGCGACAATATCAAATTCACACATTTTTACAGAATTGAATCATTTTTTACGGACTTTTATAACCTTGAAAAGGGTGCCTGAGATTCTCCAAACTATTCCAAACCTTGAATGACTGTATGAACTCTGAAAGACAAGGCAGTGACTTACACTCAATGACCTCTGGAAACAGCCAGATGTTGTTGACTCCGGTGTCCACGGTGGGTCGCACCTCCCCTTTAGGGGTCAGGCCAACAAAGATCCCCGCTGAATCTTGGACTGCAGAGTGATGTAGCCTTTGTCGTGGTGCTTCTGAACCAGGAAGTGGGACTTCTCGTCTCGCCCACCCTAAAAGCACACACGCGTCAATGAGCACATGTAAACACGCATGAAACATATTCAACATATGCGAACATACATATACATACAAATACGTGAATATAATATGTCCAGTATCTAGAAAATATAAAAAAGTGATTGACCATTTTGTGGCATTCCTTCACACAGATGCTGTGCAAAATATGTCTGAGAGCATTCAACTGATATTGGTAGCTATTGTACAGATTACCATTTAACATAAAACGATTAAAATCTTTTTGAGAACATTTTCTCATTCAAATACAAACATACACACACACACACTCATGTGCGCACACACAACACACACACAAACACACACGCCCAGACACACACAAACACACACATTTATGCATGCATAAATATGCGCGCGCGCGCACACACACACACACACACACATGCCCAGACACACACAAACATATGCATGCAAGAATGCGCATACACACAGACACACATACATACATGCACACACACATACATACATGCACACACACACACACAAAACACACACACACACACACACACACACACACATACACACAACCAGTCTCATTTGTGGCTATGACCATTTTCCTAAAGTGAGTTTATGACCCCACCAGAATTGAACGCAATCCACCTGATAATCCCAAACATCCTAAAAAGACATCCTCTTTAAATACCATGCACCTGGGCTATACAAATGTTGCCATACACAATGAAATGAGTTGGAAGTTATCTCTGTAGTGAATGGAAATTTAAATTCTGAATCAACTAGTGCGACTTCTAATTTTTGACACACTTTGTACTCCACCTCTTCAGTCGCCCTTCAATATAATCTCACTGTGGAAAACTATCATCTTTCTTTATATCAGAAATGTCCCAGCAGACTGTTTCAGAATCGTTTAAGTACCAGACACTATAATGCATCACCATGTTAACAAAACACACCACACCACACACACATACCCACACACACACACACACACACACACACACACACACACACACACACACACACACACACACACTGTGTACAACAATCCATAACATATCAATATTAACTCTGAAATCGCTAAGGTGGATGAAACTGAGCCGTGCCGAGTGCTCCAGCCGTTCCTGATCCACAGAAGGTCACAAACTGGAACCCGCCAGACCCTATCAGGGGTGAGAGAATGGTCTGAGGAAATCAGTTTACTGCAGCCAGGGTTCTCTGGCCAAAATGGTTCACGTTCTTCCCAGGTAACACAAAATACCAGACTGGTCAAAGCTGACCTACTAGAACAAAGCTTAGAACAACCAGACAGAGGAATGCATTGACCATGAACTGAAATTCCATCATACACTAACATGGTTACTGTCCTTGTCAATGCAAATCATGATTTGATTGGTTTGTTTGTTTTTGTTTTATTTGTTTGGGTTTTTTTTTATGAAAAAGCACATTTACACATTTCCAGGTAGCTTTCTGATCACTGCCATTGTCTTGGTGGTACTTTTTTTTTTAAATATCTGCCAAAGTGTTAAGTGTGTTAGGAGTAGAAATAAGAAGACTGGGACAACTTAGTTGCGTTTCTGCCAACTAACTAGCCTGTTTATCTAAGGCATACAAGCACAAAAGACACACAGGGGCATCCCATACCTGGCAGTCTATCTTGCCATCCTGAAGTCTCAGATACTTCCCAGGATGCACCATGCTCTCAAAGAGACGCACTCCCCAGACTCCACCTTGTGGATGCGGAAATGAGCTCCTCGGTGACACTTGCCCGTGCCGTACAGGTTGAGGTTGTGGTCCACATTGATGGCCTGAGTGTTGGACGTTCTGAGCATGATGATGCCCCGGTGCCGTATCATGCCCTGTGAGACAGACCTGATGGTCAGGCTGCACTTTCCTGTGTACTGAGCACACATTCACTTGAACACTGGATCCTCATGAATATTATAAGTTCCGATTACATTGTCACAGGCATCTTCGTAGACACACAAAAACAAAACAAAAAATATGATAAAAAGCATGCACCAAATACAAAGGAAAGAGAGGAGTAGTCAGAGGAACGGAAGACTGTGGCAGTCAAGGGTATGTATAGGGATAGTCGGGACAGAAAGACAGAAACAGGAAGAGAATGAGTATGAAGCCATATGACTTAAATATGTAAAGATACTTAGGGGAGTAACAAAGACTTCAACTCTGCATGGCTAATGCACCAGCCGCCAGAGTGCAGTGGTAAGCAGCTTCAGACCATAGGTTTAAGTCCAGCACTGCAAGAATTTTCAGTTTAAGCCGCCTTCTGCCAGATCTGGATATGCTATGGGTTCAAATGGGAACTGTGAACACACACAGTCCTGTCTGTCCACTTCAAAGATGTCACTCTAAAGCTTTTCTCAAACTTCCAGACCAGCTTTGCATGTGTGTGTGTGAAACCTGATTTCATTTCTTCTATTTTTGCATGAAACGTATATGAAGTTAAGAAGCTTACAGAGTTAAAAAAAAAACAAAAACAAAAAAAAATTTTGGTATCATACTGAAATTCTGAATTATGGTTAGAAAAAAATTTGGGAGACAGGGACAATGGTGTAGAAATAACTAACATGAGCAGTCCTCACCTTTCATTTTATTCCTTCAACACACACACACAGCACAAACGCCCCCAACATTCTCATTCTCTTGCACACTATCAGCACGTCTCACCACATGTACAGCGTCATGTTTGGTTGTCGCCTCTATACACTTCACAGGATTCCGAAGCCTTTGCTCACCTTTCAGTAGACATAGAAACGCTTGCTGGGCTCCCGTCCATCAAACCCCGAGGGTCGCCCAGCTTGCCGTTCTCCTGCAGGGACACGAACTGCAGAGGGTTCTTCACCCCCTCCATCATCACCGTGCAGTCCGTCTGAACATGGAGTCGGAACTCACAGTAAGGGCCCCCTCGACCCTGTGCCACCATACACCGTGTCACATGAGAAGGAACAGTACAGTAATGTAGTCCGGTTCAGAGAAGTTGCGTCTTATAAAAATGCGGATATCTTTTTTTTTTCAATTTCAAGAAATTTCTCACTCAAGATGTCCAAAGTATGTATCAATGAATTAAAGCTTTAGTTTCTCTCCCCCTCTCTCTTGTTTTCTTCAAGTCTGTTAAGACAATTTTGCCATTCAAGTGTCCTATGATCATCCAGACCTGGGAATACAAACAAACAGCTTTATGTTCTTCACTTTCTTAACACAGTCTTCACTTTCTTTGGCCTTTCTGAAAGAGTTTCAAATGAGAGGTGACTGCAGGCAGAAATTGAAACAAACTTGAAGGAAATTTATTATTCTGTCTAACAAAAGAGACAAACAAAATGACGAGACAAACCATGATGCATGTCAACCTCTTGGGTCTTCTTCAGGCAAGACAACAACATTCAAAACAGTGAAAACGAAGAACGAACAATCGCTTGTCTCCTTGTTTTCATTCCACATCGACTTTGCACCCAATTTGAGGTGATACATGATTATTCGTTCTTTGTTTTCCTTGTCTTTTTTGTTGTTTGCCTGGCCAGAAGAAGACCAAAGGAGTCAGAGTGCATCGCGTTTTGTCTTGCAATTTGTTTGTCTCTTTCGTTTGGTGGAACAGTAAATTTTCTTTACCTCTCACATACCCAGCCTCTCACCCACACCAACCTCAACCCATTATCTCAGATCCAGCACCAAAAAACCAATGTGTGTCCCTAAAACCAACCTCAAATCATCTGGCGAAGATCAAAACATTATTGAGCTCCTGTTACGTAGAACTCGTGGCTATCCTTCTCAGAACAATTCAAATGTTAAACACTTTCAGAACTGACCATCAGACTTATCTGTTTCATGAAACATACAACTGATCTTATTAACCTTAGAGGGGAATGCACAGATCTGTTTCTTGTTTACACTTGTAAAACTGTTTATTGTTTCTGCGTGCGAGCTCGATTTAGTTTGAGCTTACATTATGGGGCACTGCACTACATAAAAGCAATTAGTGTAATGATTATTATTATTATTATTATTGCTATTATCATTCTCTATTTTCTTTTTCTTTTTTTTAAGGAAATACAAATTCTGACTTCACTTTTCTGGCACACAGACTGTGAATAAATTAATTCAGATCTTGGTCTTAGTTTCATACACGGATTTGGTACGAGAATTTAACCTTGGGTTTTAATGTTACCTGGTCTTGCGTTATCATACACTTTCTGGTATGTGAAGATTATGACTTGATCAGAACAAAGCAGCATTTATGGTTATAAAAATCAATCAAGTCAGCAGAGACTTAGCATACATGCTGCTTTCTGAAAGTCATCAACAGAAGTATGAAACTTACATGACCCACAATCTTCCCATTGTCTATAGCCAGATGAAAATTCTGGTTCAGGAGACTGGTGAAGATTCGAACCATGGGCTTCTTGGAGGAAACTGTAAAAATGGCTGCAAGCAGAAAAGACACACATTTTCATGAATTCATAGTTGCTGAAAAAAAAGCTCCAAACTGTTTAAAATCTGACAAATACTGACTAAAACTAAATATCTTTATCTAAACTGGCAATAGTTTGTTTCTTTTCTTGTTAATTTCTGAGTTTGTTTTCTTGGTAACTTCTATTTTTCTGTATCCAGTCTCTTTCATTGTCTTCCTCATTCCTTTTCTTCATTTTCCACAAGACAAAAAATAATAGATTATCACCTCTCAAAAGCAACCAAACATGCATGTACACATGCATATACACACACACACACAAACACACACACAAAAACAAACACACACATGCACGCACGCACACATGCATGCATGCATGTGCGCACATACATGCGCGTGCGCGCGCGCGCACACACACACACACACAACACACACACACACACACACACACACACACACAAATACATACACACTCACATAGTTATAAGCACAAAAGAATGGGGCAATGACAAGTAACATGGGACATTATCTGACTAAATTGAAAAAAATGAATGAACTAATTGTCATTGGGACTGAGTGTCTTATGAGACACATGACACAACTCTCCGAAATAATAAGAGAGTTTACTGACTGGGCAGAAAACAAACCATCCATGAGTTAATGAAAAGGGAGATTACCACAGCTTCCTTTAAACATTCCAAGCATGGTATGACAGCTTCCTTTACAACATTCCAATCATGCAAACATATGATATGTCAATGATACCTTGTTTTGAACCTATAATTCAAAATATATTGTGTGGTTCTGAAGGCTAAACTTCCAAAAAGAATGAGAAGTCATCTTCTGATCTGGGAAGATTTCATCATATACATAGCGGAGTCATCTGTGTGTGTGTGTATGTCTCACGCAATCTGTGAATGCAAAAACAGCTGAATATCCCCATCTGGGAAGCTCACTTCATATTCTTTAGTATCAGCATACCAAGGTCCAGCAGTGAGTGATTCCAAACTGTTCCATACTTTCAAAAGCCATCGAAAACGACCCCAAAAAGTAGTATTACAACCCACGACCTCAATGAATCAAGTGATACAGTGCACATACAAGTTCTAAAAGAACTCAAGCATCTACTGGAATGTTCCGTGATTGAGTGGCTAGAATGAGTGAATGGTGAGCCAGTTGTCACAAGTTCAAATCCCAAGACAGATTTTTAGTCTTTTCAAATGATTCCCTTTAAAACTAGATCCTCTGTTACCAAGATTGTTGAAGTGCATAAACAGCTAGCACTGGTTGATCAAACAGCAATAATGAAAGAGAATTGCTACATAAATGTTGAAAAAAAAATATATTATAGTCAGCGGGTCCATGAGAACTGTACTCACCTCCTGCGTCTGTCTCCTCCCCCAAACCATCCACGGATCCATCGCTCTTGATGCGCAGCGCCTTGCCGGTCACCATGGAGAAGAACATGACCTGGTTCTTGTTCTCAAACTTCCACTTCTCGTACTCCCACTGAAAAACACAACGCCATCACAGATGCAATTCTACAATACACCCCTGAATTTTCCTTTTTTTTTTTTTTTTTTTTTTCCCTTTTCACACCCCTGAATTTCAGTTTTCAAAGATTTAGGGGGTGGGGTTGGTGGGGGTGGGTGGGGGGATTTAATGTTTACCAAAATGTACATAATTAAGCAGCAGATAATGATTCAAATGCCATGTTCCAGGTTTTCCTTTTCAAAGTGTCACTGAAACTTATGTTTTAACTTTTTTTCCTCTGAACATGCCCATGAAATATACGAAAGGGGCTGATGACACAAAAGATGATAATGAGAAACATATCTTCCACCGGAATGAATAGATTCTCTGTTACTTCCTAAAGGATTCAGCAGAGCTCCGACAATTCAAATGGATGTCATGTAATACTCTGAGAAGAAAAGATTTAAATGCATGTTCTTTGCTATTTAAAAAACAAAAAACAAAACAAAAATCCTCAAATGATTGCGTCAATAACAAATGGGGAAGAAAAGGCTCAGATGTGTACTCCAATGGCATATGGAAAATTACTGATTAAAATGTGTGTTTTAATAACATTTGGTGCTGGATACACAAAATTTTATTAAAACATACATTTCAACCAATAACAGCAAGTGATTTTTTTTTTTTTTAATACTAATTTGAGTGCCCACTTTTGTAGGCTCAGCAATGATTTCAGCATATTCACATCAGCATTCCTAAGAGAGAGAGAGAGAGAGAGAGAGAGAGAGAGAGAGAGAGAGAGAGAGAGAGAGAGAGAGAGAGAGAGAGAGAGAGAGAGAGACAGAGAGAGAGACAGAGACAGAGAGAGACAGAGCAGAGAGACAGAGAGCGCAAACTAAAAAGGGAGTGATCTGGTTGTGGCATACATTAATGACCGTAACATCAGCAAACTGATATGATAATACAGAAGATAATTGACTTTTTTTTTCTCATTCATAATCCTTATTTTATTTTAACCTGACAGCAAACTGTTCTATGATGAGAGTACCATAACTGAGTATGATGGAACTACTGTCTTTCAGACACTCAGATTTTCTAACTAAATTCAACTGGAAATGAAATGAGGCAGGGAACAGTTTACAATAAACAGTTACCCCACTTGTTTACTGTTTAAAATAATTCAGTACAGATTAAAAAAAACAAACATACCACTTCCATCATAAGGAGTGTGTTTTATGCTTGCACGGTTTTATGTGGAGTATGTATGAGCATGGTTAAGACTATTTGTATATCAAGAGTACATCTACTACATGTGTGTAGTATGAACTAATGAATGATTGCTTATGACAAAGTCATATGTAATTTTGTAAATGTCCGTGAAAATGTGCCTAAAACATGTGCTACATAAATGCCTGATATTGTTTTATCATCTTTGTCATTATTGAAATGTGATCAATACTTACGAGATTCAAAAGATACATTTGATATCACTTCTCATTTATTGAAAAAAAAAAAAACCTGATGAATAATCAAACAATACATGCTCCTTTAATGACTCAGTCTTATGTCTATGAAGCGTCCATGGAAGAATAGTCCATTCAAAACCGCTGCAGACAGTGTACTTCAGATGTTGTTGTTGTGTGCATATGGTGTGTGTGTGTGCGTGTGTGTGTGTGTGTGTGTGTGTGTGTGTGTGTGTGTGTGTGTATGTAAGTGAGTGTTGTATGTGTGTATAAGTGAGTGTTGTATGTATGTGTGTGTGTGTGTGTGTGTGTGTGTGTGTGTGTGTGTGTGTGTGTGTGTGTGTGTGCGTGGTGCGTGCGTGCGTGCGTGCGTGCCTGCGTGCGTGTGTGCGTGCGTGCGGTGTGTGTGTGTGTGCGTGCGCACACACGTGCATGTGTGTGTATGCACATGCATGTATGCATGCACATGTGTGTAAATACATGCTTATGCATGTGTATGGTATGTTTGGCTGTGTGCATGTATGCTTGTCTGCATGTATTTTTCTATGTGTAGACATTTGCCTGTGAGAGTCATCTGACCAATGCATTCTAGAAATCTTCAATGAGGCAAAGAGTCATAAATAGTAATAAACAAAAAGGGAAAGTTTGTTCCCTTAGTGAAGCAATTAAAATCACATAACTCCACATTTCTGCTGCTTACAGTCCCCATTCACCTGTCAACCATGCAGGCAAGAGGCACACAGAACAAGGAAACTTCCCATACAAGTACACACACAAAAAAAGAAGTTCCAAGCTTGCCACATACCCTGACCCTACACAGGTACAGAAGGAAAAAAAACAGTAACAGAAAAAAAAGTACAAACCCAAACAATTATTTGTTCAAGACTGATATAGCCTTTGATCTTTAACTGTCTCACACACACACACACACACACACACACACACACACACACACACACACACACACACACACACACACACACAAGATATACTTCAATATATTTGACACAGATGGAAATCTTCTGTAATGAAGGGATTCATAAATAGCACACTGAAACCACGGGAGCCAAGTTTTGCTCCCATGTGGTAAAATGACTTACAGTATCTAACTCCATGCTAATGCTGTCTGTAGTACTCATTCAAATCACACACTCACAGATACATGACACACTAAACAAACTAATACAAAAGATGGACATTTCTTGATTTACAATGGTAAAACGACAGGACAAAATGTGTGGTATTTGTCAGATTACATGTTTTGTAAATTTTGTATTGTTCTGCAATAACAATAAAGAAAGGGAAAATCAATAATCATTCAAAATTTAAAACTTAAATTGATGTTCTTCTTCTTCTGCAGCGTAGCATGCTGATACTCCTGCAGACACGCCCTGTACAGGGAGTGGAGTTTTGTGTGTATGACCGTTTTTATCCCGCCATTAAGGCAGCCATACTCCAACTTCGGGGAAGGTGCATGCTATGTGTAACGTGTCATCCATACCAACGGCCTAACTGGCCTTCTCTTCCGAAAGTTGGTGATGGGATTTTATGTGTGTGCAAGATGTTATGCGTGCGTTCACACACGGAACCTCGGTTTATAGTCTCATTTGAAGGACTGTATGGGAAATGGAGTCAGAACCAATGTTAACTCGGAGGTAAAAATCCCCCTGTACCGAAATGACCCGGCAGAGATTCAAACCTGCAACCCCAAGATTACGAGTCCGGCGCTTTACCACTGAGCTATTCCGGCCCCAATTGATGTTTACTTGAAGAATATCAAGTTTGTTCTCTTCTGTTCTCCTTTTGACCTGAACTCAGACAATGCATGTTTCATGTGTGCGTGCATGTGCATGTGCGAGTATGTGTGTGTACGTGTTTCATTTCTTTTCTTTTTTTAATGTATTGACAACAAACATTTTGATATACCCAGCTACCCCAAATTCCGAAACAATAATCATATATATAAACACAGACAAATGCATGCATCATGCATATCTACTTATCACATTCAAACAAAACACACTTCATTCATATTAGCACAACAACTCCAAAAAGACATGCCTGTGAACATGCTGTCTTTCTTCTTCTTTCTGAATTCCGTCTGCCCAAACATGTTCACGCATTTGAAAATAAAAGAACCACACCCAAAGTTCTCACAAAAAAGGCGTATAAGAAATCCTTTTGGTTTTATACACCCTCTACCCCTCCCCAACAGAAAACCACCACAACAAAAATGGATAAACAGAAATATCGATCATAGGTGCAAAGAAAATTCCACAGTTCACTGATGCTTGAACTTCAGAGAAACATGCAACACCACTGAGCAGGAAAAAAAAAAAGTAAACAAACCTTTATACACTCTGACAGGCCACAAATCACCAAACTTTTACAGATCACCTATGTTAACATGCCACAAATCACCAAACTTTTACAGATCGCCTATGTAAACACAGTTATATTGAAGCAAAACTGAACTCAAGCAGTTATTACGTCCATATCATTTTGCACAACATAAAGATACTGTTCTCACACATTTTGCAAAATACCCAAGAGGCTTCCATATCACCTGCTAAATTACCAGCTAACACACGTTCCCATATGGAAACCAAACCATCACCAATCACCATCAATCACCTGCTTCAAGTTCTTATACTCAAACTTTGGCATCCATAGGATAAGTTTCTTAAAGTGGCGCTGCAAAGTTAAAATATGACTGAATGCACAGCAGATTTCCATACAATTCAAATGCAAAGTAAATGAAATACAAGCAGCAGAACAATAAGAAATTCTGTTATTCCTATGTGATGTGAGTGTGTGAGTGTGTGTGTGCGTGTGCGTGTGTGTGTGTATGCCTGTGTGTGCCTGTGTGTGTCTGTGTGTGTGTGTGTGTGTGTGTGTGTGTGTGTGTGTGAGTGCATGTTGTGTGGTGTGTGTGTGTGTGTGTGTGTGTGTGTGTGTGTGTGTGTGTGTGTGTGTGTGTGTGTGTGTGTGTGCATATGTGTGGTGGTTGTATGTGTGTGTGCATGTGTGCGTGCATGTATGCATGCGCACATACTAGCATGCATGGGTGTGGGTGTGGGTATAAATCTAATTCAAAAAGTGATGATTCTACAAAATCACACAAAAATGTTGTTAGGACTTTTCAATACATCCCCACTTTAAAATCTAGGACAAAAAAGGAGATTTATGAGTAACTGTATCATACAGAGTATCAACACATACATAAAACATGGCTGAAAAGATGGATGGCATCTTCTCATTTATTTGTATGGTTTATCAAGGTGATAAGTTTTCAAGGAAACTGGAATCTAACACCCATTCAGATTGGATACGACTCTCAACACTAACCCCTCCAACCAACATGGAACAGCAATGAACAAAGCTCTGCACACACTCACTCTTTCTCTTTCAGAGTAGAACTATGACAGCGTCCTAGCCATAGAGCACCCCATAAGTGGCAAAAATCCACACAGCCCAGACATGAGCAGACAGAGCTCATTGTTTGTTTGTTTGTTGTTTGTTTAACCAGCCTGCCCCACCATGCGCACCACTTCTGTTCCTCATTCTCCTCCCTATCTCTCCCAGCTTTCCACCCCCTTAAACCCTCCCTCCTACTTCCCTCCACTAATGCCTGACAAGGGTGGACTTAAAGACAGCTTCCATCAAATCTTATAAACTCTTTCTTCAATGTGTATGTTTGTCAACTAAAGTGTTAAATAATTTTAAAAAATAAAAAAATAAACAAACAACCCCTCCAGAAATGTTCACTGCTAAACAAGGCAAGATCACACACCATCAAGCCAACACTATGCAGCATTTTTAACTGCTGGCACACGGACGTGTGAGAAACCAATCCACTGACTGATGATGTCTTCTTTTACAAGGACATTGGGCCATTGAATAACTTACAACTTTCTGAAGATAAAGTGTTGCCGTCTAATTCGCAAAGTGATCAACCCCCCCCCCCCCCCCCCCTCCTACACACACACACACACACACACACACCCCACACACACACACACAAACCTCTCAGCCTATGAAATGCACACTGTGATCCTGCATTTGCATTGTGATGATAAACATACTGGAGGATAACCAATGGTCGCCCTGTGGAACTCAAACAAACATTCACACAACTTACATTTCTCTTGGCCAGGATGTCCTCCATGTACTCATCTTGCACCTTGATTTCCCTGACGATTTTCCCATCATCCTCTCCTTCGTCCAGCCATCTAGAATGACATGAAATGTGTTCACCCAAACCACTATACAGGACGTTTCATTTTTGTTGGAGGATATGATAAGTACCTACACTATAGCCAAAGTGTATCATCTCTTAAAAGTTTTTAACACCCATAAATTAAACAACGGTTCAAAGCTCTGAAATCAGTAACAATTTAGAAATAAAACAAATGAAGAGATGAATTAACCGTGAACAAACTGTATGGTTCAATGGGTCATGTATTTCAAACATTCAACTTAAGAGTTTTGAATACAGATGCATATTTCTTCAACCTACATTTTGAATACAGATGCATATTTCTTCAACCTACATATATGACATCTATAAATAATGAGTGTGTTTCATTACTTATGAATGCTATAAACTCGTAATTCAAAACTGTTATGAATACTTTCATCTTCAAAGACATTTTCAATCAAGCTGCAAAAGTTCTGTTTTGAAATAAAATTGTAACTGTAAACTAAAATTGTCAACTAAAACCTATTTGTACTTCTGATGTGTGCTTTCCTCAGGACAATATATCATATAAAATCAGCTAAATTTTCACATGGAATGCAAAAATCTCCTCAGAACAGACAACACTTTTTCATATGCAGTTGATGATGTCAGGCTTTATTTCAGACATATTTATGACAATCATACAAGTTGTAAAGGGTGTCATTTTTTTTTCTTTTAAAATTTCAACTGCCTGAAAATCATTTCAATGATTACATTAAAATCAGCTCTGTTACATCTTCAGGTCTTTGCTCTAAGTTCCGTTCATTTTTTTCAATTGATGACTATAAACTATGACATTACCACAGCATGGCTTTGCTCCATATACCAGAGTGGTTTTGTACCATGCACCAGTGTGGCTTTGCTCCATATACCAGAGTGGTTTTACCCCATGTACCAGTGTGGCTTTGCTCCATATACCAGAGTGGTTTTGTACCATGCACCAGTGTGGCTTTGCTCCATATACCAGAGTGGTTTTGTACCATGCACCAGTGTGGCTTTGCTCCATATACCAGAGTGGTTTTGTACCATGCACCAGTGTGGCTTTGCTCCATATACCAGAGTGGTTTTGTACCATGCACCAGTGTGGCTTTGCTCCATATACCAGAGTGGTTCTGTACCATGCATCAGTGTGGCTTTGCTCCATATACCAGAGTGGTTCTGTACCATGCATCAGTGTGGCTTTGCTCCATATACCAGAGTGGTTTTGTACCATGCACCAGTGTGGCTTTGCTCCACATACCAGAGTGGTTTTGTACCATGCACCAGTGTGGCTTTGCTCCATATACCAGAGTGGTTTTGTACCATGCACCAGCGTGACTTTGCTCCAGGCATCAGAATGGCTTTGTCCCAGGCACCAGAGAGGCTTCATTCAGATACCAGGATGACTGTGTTCCAGAGCTGCTTTGTTCCATTAACAGAATGGCTTTCTTCCAGGTGTCAGAGTGGCTTTGTTCCACACACCAGAATAACTGTCTTCCAGGTATTATAGTGGCTTTGTTCCACATACCAGAATAACTGTCTTCCAGGTATCAGAGTGGCTTTGTTCCACATACCAGAATAACTGTCTTGGAGGTATCAGAGTGGCTTTGTTCCACATACCAGAATAACTGTCTTCCAGGTGTTATAGTGGCTTTGTTCCACATACCAAATAACTGTCTTCCCAGGCATCAGAGTGGCTTTTTTCCACATACCAGAATAACTGTCTTGCAGGTATCAGAGTGGCTTTGTTCCACATACCAGAATAACTGTCTTCCAGGTATTTAAGTGGCTTTGTTCCACATACCAAAATAACTTTCTCCAGGTATCAGAGTGGCTTTGTTCCACATACCAGAATAACTGTCTTCCAGGTGTCAGAGTGGCTTTGTTCCACATACCAGAATAACTTTCTTCCAGGTGTCAGAGTGGCTTTGTTCCACATACCAGAATAACTTTCTTCCAGGTGTCAGAGTGGCTTTGTTCCACATACCAGAATAACTTTCTCCAGGTATCAGAGTGGCTTTGTTCCACATACCAGAATAACTTTCTTCCAGGTATCAGAGTGGCTTTGTTCCACACACCAGAATAACTTTCTTCCAGGTATCAGAGTGGCTTTGTTCCACATACCAGAATGACTGTCTTCCAGGCATCAGAGTGGCTTTGTTCCACATACCAGAATAACTTTCTTCCAGGCATCAGAGTGGCTTTGTTCCATGTTCCTGAGCGGCTTTGTTTCACTCACCAGACATGCTTTGTTCTATGTACCAAACTGGCTTTGCTCCAGATATCACAGGGACTTTGGTTCAGCTACCAGAGTGGCCTTGTTTTATGTACGAGAGGGGCTTTGTTCCAGTTACCAGAATGACACCGCTCAAGGTGCAAAATTGGCTTTGTTCTAAGTACAAGTGTCATCACGAACAGACAGACAGCACACAAAAGCCTTGGCTAGCAAGCTTTACAACATGACTACAAACCGGGAATGGTGGAGAGGAGAAATACATCTCATGTCACGGTGGAGGGTCATCAAATATGTACTTACTTGTTGCAGAGGAATGTGTACACTTCATGCGGCTTTGCGTTTGGCTCCTGAATCATGATCTTCTCCAGATACCATCCCTCCCCTAAACATTTGAAAAAAATAAAATAAAAAAATACAGAGTTCATCAGCAACTATAATATAACAATCCCTTCAAAACTAATCGAGGCAAAAAAAAATTAAAGAAAGAAAGGAAATGAAAATCCAGGCAAAAATCTTAACTAAAACAGAAACAAACAAACAACAAATCAAATAATGCTATAATCAAAATGCTTACTGCACTCTATTCATATACACATGTAACCCCACATCCATCCCCCCTATTCATCTGCACTCATACACACTGATAGAATTCTGTAAACATATGAGACACATTTGCGAAACACAGATCATTTGAAAAACTCATGCCTTTTCTCAACTGTCCAAATTCTAACTTTCAAATACAGCAAAACTGAAATATTTGGAAGATGAACACCTTGGTATTCTCTTCAAGGAAACTCATTGTTGTGATTGAGAATGTGTTTTGTCCTGTAATCTGTTTGTCTGTATCTGTGCCGTAACTAACCCCTTTTCTTTTTAAACTATGATTGAGAAGTTACTGACTTTTTCGTTTGTTTGTTTGGTGTTTTCTTTTTTTCAGTCATTGGCTTTAAAAATTACATTCTAAATGGGTGAGAGCATGAAGCAATATAAGGTAAATGAACAGAAAAAGAAATAACACACTGAGGGAACACTGTCAAGTAAATGACAGAGAAAGAAAATAAAATATCCAGGGGCATTTTCAATAAATAACGGATAAAGAAAAATTACACACATTTCGAAACCGATAAAAAAGGAAAATATTCACCTGGACGGTGCCTCATAAACCAAAATCATCGTTTCAGTTTGCCAAGGTTTACTGTTCCACAGGAAGTTTGCAGTCGCAAGCAGGGAAAAATAAAGTAAAAGAATGCTGGAAAAACTTTTCACGTGTGTTTTTTCCTAAAATAAAGGGGTATGATTAAAACCCCTTTACGCAAAAATTTTTTCTAATCTCATGCTGGACGAAACGAAAGAGTGTTAAATCATGACAAAACACTGTAAAAGAGATTGCGACGACACTTTTATGCGAACCCCCTTTTGTCAACAGGCAGTGAAGGGGTTTAAAGCCATATTTGTGAAGGAAAGTATGGGAAAAATCCTTCCGCATGACAATGTCCCTACTGCCAGGGAGATTTCATTGCACCAAAAATCTGGGGGAAAATTTTTTCAGTGGGGTTTGTGCAATTCCCTCTCCCATTTCCTCCTCCCCTACATTCAAATTTTGAACAGTTGGGTACCCAAAGAAATCCAACTCTTCCCATTAAACGCAGATGGATGTCAGTCAACAGTGATGAAGTGGATCTTAAAAGCCGGGATTACCAAAACCACATTTTTCCCCATCACTAAGTAAGGGCTGGAAGAGAAAAGTTGAAAAAAAGGGCATCACTCGGGACCTTTTGACAAAACACCATTCTTGGAAACATAATGCTTCACTTTTTTTTCTGTAGTGGAAAGAAATGGTTTTCCCTTGAAGTCCCAAAATAGCAAAATCCATCCAAGGGCTAGCTGAATCAGATGAAAATGATTTGCATAACTATAAAAGAAAGTCACAAGGGGACAAAACTTCAAAACTCCAGCATAATGGCATTGCCACTGCCCACACCACATACCAAAAAAACATTTGCCTACTATGAGATGACTGGGTAGGCACAAACTGTGGGTTCATGTTCACCTGCCCCTTTTTGAAAGCTGGTCTTTGGGGACTCATACAGCTGTCGCACACCTGGCCCCCCCCCGGGTCTCCATACACTGTCGGGTAAAAACGTTGGATCGGTTCAGCGTCCCGGGTTGCCCGTCACTCGTCCCTCGTATTTTATACGAACAAAAAAAAAACCCAATTTTTCCCCTACATTTGTTGCAATAAAAACGGACAAACGTTTATGAGAATGTAACAACAAAATCGTTGCAATTTGTGATTCAGTTTCTTTTTACAAAAAACAAAAAAGTTTTAGTTTGGCTTTGTACTGTTTAAACCCAAATTTTTGTTTACCACTGACAAAACTTGAAAGATAAAAAAAATGTTTTGTTTTTTTACTTCATCACGATGGCCCTCTCCCCAAAACTAATAACTAGCCACGAATCATGTTTTGTCTGAGTTGGAATTAAGAAAAACCAGGGCTTTTTTCTCTCTCACTTCTTCCCAACTTCTGAAAATTTTAAATTGCGCCTAAAAGTTTTGGGGTCCATAATATAAAACCCTACACATAGCGAATTTCATCTTCATTATTCTTTAAGCGTCAAAAGGTCCAGCATTGCATTGTAGTTTTTGTACGCATTGTATTTAAAATTCATTCTACTCAAGTAGATTGCTTTTATTTTAAAACGTACTTTTTGTAAATATGCACTCTTTGTATTTGTTGTTTTTACGTATTGCTTTGTATTGTATTGTACTGCATTATGTATTGCATTGTTTTTTACTTATTTACGAAAAATATAACTTTCACTATCACATCAATTTATTTAAAAAACCGGCTACATCAAATCCCCTTTTATGTCCCATCCAAAAAGACGCAAAAAGACCCAAAATTTTACAAAACAGGAAAGACTTGAACCAGGACTGGGATTCTTCATTTTCCCCTAAGTGGGCGTAAAACTACAATTTATTCCCCTTGACTTATCCCCTGCAAATTCCCGTAATCCCCAAAGGAATTTTTATTCAAAAATTACTTTTAATCTAACTACTTAAAACCGTGGCTCACTAATGCAATAAGCGGCAGCAATTTGCTACCCCGCCTCATGCAAAAAGCCGTAGGGAAAAACAAAACCCTAAAAGGGCCCTCGTGCCTTGCGCATGCTCAGACCCATCCTTTTTTTCGGGGTATTTAAAACCCGGATGAAAACTCCTGATGGAACCGGGAAAGGGGGGGGTAGGGAGGGCCCTGCGGACCCGGAAAGATTTTAAATTTAAAAACGTAATTTTAGAATAAAAATTTCCTTTTAATTACACATACAAAACCGTGGCTCACTAATCAGAGTGCACTCCCGGGAAGGGGGGCTCACTGGTTCCCGCCGGAGGAGCGAAAAAGGCCGGGGTGGCGGAGATGGAGGTTGCCCACCACACAAAGGATCCCCCAGACCCTCATCACGCAACGAAAAACTTTTGCGATAAAATTGGGGATGAAGGGCCCGGGGGACCCCAAAAACCCGGCATTAACACACTCTGAATGCGGGCATTATGAGCACTGCCAGCGAAGACCCCCATCCCTAAGCTCATGAGGTCTAGGTGAGAAACACCAAATCCCCTTCAGGTCTCGCGTACGCACTTTAATGATTTTCTCGCCATCGAGAGATTGAAAGGCCTGATGTCCTCCTTATAACTTTCGTTGAAAAAGAGAAAAGGGGCGCTGCTTGGGGCGAGAAGGTTTCGTGCTTTTCCATACCCCGAGAGCGCGCACCCGGACGAGGGGTCTTTCGTTCCCCGGGGGGAGAATAAAAAGTGAAGGAAAAGGAGATAGTCGGGGAAAAGAACCCCGGCACGGTTTTTCGCAAAATTCCGGGGGGAGGCAAGAGATATCGACCCTCCGGGTTTGGAGGGGACGTCCCCAGGCACCACTAAGGGGGTGGACTTCACTGCAAAACGCCTCCTGGGGGCCCGGGGGAAAAAAGAAAAAGGTGTTTGAAGGAAAGGAATTTTTAGAGAACACTCCTGGATGGGGTCGAAAGGGGGGGGCCTGAGGGGGGAAAGGGCTAAGAAAAAATCCCCCCCGGGGTACGGCGGGGGGGTCGGGCCCCCGTAGGGCCGCTCCTCGACCAGTCCCGCAGAAGAGGCGTCCCCGAAGGGGGGGCCCCCTAACTGGCGGGTAGTGGTGGGGAAAAGCCGCCCCGTGAACCTTAACGAGGAGGCTGAAAGTTTTCTCTTGAGAAAGAAAGGCTAGGTGTTCGCCAATTGGCATTGAGAAGAGAGAGGTGATACGCGTGGCTGGAGCACCAAGACAGCCAGCCATTGCAGTGGACCTATGACGCTTTGGGTCCTGCCTTGGATTTCCAAAGGCCGATTACTGCTGGGGGGGCGCCCCGTGCAGACAGCGGCCCGCACATAAACCCGGGGGAAGATGCGCCTTTGGGGTTGCCGTGTGAATGCCCGAACCGCGGCTGAACGGGACTTTGCCTTTAAGGCGAGCGGTATCGGGGCACGGGAAAAGGTGTAACAGTTCCGGAAAACCTTGGGCCCGGGCCAGCGTGGGGCCAAAAAAATAAGCGTGGCGATCTTCCCTGCCTTGCGGGAACTTTTTCCCCGAATGGGGAACGGGGGAAAGGCTAGCCCTCAGGGCCCACCAAGGATGGACAGGGGTCCACACCCCGCTGCCGGGTCCGGAACTGGGGAACTACGCTGGAGAGGGGTTGAAAAGGGGGCGAAAAAGGTCTACCTTTGGTTGAACCCTACCGTCCGAGAGTTTTTCCCGGTCGAGTGGCGGGGTCAATGAGGGAAAAACCCGTGCGACCCGCGAGGGAGTCCGCGAGAATGTTTTATCTCCCAGGAACTGTTTTGCCGGATCCGATTGATTTTGGGCTCGCACCAAAGAAGAAGCTGTTCCCCCCTCGGACAGGGTGAAACGCGCCCCCCCCCCCCCCCCCCTGCTTTTTGATTAACACGCCACAGTCGTGTTTTTCGGTGTTTTAGGAGAAAGGTTTCCTTTCAGGAAGGGAAGAAACTCCTTGGGGCGGAACACGGTTCCATCAGCCGTTGATATGCCGGACCCCCATCCCCCGGGGCCTTCCCCCCGGCCCTCAGGGCCGTGGGGACCCCCACCCGGACTGGGACGCTCCCGAAACAGGCCCCCTTGGGGGAGGGAGAGATGGGGGGCTCCCTGAGCTACCAGGACTGGGGGTGCCATGGACCACCCATGTTTTGGAACCACGACGAGAGGGGTCGGAAGGTCCCCAGCCCCTGCCGGGGACCAACGCTTGCGAAAGAGGCGCTGAAACCCCGGGGTTGTGCAGACGTCCGAGGGACTAAGGGGCCAAGGACCCTCAACCCCGGGGGCCACTTCCGGGTGGCGCCGATCCCGGAAAGGAATGGGGCCCAAAAGGGCTGGAGGCGAACCAGGCGCTGGGGGGGTTTAGAGACCACCATCGGTGTTGGAAGGACATCCCAGAAACTAAACCGCTGGACGGGATGAACGGACTTCTCCTCGTTCAAAAAATCCCAGCTGCGACAGAGGTTAAAACCGTAGGGGTTCGGGGACCGAGTGGGGGATAGGCAAGAAGAACCAAATGTTAATAGGCCTTCAACGAATTTTTTTCTCCCGAACTGGGAAACAAAGTTCCCAGGGCCCCCTTGGAAAACCCAAGGGGCCCGGGGGTAGTCCAAAGGGGGAGCCCCGAACTGAAAAAAAGCGGCTTTTCCCACAAGCGGGGTTACTTCCTGTCCCTTGGGGGTAAGAGAGGAAGTATCACCTTTTACAGGGAACATCCCCCCCCCCCCCCCAGAACCCGGTTCTTTCTTTCTTTTTTTTTTTTTTTTTTTTTTTAAATCTTTCTTTTCTTGCACCCCTTTCCCCTCCCCTTTTTTTCTCCCCCCCCCCCCCCTCCCCTCCCCCCCCCCTTCCCCCAATCCCCCCCCCCCCCCCCCCCCCCCTTTAAACCCTTTCTTTCTTCTTTATCTTATTTAAAAAACAAGGGAAAAACCCCCCCCCCCTCCCCGCCCCTCCCATCCCTCTCCCCAAAAAAATTCCCCCTTCCGCCTTAAACATTAAAAATTCACAATACATACTTCAAATACGCCCCTATCTTACCCCCATCGCACCCCAAAACCCCCCTCCCTTTACCTTTTTTTTTTTTTTTTTTTAATATTTTTACAAAAAACCCCCTTTTTTTTTTTTTCCCCCACTTTCCCTTTTTTTTGGAGTGTAAAAATGTTGGTGTTGTAGGAAAGCATATGTTTACCCCTTTTTGCAAGTCAAGCTTGTTTTAGATTGACGCTGCTTTATGTAAATGTTCCATTGCCTTTATTGGTATATTGCGTCCTTTTTCTTGTTTTTGTTCTTGTTGTTGTTCATCGTCTTCTTCTCTTTTTTCTTCTTTTTTTCTTCGTCTTCGACTTCTTCTTCTTCTTCTTCTTCTTCTCTTCGTCTTCTTCTCTGCGCCTGCCGCTTGCCTGCGTTGGTCAAGCAAATTTTGACTCATTTTGGATTTAGATTGTACGTGTTGGTAGTCTTGTAGATTTGATTTTTTCAGTAGCATTCGTGTATGTTTGTGCATATGCATATGGTTTCTTTTTTTCTTTTTTTCATTATTGTTGTTGTGTCAAAGGTTGTATGCAGCACGACTGAAACAAATGGTACACGTTTATGGCTGAGGAGAAAGAACATAGAAAAGTAAGGATATTCAACGAAGAATGGAATCTATAGCGATATCGTCTTTGAACTGCCAAGGTCTTGGGGGACATCCTAAAAGAAAGGATGTGTTTCAATTCTTAAGACAAAAACAATACTCTATTTATTTCTACAGGACACTCATTTCACTAGTAAATTAGACGCCAGATAAGAAGTGAATGGGGTTATGAATGTGTATTTGCCTCCAACAACTCTCGATCAAGAGGTGTAGCAATACTCTTTAATAACAACTTTGAATTCAAAATAAAGAAAACTATTAAAGATGTTCATGGTAATTACATAATATAACTATTAATACAATGGGAAAAGATTTAGTATTAGCAAATATCATGGCCAAATAATGATGAACCGTCTTTCTTTGAAAATATAAAATCAAAATAGAAGATTTGAATGTCCCCAACAAAAAATAATGGCAGGGGACTGGAACCTGGTCCTTAATCCTAGTAAAGATTATCATAATTATAAACATGTTAATAATGCTCGAGCACAGGAACAAGTTACCGAAATTATGTCCAAATTAGAGCTAGTTGATATATGGAGAGAATTGAACCAAGACACGAGACGATATACTTGGAGAAGACCAAACCATTTCAACAAAGCAGGCTAGATTTCTTTTTATTGTCCGACACTCTAATCACTTACATAGATGATGCTGATATTTTGTTCGGATATAGAAAAATCACTCTTTGATATACATAAATATTGTTTTTAAAAAGGAAGAGAAACATAAAGGGTTCTGGAAATTTAATTCCTCTCTTCTAAGAGACAAGCAATATGTAATCTGGTTAATGAAACGATTGAAAGAATTAAAGGCCAATATGCATTACTGCCTTACAATAAAAACTCTGTCAGTAAAATCCCAAACGATCAAATTCAGTTTACAATTTCTGACCAATTATTTCTAGAAACTCTAATTATGGAAATAAGAGCAAAAAACAATAACATTCAGTATTCGCAAAAATAGAAAACGAAATGAAAAGGAAAAACAAATTGAAAAAGCAATACAAGATTTGGAAAGCAAAAATGATTTAGTAGAAAGAGACCTGGAGATTTTGAAAAACAAAAAGGGAAGAGCTGAGTGAGCTAAGGAAAACAAAAATTGACGGAATAATGATTCGATCCAGAGCTAAATGGGTATCTTACGGGGAAAAAATAAGTAAATATTTCTGTGCATTGGAGAAAAGGAATTTCGTAAGCAAAAGAATGCTTAAAACTTGTCACAGACCAAGGAAGAACTCTGACAGAAACGGACGATATGTTAACAAGACAAAGAACTATTATGAAAACCTATACGCGAAAAGGAAGTAAAGTAATATTGAGATTGAAAAATATGTAGAAAACCTGCCAAAACTAAATCAGTTAGAATCCGAACAGTTGGAGGGGGTTAATCACTTTAGAAGAAGCTACCAAAGTGCTAAAAAATATGGAAAATGATAAGAGTCCTGGAACAGACGGGATGACAGTAAATTTCTTTAAATTCTTCTTGGAACAATTAGGAGATTTTGTTGTCCGTTCTCTAAATGAGGGATACAGTAATGGAGGAATGTCTGTAACACAAAAAGAAGGAATAATAATTGGTCTCCCAAAAGGAGAGAAAACCGCGAGAATACTTGAAGAACTGGAGACCTATCTCACTTTTAAATGTAACCTACAAAATTGCTTCAGCCTGTATTGCAAACAGAATAAAAATTGTTTTAAAAAAACCAAAACTCATAAACGAGGATCAGACGGATTCGTTCCAGATAGATATATAGGAGATAGTTTACGAACAATATATGATTTAATTCATTATTTAGAAGTGAACAGGTTGCGAGGGTTGTTGTTTTCCCTGTCGATTTCGAGAAAGCTTTCGATTCAGTTAACTGGTCATATATGAATAAAATTCTGGGTGCTTTTGATTTGGAAAAGGAATACAACGATGGATATCATCTTTTTACGATAAGATAAAGTCTTACGTAATAGTGAACGGGAAAGGTGTCCTTCAGGCTTTTCAATTGGAAGAGGTTGCCGTCAAGGGACCCATAATCTCCATATCTATTTGTTTTGTGTGTTGAAGTACTAGCGACCAAAATAAGGCAAGATCATGATATCAAAGGCATAAAGATAGAAACACAAAATTTAAGATAAATCAATTTGCAGACGACACCACTTTTACTTAGAAGGCGACAAGAAATCTAACGAAAAGTTATTTGGCAAACCTTTATGAATTTAGCAAATATCTGGACTCAAATTGAACTACGAGAAAACGTTTAATGTTTGGCTAGGTACAGAGAAAATTCCACGAACACATATTTGTCACATTGTAAAATGGAATGGAACCCCTCAAAATTTAAAATTCTAGGATGTGGTTTACGAATAGTCTATCGGATATGACGGAATTAATATGAAGGATAAATTTTCGGAAGTCCAAAACCTGTTTCAAAATATGGACAAAAAGGATTATAACACCATTAGGTAGAGTAGCTGTGCTAAAATCATTAGTGCTACAAAACTGGTGTACTTATGGATCCTTTAAAATACCGAATCCTCCTGATTCCCAGATTGCTTTATTACAGAATATGTGTTTCAAATTTGTATGGAAACAAAAAATGATAAAATTAAAAGAAAGTATTCAATACATAGCATACAAAAGGGAGGATAGGTATAACCTGATCTGAAAATATATTCAGCTCCTTAAAAATAGCCTGGATAAGGAAAGCGTACATGTACAACCATAAGTGGAAGATATATTGCATTCATATGTCCCGAAATAAGTAATTTTGACGCCTAGGTTTCCCAACAGATTTGTTGAAAGCAATATTCGTAACAAATTTTGGAAAGGAGTTTTTCTATCATATCAAAGGTTCTGCAAACAGGTAGAATTACAAAGAAAGTAAGATTTAGCCACTGAACCTTTTTCTGTAATGAGAAGTTTAAAGTGGAGAAAAAACATTCATTTACAAGAAATGGATGCAGAAAAACATATTTCTTGTTAAACATTTACTTGATGAGGATGGTAATTTTTGTAAGCCTTTACGAACTGTCAGAGAAAATGGGATTTCAGATCAATTTTCCCGATTATATAAGTTGCGTGCATTCGATCAAAGCTTATGCACAGAAAAGAAGATTCAAATTAGACAGTAACATTAGTAAAGATAAAACTTTAGCACTTCAAAAAATTTGTAGCGTTACTAAAGGTACTCTACTTATTATGATATTATGGTGGAAGTCAATGAAGTTCTAACATTAGTGCCTTTGTTAAGTGGGAACACGTCTTAATATACCTATTGACTGGATAAGGTTCTGAAAAGGATCAGCAAAATTAAAGAAACAAAATTAAAATGGTTTCAAATTAAAAATAGCCACAGAATTTTAGTAACAAATAGCGTGCTGAAAAGTATGCAAATATCGATAGTGACAAATGTAACTTTTGTAATACAGAGAAAGATTCCATAATACTTACCTATGGGAATGTGAGTTTACCCGTGTTTTCTGGGAAAAACTTTGAAAGAGCTCTGAAAGTTAATTGTTCCCACTGTGAAAAATTATCCTTTAATGTGGAGATTATATTATTTGGTACGGATGAGAAAACAAAAACCGATGATATGCTAGACCTAATAATTTTAATGGGAAAATATTTCATTTATAAATGTAGAATTAACAAAACAAAGCCTAACTAAACATGTTTTTGAAGGAGCTGAACTATCGATATAAAATGGAAAAATATATGTACTTGAAGAAGACGAATCAGGCTACCTGCCAAACAAAATGGTTACCATACATTAAGCTGCTAGAGGATTAATTGTTTATGATATGTAATAATGTATGAGTACCTAAGTGTGTGTTGTGTATATGTTTAATGTTGTCCATGACCTTGGAGCCTCCAAGAAACGATGGGAAACGAAGTTTATCTGTATATTTACTTTCTCCGAATGCCATGAGTCGATGGAGTTGCATGGTTTAAAGTCATGCGTTTTAAAAACCTTATATCCTATATTATGTTTGTGTACATCATTAATGCCTTCCATATTGGAATTCATTGGAGAAGAAGAAGGGTTTAGCTTAATGTTTAACTTTTTCTTTCTGTTGGATTCACAATATGAGCTTGATGCTGTTCTTAGTCCAAAAAAAAAAAAAAAAAAAAAAAAAAAAAAACAACTCTTAGCCAGTATCGAATACACCTTTCAGCCTCTAAAACATACACTGGATATCGCCGAGGTCTCCCAATACCATTTTATTTGGCGTTTGCCTACTTACGTTCAAATAACGTTTACAGGCAAACATATGTGTCTTCTCAAGTAACATCGAGCCTATTGTAGCCCCAGACCTCAGACTCGTACAGTGAAATGGAGCAATCTGAGCGTCATACATCTTAAGAACACATTTCTCGAAATATCTCCTAATTTCCAAAGGCATCAAAGGGCTGGGTTGCTTTAATTTTTGCTTTAGTGGCCAGCTCTTCCACCGCATACGTTAGGAAAGCTTGGTTTTAAAATGTAGCCCTAAATATTTATAACTGTTGACTACCGTTATAGTTCATCACCATATTTTCATTTTTCTTTCCTCCCAGAAATCCCCCTTTTCTGAATACAATTATTTTCGTCTTTTCAAAAAAAAAAAAAAAAAAAAAAAAAAAAAAAAAAAAAAAAAAGGAGGAAGTACGCATTTTTAAAGTCGATGGATACGCCCATCGCCGGGATGCAGGCATGCGGATTGACGGGGGGTTTCCCCTGAAAACGGAGGACATAAGAAACCTTTTCAAGGGGCGAGAATTAGAACCGGGTCTCCATCCTCCAGAAGCTTGGGAAACCACAAAAATGCGGCCCATAAAAACCGGCGGGAAGGGAAGGGATTTCCCTCTGTGGTCCCCTGGCTAACAGCAAAAGGGACTTGGTCAAGGCCCTGAGGGGCCCGCCAGATCCCGAGGAGGAGCAAAAGGGGGGGGGGGGGGGGGGGGGGAAAGGAGTGGGGGGGCCTTACTGCCCCCCAAGGGAAGAGAAACCCCGACCTAAACACCCGCAAGCCCAAGGGTTTGCGGGGAGCCGCCCCCGGCAGGGGGCCCTGGACAGACTGCCACAGGCCCGCCCGGGGGAAGCCCCCGGTCGGGGGCAATCTTGGGGGTGGGCGTCTAGGCGTGGGGCTTTCGGCCCCCGCCGGGCCGACCCTGAGGCCGACCCCTCTGGGTTGCTTCCCGGTCCCCCGGGGCCAAATGACCGTCGTCCCCTTGGGTTGTTGGGGGGGCCCCGGTGATGAAAAAGGCGCTGGCGCCTTGCTTTTAACCGGGGGCGGGGGGGAGGGGGGCCTGATTAAAAAGGCGAGGTCCGCCAAATCTGGGCCCTGGCCCTTTTAAATGGTAGCCGTAGGGTTTCCCAAACAGGACCCTGATTTGCGGAAAGGTTGGGGGAGGGCGGGCAGGGGGGAGAACCGGGTCCAAAAGAATGCCAAAAGGACCGCATCTTCCTCGCTAGTACTGATTCAGAGGGGCCCCTACAAAGGCCCCAGCGAAATTAAGCCTTCAGCCTTTGCTGAAACAGGCTCCACGCGCGGGGGCGCGGACTGGGCGGAGGGGAAAGGAATTGAATCGGGCCCTTAAGGGCAGACACTAGCCCCCCTAAAAAAGAATCCTAACTGAGATACCCAAAACCCCCCTCGCAGACTTTTCCCACTCGCCAAAGGCAGCGCTCTGGAGGGACCCTGCTACGTGTGTTTTTGGACCTCTCCTGGCCAGGGGAGTCCCCCCTGGGAGAGGGGAGAGGGGCTTCGGGGATGTTCTTTTGCTAAGAAGGCCCTTCTGGCAAATAAAAGCCTCTCTGGTTTGAGGAATTTCCGCACCCAGCGCACTAGGGAAATCAGGGAAAAACCCGGGATGGGCCCCTGGCCTCCGTCCCCCTGGCCCTATTTGGGCCCCCTCAGCAATGGGCCCCACCCCGACCCCTTTAGCAGAGAGGGGGCCTAGCGGCCAAAGGGCGAGATCCCAGGGGATTTTCCATGCCAAAGGGCGGGGGCTCTGACCTCCTGGAGGATGACCAGCCCCCGGGAACAAGGGGCAGCCGAAAAGCCCGAGCCCGGAAGGAAAGAACCGGGTGTGGTCCTCTTCTCTGATCAGAATCCCCGGTCGGATCCACAGCCCGAGGGGGTGCCCCCCTTGGCAAAGCGGTCGCGGCGAAACCCAGAGGGCCTGGGATGGTGATTCCCCAGACTTCCCGGGAAGGGATCAGCCCCCGGGGGGGCCGAGGGGGCCTGGGAGGGGGAGGCCTCCCGGGGGGGAGGGCTGGGCAAAAACCCGGGCCCCCAGGGAAACCCCCGGGGCAGGGGGCTGTAAAAAGCCTGGTGGGGGGGGGATATTCCCTTTGGGGCCCATGGCGCCCCAAGGAAAAGGGCCCCTGACCCCATGATGGGGGGGGGCTGAGAGTTGGGCGGCCCCAAAACCCCAGAAAGTGGGGGGCCAAAGCCCGGTCCCGAGGGGGGCTCGGAAAAAGGGGGCAAAACCCCGGTGGTCCCCCAAAAGGAGAGGCAGAACTGAGGCGGGGGGGGGAAAACAAGGGGGGCCAAACAAGTTTCAACCCCTTTGAGCGGAGTTGCTTCCCTTGGATCCCCCTACCGAGCAGGGGGGGGGGGGTGACAAATAGTCACCTCATTGCCCGGGCCCCCGTAGAGGGCCCGGCATCTTGATTCTGCCTGGGAATCAAAAACGTGGCAGTAAAACCCGCAGGAATGGCCCAAGGTGACAACGGGTGCGACAGAACCCGCGAGTCGTCCCCCTTATGGCAAAGGGGGGGAAATCCCCCAGAACCGCAGCTGGCCAATCCCGCCCCCAAAATGTGGGTTGCGGAAAGGCTCGCTGCAAAAACAACAGAACTGCGCTGATTGAAGTGAACCCTTGGGGAAAGTGAGCTGAGGGAGAGGAGGTTTTGGCGGGGTATAGACAAAGACCCTGGCCTGCGCGGATCGGGAATCGAAAGACGAAACCTTCTTAATTCCCCCTTCCCACCCAATGCTTCCCGTAGTTTTCCCTTAAGTGAAAACATAACAAGGACCCCAAAGAACCAACAAAAATCGACGATTGCGAGAAAAAATCAAAAAAATACTTAGTGCTCGTGTACCCGGGGCTTAAGGGGAAAATGGCTGCCGAGAAAAGGGATGGTTTGAGCAAAAAGGGGGCCCCCTTAGGGGTTTTTTTTTTCCGTACGGACTTATTGTATAAGGAGGGATAGCAAATTTCTGCCCCTTATTTCATTGGCCCCCCGGTATAGATGTGTAATTAAATTACCAGTTCTACCCAACCTTTTGGGAAAAAACCTTTTTTCAACCTTTTGGGGCTTTAAGTAAAAAACCAGAAACTGGTTTTCTTTTGGGTTTTTTTTCCCCCCCCCGGGTTTTTGGTTTTTTTTTTTTTTTTTACCCGGTGGGGGGAGGGAAAATTTGCATGATTGGCGTTTTTAAGGGGACGAACTAGGAAACACGAAAGGTTGAGTTGTTTCAGTTCTTCATTTGTGGCGGGGGGGAAGGCCAAGGGTTTCCCCTTGCCATGCGGGAAATTTTTACATCTTCAATGGTAATGGACCAAAAAAAAAAAATACAAAACGAAAAAAAACAATGAATCTAACTTTTTGGGTTTTTTTGTTTTGGGTTTTTTTTTTTTTTTATTGAAAACAAAATACAAAAAAAAAAAAACCCCAAAAAAATCCTTCTAATTTGGTTTTTTTTTTAAGTTGGGGGGGGTTTTTTTTTTTTTTTTTTACTAATTTAAAAATTTTTTTTTAAATTCGGCAAAAAAGTCCCTGAAAATGTGGTCACCCGCCCCAACAGGAACCCGGGTTCAGGCCCTTCCCCCCCCATCAACGGGGGGAAATCCCCCCTTTTCCCGGGGCCGGGTTTTCCCCCCCCCCCAGTGGGGGGGTTTGGTCATGGGGGGTCGGTTTTTTTGATTCCCCGGAGCCCCGAAACGGGGGTTTAAATTTCATTTAAAAATTTTTTTTCCTTTTATTTATTTGATTTTTCTCCCTCTTCTCTTCCTTTTGGGGGGTTGTTGTCTTTGCAGTTTGGGCTTTTGTGTTTTGCTTTTCCCGGGGGGGGGGGGTTTTTTTTTTGGGGGGGGCCCTCCCTTTTTTTTTTTTTTTTGTTTTTTTTGGGGTTTTTTTTTTTTCCCCCCCCCCCCCGACCCCCCCCCCCCCCCCCCCCCCCCTTTTCCATTTTTTTTTTTTTTTTTTTTTTTTTTTTTTTTTGTTTCTCTTTGTGGGGGTGGTTTTTGGTTTTTGTGTTTTTTTTTTTGGGGGTGTGTGTGGTTTTTTTTTTTTTTTTTTTGTGGTGGGGTGTGTAAAGTTTTTGTTGTGTTGGTTTGTTGTGGGGGTGTGTGGTGTGTGTGGTGTGTGTGTGTGGTGTGTGTGTGTGTGGGGGGGGGGGGGGGGGGGGGAAAAAAGAAACAGATAGGGAGGAAAAAAAGGGAAAAAAGGGGGGGGGTTGGGTTTTTTTTTTGGTGTGGTGTTTTGGGGGGGTTTTTTTTGTGGGTGTGTGTGTGTGTGTGGTTTGTGTTTGTGGTTTTTTTTGTGTGTGTGTGTGGGGGTTTTTTGGTGTGTTTGGGTTTTGTGTGGTGTGTGTGTGGGTTGGGTTTGGGGTTGTGTGCATTGGTGTATTTTTTTTTGTTTGTGGGGGGGGGGGGGGGGGGGGGGGGGGGGGGGGGGAGGAGAGAGGAAGGGGAGAGGGGAAGGGAGGGGAGAGGGAAGGGGGAGGGGGAAAAAAAGAGGGGGGGTTTTTTGGGTTTTGGGGTTTTGGGTGGGGGGTGTGTGTGGTGTGTGTTGTTGGTGTGGTGTGTGGTGGGTTGTGGGGTTTTTGTTGGGGTTTTTTTGTGCATGGTGTGTGTGTGTTGGGGGTTGGGGTTTTGTTGGGCCCGTGGTTGTTGGTGTTTTGTGTTTTTGTGTTGTTTAAGGAGGGGGGAAGGGTTTTTTGCTTTTTTGGGGGGGGGGGGGGCCCCGGGGGGGGGGGAACGGATGGGGGTTTTTTTCCGCTTTGGCTTTTTTGTTTTTTTTTTTTTTGTTTGTTTATTGGGTTTTTTTTTTTTTTTTTCCCTTTTAAATTTTTTTTTCCAAAAATTTGGAAAACCCCTTTTCATCTTTTTTTTGGT
>CM031600.1:31905531-31970531 GCA_018398815.1 Conus ventricosus
GCAAAACGTTTTGAAGGAAAGGAATTTCAAGAACACCCGGATGGGCTCGTAAGGGGGAGCCTGAGGGAGGAGAGGACTAAGAAAAGATCCCACGCCGGATACGGCGGGGCATCGGGCCTCCTGTAGGGCTGCTCCTCTGACCAGATCCCGCAGAAGAGGGTCTCCCAAAGGAGGGCCCCCTAACGGCGGATAGTGGTGGAAAAGCCGCCCTGTGAACCTTAACTAGAGGAGGCTGAAAGTTTTCTCTCTGATGAAAGAAAGGCTAGGTAGTTCGCCATTGGCATTGAGAAGGAGAATGAGGTGATACTCGCGTGGCTGGAGCACCAAGAAGCCAGCCATTCCAGTGGACACTATAGACGCTTTGGGTGCCTGACCTGTGGGCATGTTCCACAACCGATTACTGCTGGGAGGCGCCTCGTGCAGACAGCGCGTCCCGCACAGTACAGGCGTGAAGATGCACACGTTTGGATTGCCGTGTGGAATGCCTGACCGCGGCTGAAGCAGGACTTTGCCTTAAGGCGAGCGGTATCGGAGGCACGTGAGACAGGTGTAACAGTTCCGGAAACCAGCTTGGACCGGCCAGCGTGGAGCCACAAGAATAACGTGGCTGCATCTCCCTTGCCTTGCGGAGAACTTTTCCCAGAATGGGGAACGGGGAAAGGCATAGCCCGTCAGGCCGGACCAGGGATGGACAGGGTCCACAGCCCACGCTGCCGGATCCGGAACTGGGGAGACATACAGCTGGAGCGGTGGTTGAAACGGGTGGCGAACAGGTCTACCTGTGGTTTGAACCATACCGTCCAGAGAGTTCCAGGATCGAGTGACGAGAGTCCATTCTGAGGAAGAACCATGTGCGACCTGCTGAGGGAGTCCGCGAGATGTTGATCTTCCCAGGAACATGTTTGGCCGAGATCCGGATTGATTGTGTCTCGCACCAAGAAGAAGCTGTTCCGCCCTCAGGGACAGGGAGTGAGAACGCCCCCCCCCCCCCCCCCCCCCCCCCTGCTTGTTGATATAACACGCCACAGTGTGTTGTCGGTGTTGAGGAAATGTGTTTCCTTTGAGGAAGGGAAGAAACTCCTTGAGGTTTGGGGAACACGGCTTCCAGCTCTAGCCGATTGATATGCCAGGACCCCATCTCCGGGACCATTGCCCGAGCCGTCAGAGAGCTGACGTGGCACCCCACCCGGACTGGGACGCGTCCGTGAACAGGTCCTCCTGTGGAGGAGGGGGAGAGATGGGGACTCCCTGAGCTAGCCAGGACTGGGAGTGCCACTGGACCACCGATGATTGGAACCACTGACGAGAGGGACCGGAAGGTCCCACGACTGCCGTGCCTGAGACCAACGTTTGCGAAATGAGCGCTGAAACCGGCGTTTGTGCAGACGTCCGAGGGGTACTAAAGGGGCCAAGACTCCATCAGACCCAGAAGAGAGGCCAGCTTCCTGGCTGGCGCCTGCTCCAAGGAAAGGAAGTGGGCCAAGAGGTGCTGGAGCAACAGGCCGCTGGGGGGATGAGAGACCAGCCAGTCGGTGGTGTGGAAGGACATGCCCAGAAACTGAAACCGCTGCCGGGATGAGAACGACATCTCCTTCGTTGCGAACAAATCCCAGCTGCTGACAGAGCTAAAACCTGTAGGCTTGCAGGGAGCACAGAGTGCTGGATGAGGCTAGAAGAACCAAGCGACTAGATAGGCCCTTCAGACGAATTCCTTTCTCCCGAACATGCAGCAAAGTTCCCGAGCCACCCTTCGTGAAAACCCAAGGGCCGGGGCTAGTCCAAAGGGAATAGAGCCCGAACGAAAAACGCGGCGTCTCCACACGAAGCGGAGGACATCCTGTCCCTTGGTGGATCTAAGAGATGGAATACGCATCTTTCAATTCGATGGATAACCGCCCCAGTCGCCGGATGCATGGCATCGCGATTGACATGGGTTTTCCATCTCAAACGGAGGAACGATAAGAAAACTCTGTTCAAGGGCGAGAATTCTAGAACCGTCTCCTCCATCTCCAAACTTGGGAACCACAAAAATGGCGGCATAAAAACCCGCGAGAATGAAAGGACTTCCTCTGTGGCTCCCCTGGCTAACTCGAAAGACCTCCTGGTCTAAGGCCTGAGAGGCCGCTCAGATCCCGAGGAGGAGCGAAAGGGGGGGGGGTGGGGGGGGGGGGGGGGGGGGGGGTGGGGGGGGGGGGGGGGTGGGGGGGGGGGGGGGGGGGGGGGGGGGGGGGGGGGGGGGGGGGGGGGGGGGGGGGGGGGGGGGGGGGGGGGGGGGGGGGGGTGGGGGGGGGGGGGGGGGGGGGGGGGGGGGGGGGGGGGGGGGGGGGGGGGGGGGGGGGGGGTGGGGGGGGGGGGGGGGGGGGGGGGGGGGGGGGGGGGGGGGGGGGGGGGGGGGGGGGGGGGGGACAGGAGTTGAGAGAGCCTTCACTGCCACCCCCCCCCCCTGCACCCCAAGGAAGACGAAACGGAAACCCCGACCTGCTCACCCGCAGAGCCCAGGGCTTTGCGGGGAGCCCGCTCCCAGCATTGAGGTGGCCTGGAACAGACTGCCCACAGGAACCCCGCCCTGGGGTGAAGTCAACCCAGGTCGGGGGCAAGTCATTGGGGGTGGGCTGTCTGAGGCGTGGGGAGACTTTCGCCTCCAGCCGCCGAGCCTGAGTGAGGCCGACCCCTGCTGTTGCTTGCCTCGATCCCACCCCAGCCCGGGTCCAAAGACCGTCGTCCCTTGGGTTGAGAGGGACCCGAGATGAGAAAGGCGCTGGCGCCTTTTTTGCGTTTTGAACCGGGCGGGGGGAGGGGGGCCTGATTGAAGGCGAGTCACCGCCTAAAATCTCGCCTGGCTCTAAAAGGTAGCCTGTACGTGATTCCAAACAGAACCCTGACTGACTGGCAAGGCTCAGGAGCGCGGGCAGAGGGAGAACGGTCACAGAAGATGCCAAAAGGACCGCATCTCTCCTCCTAAGTACTGAGTACAGATGGAGCCTAGCGAAGGCCCCAGCCGAATACTTAAGCCCTTCACCATTGACGACTACAGCTACCACAGCAGCTGGGTCCGTCGACTGCGATCTGTGAAGGAATCTGAATCAGGATCCTTAAAAGGGGCAGACACTAGTCCCCCTAGCAAAAGAATCCATAACTGAGATGCCTCCAAACCCCCCTCCTCGCAGACTCTTCCCAATCGGCAAGGCAATGCTCTGAGAGGGACACCTGCCTAGCGGTATTTTTTATTTTGACCTCTCCCATGACCAGTAGGAGGACCTCCTGGGAGAGGGGGAGAGTGGCTTACTGGGATAGTATCATTTGCTAAGAAGGACCTTCTTGGCAAATGGAAGCCTCTCTGGCTTGAGGAACTTCCCGCACGCCAGCGCACTAGGGAATCATGGACAGAAAAGAACCGGGCATGAGACCTGTGCCTCCTCCGAGCCCCTGACCACCTATTAGGCCCTCCTCACGCAATCGGCCACCAACCCGACTCCTTATAGGCATAGAGAGGCCCTAGCTGCCAATTGGGCGAGGATCCCAGGCGAGTTCCACTGCCGAAGGGCAGGGGGCGTCTGACCTCCTGAGAGAAAGATACAGCCTCCGGAATAAGGCAAGCCAGAAAAGCCACCGAGTCCAGAAGGCATAAGAACTCAGGTGATGGTCCCTCTTTCCTTCTGACTCATAATCCCCCAGTCGATCCACAGACCGATGGGGTGGCCGCCCTTTGCGAAGCGTGGCGCGGCGAAAGCCCAGAGTGGCCCTGGATTGGCTGATTCCCCAACAATCGGGAGAGGGGATCAATCCCCCGGTGGGCCGAGGGGCCTTTGAGGGAGAGCCTGCACTGGTAGGAGGGCTGGCATAAAACCCTGCCACCAGGGAAACCCCGGAGCAGGGGGCTGTGGAAAGCCCATGGTCGGGGGAATATTGCCATGGGCCCATGGCGCCCAAGCAAAAGGTCCCTGACCCCATGATAGGGGGCTGAGAGTGTGGCTGCTGGCCCAACCAGAAAAGTGGGCCTAATGCGCCGGTCCCCTGAGGGGTGCTCGGAAAAGAGGGCGAAACCCCGTGTCTGCCCAAAAGGAGAGGCAGACACATGAGGCGGGGGAAGGGAAACACCGGGGCCGAACAAGAATCAACCCTTGAGCAGGAGTTGCTTCCCTTGGATCGCCTAACCGAGCGAGAGGGGAGGGTGACGAAAGTCATACCTCATTGCCCGGCGCCTCCGTATAGGGCCCGTGCATCTTCGATTCTGCCATGGAATCGAACTGTGCGCAGTAGAATACCGCAGCTGAACTGGACACAGGATGCACTAACGGGTGGCGACAGAACCGCAGCTGAGTCGCTCACCGTTAAGGGGCAAAGGGGTTGAATCGCAGAAACCGCAGCTGAGCCGATCACCGCCCAAAATGTGGGTGCGAGAAAAGCGCTCGCTGCACCACAACAGAACCGCAGCTGAGTTGAAGTGAACCCTGGGAGAAAGTGACGCTGAAGGGAGAGGAAGGTTTTGGCGGGGCTATAGACAAAGAGCCTGAGCCTCCCGGCGAGATACGGGAATCGAAAGACGAAACCTTCTTAATTCTCGCCTTACCACCCAATCGCTTCACGTACGTTTCACCCTTAAGTGAAAACATAAGCAAGGACACCAACGAACAGCAACAACAATCGATCGATTGCGAGAAAAATCAAAAAATACTTAGCTGCTCGTGTACACGCGGCTTAACGGGAAAATGGCTGCCGAGAAAAGAGGATGGTTCTGAGCATGCGCAAGGCACGAGGCCCTTTCAGGGGTTTTGTTGTCCGTACGGACTTTATTGAAATACGAGGCAGGGATAGCAAATTGCTGCCGCTTATTGCATTAGTGAGCCACGGTATAGTATGTGTAATTAAATTACCAGTTCTACTCCAACCTTTGAGAATAACCTTACAATGCATTCTTACACAGATTATCTGGGAAGCTTTCAGAGCTAAAGAACCACTTGAAAGTGTCTGCTATCAGTACAGTTCTTTGTGTTTTTAACCCCAGAGTTAACCTTTGTGTTTTTAACCCCAGAGTTAACCTTTGTGTTTTTTAGTTCATATCCAGTATGACCATGAGTGACCGTGGCAGGAGACTATCCAGTTAGCATGATTGCGGACAGTCTATTGGCCAAGGTGCCACTGAATCAATACGGACAACTTAGCGATCCATACGGACTGTAGAGTGTGTTTGCAGTTGCTTCAAGTTTCAGTGGCAGTGTGAGAGATGACCAAGCAGAGGGGTCTCAACAGCATTGCCACTGACGGAAGTTTGGACATCTTGCAAGTGGCTGAAGTGGTCAGTTCTAAACATGAATAATACAGAAACAGAAAACAAACGCACCAAGTGACATCTACTACAAAATTTTAGCATGAAATCTAGTACTTTTAGGTTTGTGGGTGTGTTTTTTTTTTTCTGATTAGTTATAAACATGAATAATACAGAAACAGAAACAAACACACCAAGTGACATCTATTACTAAACTTTGGTATAAAATCTGGTACTAGTTTAAGTTTGGGGGGGTGTTTTTTTTTCTAAGTACTCAAGTTTTATAATTTAGTTTTTTAAGTTCATTTGGTACTTTATAAAAAAGATCACCTGACAGATGTGGATCACCACGCCGGACAGCAGGTAACTCTCGGCAGATCTCATGGTCATCCTCCTCGCGACCCATCCAACGTTTGAAGGGGAACACCAGCTCTCCCCGTGTCTCTGTCCCGCATTCGCACCTCATCACACCTCCAGCTGGGGAAGTCGCCCGTGTTGTCATGGCGATGCGGATCTTGTAGATCTCCCCGACGGAGCCAACAGAAATCTGAAAGCACATTGAAATGACACTATAATATTCTGTGCTTTAACAGTTATTTATTGATTTGTAATTCTCCCTCTTTCTCCTCTCTCTCTCTCTCTCTCTCTGCGTGTGAGGGTGAATGTATGTCTTTGCAGTGTGCATGCAGTGTGCATGTATGCGTGTGTGTGCCTGCTTGTGTGTGTGTGTGTGTGTGTGTTTGTGTGGGTACATGTGTGTGTGTGTGTGTGCATGTGTGTTTATGTCTGTCTAGCTGTCTGTACATGGTGTGTGTGTTGTGTGTGTGTGTGTGTGTGTGTGTGTGTGTGTGTGTGTGTGTGTGTGTGTGTGTGTGTGTGCGGCGCGTGCGTGTATCAAAATGAAACAATAACTTAATTGTTATGGAAACCATAACCTAGGCTTGTGTGTGCATGTGTTTGTGTGGGTACATGTGTGTGTGTGTGTGTGTGTGTGTGTGTGTGTGTGTGTGTGTGTGTGTGTGTGTGTGGTGTGTGTGTGTGTGTGTGTGTTTCTGTGTCTCGGGTGCATGAGTGAATGGTGTGTGTGGTGTGTGTGTGTGTGTGTGTGTGTGTGTGTGAGATAGAGAGAGAGAGAGAGAGAGAGAGAGAGAGAGAGAGAGAGAGAGAGAAGAGAGAGAGAGAGAGAGAGAGAGAAGAGAGACAGAGATTGTGCGTATGCATGTGTGTGAGGTGAGTGTGTGTGTGTGTGTGTGTGTGTGTGTTGTGTGTGTGTGTGTGTGTGTGTGTGTGTGTGTGTGTGTGTGTGTTTGTGTATGTGTGTGTGTGTGTGTGTGTGTGTGTGTTGTGTGTGTGTGTGTGTGTGTGTGCGCGCGTACGTGCGTGTGTGCATGTATGTATGTGTGTGTGTCATTGTGCATTTATGTGTATGTTTATATGTGCATGTGTCTTTGTGTATGTGTATGTGTATGTGTGTGCATGCATACGTTTGGTGGGGGCTGCATGCATATGCTGGAGGTGGCGGGGAAGGATCGAGATGAGCATGTGAGATCATACCAGACATCTGATAAAGGCTTTTTATCCCAATGTTTTTTTTTTTCTTCTCAAACAGAATAACGCAATATCCATCTGGAAGATCAATATGTTTTACATTAATCAATATCCATCCACATAATCACATAAACAAAATAAGAAAACTTGTCAATCAATTAATAAGTAGCGTCAGTTTTCATAAGAATGCTTGTAAAGAGTAAGTTTCCTTGCTGGACATGCCTGTGCTAAGAAAATAAAGGTGCATGCAATATTAATTCAAATTCGGTTACAAAACATGAAAGAAACCGAAAAAGGGGAAGATGGTATGTGTAATTTGTAAAGCCATTAATTTCGTTGACACCCAAAACCGAACATGAGCCCCCTGGCCCAGGGCACACCCTTTCAATCACCCCATCGCATTAGGTCTATGAAAACGGGGAAAATTTTAAAGCCTGATTTTTTAGCCATCCCCTTCCGCTTTGAAACCAGATAAAAAAAGGCCATTGAAAAGGAATGGGGAAAAACAAGGCGTATGAATTGAGGCCCCTAATTTTAGGGTCAGGGAAACAGCCCTTTTAAATTTTTTTTTTTTTTTTTTTTTAAAAAATGGGCTATTTCCAGCTAAGACGGGGACCTAAAATCAGTTGAAAGAAAATAAAAGTGTTTCCCCCGCAAGTTCAAAAAAGGGAAAAGGAATAAACGAAAAAAAAAGCGAGAAGACATGGGGGAAAAAATACTAGGAAGTGGCCCCCAGAAAAAATTTGAAGAAAAAAAACACTCTAAAAGAAAAAAAATTAGGGGAAAAGGATTTAAATTTCCTTTGTTGTACAACCAAGACTTTTCCCCCCCCAAAAAAACTAAATAACTCTTTCCCTGTTCCACACTTCTTCTGTCTTTTTCTCTTTTTCAAATAAAAGCTGTCCTCTTTTGTCCACCAGGCCCGGGGTTTGGGGAAACCACATTGTTACACCTTGTATCATTATGGGCATCCCCATAATGTGATAGAACATGGATACCTAGTCACAGAACAAGTATTTGGGAGGAAAATTTTGACCCAATGTTTTTCTCTGTCAACGTTAACTCTTTTTTCCAAATTGGGTAACAAGCCTAAAAAAAAAATCATTTCCTGTCTCCTCTTTTTCTTTTTTCACAACATTAATTTCTTTTTTTTTCTCTCTCTAGTGTATCCCCTTCCAGTGCAATAAAATTTTTTTTGTGGGCTGTATCTTTGTGATTTTGTGAACGCGAATGTAAAATCTAAAAGGTCAAGTTTGGATGTAAAAAAAAAATAAAAAAAACATAGGTTTAAAATTTAAACCTGAAAATAAGAATTTCCCCCCCCCCCCCCCCCTTCTCTCTCTCCCTCTACCCCCTTTTTTTTTTGTTTATTTTCTTTTTGAAAATAAATTTTGGTAAATATAACTGTTTGAAACTTAAAGTGGAAGCTTTCATCGTCGGTCCAAAGGAAAGTTTAGAGAGAGGAGGGGGAGAGAGAGAGAGAGAGAGGAGAAAAGGAGAGAGGAGAGAGAGAGAAGAAAAAAGGGGACGACAGACAGGACAGACAGGCTGACACAGGAAAGAGAGAGGAGAGAGGAGAAAGAGAGGAGGGAGGAGAGGAAAAAAGAGAGAGAAAGAGAGAAAGAGGAGAGGAGGAGAGAGAGAGAGAGAAGAGAGAAGGAAAGAGAAAAAAAGTCAACCAAACATTCAAGTTTACAAAAGAAGAGCCACCCCAAAGATTTGACCGGGACAGGACACCCCCCTTAAAACGTTGTCTGGGGTCCCCAGCCCCCAGCTCACATTTTATCCACCTGAAGAGTCGATAAAAAGAAAATGGGATTGCCAGTGACCTCTTTTTCCCCCTGGAATGGGACGCCAGAAAAGGGCCTCCTTAGAAACCATTCAAACCCCCATCGTCTACGGCCCATTGGGTTTGGGGGGCCAGCGTTCACATTCTTTGACTGGGTAGTCAATAAAAATTTAAGACCCCAAAGGGTGCCCAGACTGAAAAGGGCTACAAACATTGCCAGGTGGCCCGAAAAAGGGAAAACGACTTGCATTCACTTCTTGGAAGTCTTTGTATTTAACAAACCGGAATGGGGAAAGGGGGTAATGTGTGTGTGTTTTTGTTTTGTGGGGTGTGTGTGTGGTGTGTGTGGGGGGTGTGTGGTGGTGGTGTTGTGTTTGTTTTTTGTTGTTTTTTAAAATTTTTTTGTGTTCGAAGAGTGTGGTGTGTGGGTGGGGTTTTTTGTTTTTTTGGGGGTTGGTTTTTTGTGTTGTTTTGTTGTGGGGGTTTTGGGGTTTTGGGTTTTTTTTGGGGTTTGGGTTTTTTTTGGTTTTGGGGGTTTGGGGGTTTTTGTTGTTTCCTCATCTTGGGTTTTTTTTTTTGTTTTTTTTTGTGTTTTACTTTTTTTTTTGTTGATTTTTGGGGTTTTCGGGCCCCACCCGGTTCTTTTCCCATGGTTACATTGGTTGTTTTTTTTTGTTGGGGTTTGGTTTTTGGGGGGTTTTTGAAATTTTTTTGTTTGAGGGGTTTTTAAAAAGTTTTAAAATTCCCCTTTTCTTTTTTGGGTGGAAAAAAGAAAAAAAAATTATTTAAATTTTAGGGAACAACACATTTGAAATTATCAGTTTTTGGGCCCTTTTCTTTTTTCTTTAAACTGAAAAAGGGGAAATTCCAAGAAAATTTCCCCCCCCCTACCATTTAACATTTTTTTTAAAGGTTCCGGGAACAAACCCCCTTAAAAGCATCCCGGGAAATTTGGGCCGAATTTTCAAGGCTGGGGGGAATGCGGATTGGTCATGGAATAGCTTTTTGGATCCGAAGTTTTTTAGGGTCTGATCGTGTAGAGAACTTTCCTTCTTCTGTGTGTGTGTGTGTGTGTGTGTGTGTGTGTGTGTTTGTGTGTGTGTGTGTGGGGGGGGGGTTGTGTGGTGTGTGTGTGTGTGCGCATGTGAAGTTGTGTGTGTGTAAAGAGTATGCAACACAAATGTAATGCCTATAAATATAAAAAAAGATTCAGGCAATACAAAAATTATACACCGAATGTATGCAATACATGTTTGATGCTTTTGAAAAATGAAGTACAATATGAAAATCATATACCCTTTCTGACCCATCTGTTTCACTATTTTTCGCCTCTCTGTTTCATATTTCCCATCAGTCTGTTTCATCCCTTCATCTTAGCCTATTTCACAACTTTTCACCCACCTGTTCCACTATATCCCATCTGTGTTTCTCACTATTTCTCAGCCATTTGTTGCAAAATTTCTCATCAGTCTGTTCAACAGTTTCTCACTCACGTGTTTCATTCTTTCTTACCCATCTAGAGCTTAATATCTCATTGGATTGTTTCTCTATTTATCATCAGTTTACAAAGTTTTGCCAGCACTATTTCCCACCAGTATGTTGCACCATTTACCATAGTTTGCAATGAACACTGGAACAAACTGTGTTTAAGATTCTGTTGCTTTCCTGTTCTTTTGGCTTGTGACAGACAGTCAAGAAATACCTTTTTTTCTCTAACTGGAATAAAACACAAACACACGACTATGACAGGATTTATTATTGTGTTAGAGCAAGCTTTCACTGCTAGCTGTATTCTGTTTTAACTGGGCAATGTGAACGTCCACAGAAGTCATAGTTCATGTACAGAGATGAACCATTCAGACAGCTAGAACAAAGATACTGAGAACAGAACACAGTGTGGAAAGAAGCCATGCTTTGGCAGGTGCAAAATGACAGAAACAGTAATTTCATGAAATGTGTGATTGGTGATTTGTTCAAGGCATCAGACTTGATATGGACCATTGTGGTTGGCGGGGCTATAAGCAACATTACCTGTTCAAGGTATTAAGTTTCTGTAATCCGCCTTTTAAAGACAGACCTTTACTCTCTCTCTCTCTTTTTTCTCTCTCTCTGTTACCCTTGGAAATAAAGATATCACCATCATCTCTCTCTCTCAAACACATTCTCTTTCCCTCTCTCTCTCTCTCTCTCTCTCTCTCACACACACACAACACACACACACACACACACACACACACACACACACACACACACACACACACGCACAGACACACAAGTACCACCTCAAAGTTGACTTTTCCTGTTTTTCTTTCTTTCTTTTTTCCTTGCGTGCTGGGGAAAGTTAAGTGGTAAGAGTGGGCTGGGGGAAGGGAAGGAGAAAGGGAAGGGAAGGGAAGGAGGTAAAACTATATTATCAACAGCCAAACAACTCGAACACTTCTTTCAACCACAGCCATGGCAGCACTGGAACAGGTTTCAATTCAGGCAGGCGCTGTGATCAAATATCACAGTCAATAAGGCGGAACTGCTATTCAGACTCTTCGGGGCCTCACAATTTGTATCTGCATAGGCACCATGATTTACCGCGCTGATATTTGCAGCCAGTTTCTGTGTAAATGTGCAAACAATGCTGTAGTCCTATCACTTCTCTGATCTGCAGTTTTCGGGCTTACCTGCCGAGGGAATAACGCCTCCTGCAGTGTGAGCAATAATAAAGTCTCTGAGCATGCATGACAGTCGTTAATGAGGTGTAAAGGGCTAAATTTCCAAAGCACACGAGTTGTTTGTATGGAGTAGACAAGATATCTAGGCGCTGGAAACTGTTTATGGAATGGAAAGAGTTAAATATCTGAGCACAAGCATTGTTTATGCAGAGTTGAGGATTAAGTAGCTGAGCATAAAGAGTTGTTTATCATGCGATGTCAACAAGACTGCTGGGCGCTAGGCACTGTATATGGAATGTAAAGAGTTACTTACAATCATTTCCTATACATTGACAAAGGACAAGTTAAAGGATCTTATAAACACTGTGATGTATATCAAGTTACAGAGAGAGAGAGAGAGAGAGAGAGAGAGAGAGAGAGAGAGAGAGAGAGAGAGAGAGTCAGCAAGAGAGAGAGAGAGAAAGAGAGAGAGTAAGAAAGAGATAGAGAGAGAGAGAGTGAGAAAAAGTGACAGAGACAGAAAGAGAGAGAGAGAGAGAGCAACAGAGAGTGAGACAGCAAGCAACAGAGAGAGACAGACAGACAGATAGACAAGATAGGCAGACAGACAGACAGGCAGAGAAAAAGAGAGACAGACAGATAGACAGACAGACAGAGAAAAAGAAAGAGATAGACAGAGAGAGGGTGAGAAAAAGTGAGAGAGACAGATAGACAGAGAGAGAGGTAAGACAGGGAGAGTAAAATTATAGGCATTTTTTTGACAAAGCCACACAGGATTTGAATGCTGTTGAACACTGTGACTTCTACCACCAAACATTTTTAAATCAAGCAATGAGACAAGAGGCACGGATAATCTCTCTTCTTAGCTGTTGAAATATCAACGGTGGGCTCTATGGATAGCAGCTATGCAGACTTACAATACATCTCTGTGTTGACAAACTTTTTCTTAAAACTGACTTTAGCCCATTAACTTACAGACAAGGGACTGTGATGCTGGGGCCGTGACAGAGCAAACCTGGGAGTGGTTGTATATGGGAAGGTGGAATCTGTGTGGGCCTACAGCGAATGAAAGAGCCAGGAGAATGAGATGGAAAAAAGACCACCAAGCAGAACAATTCTGCCCAAAAGAGAAAAGTTGGCAGGTCTATACAAACACGCACATGCACACACACACGTAAGCACGCACGCAAGCGCAGCACGCATGCATGCACACACACACATGCACGCGCACGCATGCACACACGCATGCACGCACGCACACACACACACACACACAAACGAACACCATCTTTATCAACGTTATCACACACACACACACGCGCGCGCGCTCACACACACACACACACTCTCTCTCTCTCTCTCTTTCTACCACGTACATACACTCTAAACTGTTACACAACAAAACCCACGAGCACGCGTCACAAACTGACATCAAACTCATCGATGTGTCCATTCTGGAAGTGCTGGCCATCTCCGAACCCGAGCGGCACAGAGGCCTGCCCCTGTGGCCATACACGGTCAGCGTCACTTGTGCGGTGGTGCCAGCAGAGGAGAGTTCATTGGTTGTCACCCACACCTTCCACTGGCCCCCTAGAACAAAGATCAACTCCCCACTTAAGACACTATGCCTCTCTGCCCTGTTTTAAATCAGACGTGAAAACTTTTCGTTTCCCTTCTGCCTGATGTACAAAATATGTGCTGGTGTTGTTTTGCGCAGAATCGTACTGGATGCGGGTGTTTATTAAATCTGTGTTAGTTATATTATTTTTGTTTGACAGGTGAGGGATGGGTTGACAGAAGAAGTGAGAGCGCTAAGCTGGGTGGTTATACAGCAATGTGACCATTGTGAGTGACTGATTGTAGCATGTGTTTTGTGCACTGCTGGTTGTTCTCGTTTATTTGCTTTGTAGTTTGATCTGTGTATGTACTGATTGTAAATGCAAAGGGTACTCCATTGATTAGAATATATATTTCTTAATAATCATCATAATGACAAATAGTATAAAAACACTCAACAGCAGCTCATAACTGCCACTACCCTGGACAAAGAAGTGGCCAGGCAAAGCACCCCTAACAACTGCGGATACTGCGACAGAAAAACCCCATTGGCAAGGCCAACTGCCCAGCAGCAAGAAGCATTTGCAGAAAGTGCAACAAGAGGGGACATTTCGCTGTCATCTGCAGGAGTTCGGCGTCCGTGAAGGAAGTCCAACAAGATGAGCTGTCGGACCAGGATGAAGATGGATACTTCATTGGTGGAGTGCATGACAAGCACCCATCTGGCACCGACCCAGGATGGCACATCAAGCTGAAAATTGGCTCACTGGACTTTACTTGGTGCATCGACACTGGCGCCCAGGTCTCTGTGATGCCAGCCAACGTCTTCAAACCAGCCTTCGGTCAGCTTCGACCTCCAGATCGCCGTCTTCTTGGCCCAGGCGACCAGCCACTGGATGTCATAGGATTCGCCTACATCAAACTTGCCCATGGTTGCACCCAGATATGGGAGAAGGTGTACGTCGCCCAGACTTCAAAACTCCTCCTCGGGATGCCAGCAATCCAGAAACTCGGATTGATCCATGACATCCCTGGAGCCTTTACCGTACGCGCCATACGTACGACACCCACAGCAGAACGCCAACATTCATCACGGAGGGAGCAGCCTGACTCGGCAGCCACTGATCCTACACATACCACCTTCACATCTATCGACGATGTTCGATGACAGTTCCCAGACTCTTCAGAGGACTTGGGAGGCTTGAGGGAGAACAGACCATCCTCCTCAAAGACAATTCAAAGCCCTTCTCACAGTCAGTTCCTCGTCGTGTCCCGGTCCCACTACTAAAGAAGGTGGAAGCTGAGCTGAACAAGATGGTTGAGAACAACGTCATTGTACCAGTGGACTACCGACGGACTGGTGTAGCCCAATCATCGTCGTACCAAAGACAACGGCAATGTACGTATCTGCGTGGACTTGACTCGACTCAACAACAGCGTGAAGAGGGAAGTCTATGCCATGCCAGCAGTGGAAGAGACACTCAGCAAGATATTGAGGGGAAAGTCTTCACTAAACTCGACGCCAATTCAGGCTTCCACCAGATCCAGCTGGATGATGAGAGTTCCAAGCTCACAACATTCATCACACCCTTCGGACGCTTCAAATTCCTAAGATTACCATATGGGATTTCCTCAGCTCCAGAATACTTCCAAAGAAGATGGACACTATCCTGCAGGGACTTGCCGGAGTTGTGTGCCATATGGATGACATTCTTGTGTTTGGTAGGGACAAATCAGAACATGATACAAGACTGCGGAAGGTCCTGGACAGGCTGTCCCAAGCTGGCCTCACCCTCAACCTAGAGAAGTTTGAGTTCGCAAAAACACAGCTTGAATACTTGGGTCAGATCATCGACTCAAACGGCATGAGGAAGGACCCTGCCAAAGTCAAGGCCATCGTGGAGATGAGACAGCCAGAGAACGTTGGCGATGTCAGGCGATTCCTGGGCATGGTCAACCAGCTTATGAAATTCGTGCCAAACCTTGCCGACAAATCCAAACCGCTGAGGGACCTACTACGCAAAGACGTTGCATGGACTCCCTCAAGGAGGACCTGACCTCATCTGAGACACTTGCTCTCTACCACCCAGAGCGGGACACAGTCGTCTCAGCAGACTCCAGCAGTTTCGGCCTCGGCGCAGTCCTACTACAGCGTCAGAACGATGGACACATGAAACCTGTCGCGTATGCCAGCAGATCTCTCACAAAGACGGAGAGAACGATACGCCCAGATAGAGAAAGAAGCCCTCGCAATTGTGTGGAGCCTAGAACATTGGGCTGACCTCCTGATCGGCAAAGACTTTCATGTAGAGACCGACCATAAACCCCTGGTGCCACTGCTCTCTACAAAACTCATTGACGAACTGCCCGTTCGTGTCCAGCGCTTCCAGATGCGTCTGCTACGTTTCAGCTTCACCATCCACCATGTCCCGGGCAAGGAACTTCACACCGCTGATGCATTGTCCAGAGCACCCCAAGATGCCAACGACTTGCCAGACGGTGACTTCACAGAACTGGTCGAGGTGTACCTCAATGCCGTCCTATATACAATACCTGCTTCGGACCACAGGCTGGCACAGATCAGAGCGGAACTGAAGAAGGATGACACTCTCCGCATCGTGATGCACTACGTCACCAACGGCTGGCCCGACAAGCAGCAGCTGAACAAAGCCACCAAGCAGTACAAGGCTGAAGCTGGAAACTTGACTGTTCATGATGGACTGCTCATGAAGGGACAACGATTGGTGATTCCGTCATCCCTGAGGCATGATATCCTGAGCCATCTGCACGACGGCCACCAGGGCATACTGAAGACAAAGGAGAACGCCTGCAACAGCATGTGGTGGCCGTCCATAACCAAGGACATCGAAGCGATGGTCAAAACTTGCCCAGAATGCACCAAACATCGCAAAGCCAGGACAGAACCCATGAAGGGGACCCCGTTTCCAGACCGACCATGGCAGAGAGCTGCTGCTGACTTCTTCCACCATGACGGAAAAATATATCTCCTGGTAATTGACTACTACTCGAGAGACGTCGAGATTACTCTGATCCCCAACAGCACCACAACAGAGGTGACAATTGCTAGGCTAAAGAAAGTCTTCAGCCCCCACGGTATCCCAGACATCCTTGTCATGGACAACGGCCCCCAGTTCGCCTCTTCCAACTTCGCATCCTTCGCCACAACCTGGGGATTTGATCATGTGACATCCTCACCTCACTACCCCCAGTCCAACGGCGAAGTTGAACGTGCCGTGCAGACCATCAAGAACCTCATGAAGAAGTGTGATGACGAATACCTTGGCCTCCTCATGTACCGCAACACCCCCTTGGCCAATGGTTTCTCCCCTGCTCAGCTGAGCATGGGACGCCGCCTCAAAACTCGTGTCCCCTGCACCTCGGAGTCCCTCCTGCCCCAGACCCCTGACATCGACATCCTGAAAGGAAGGAGAAGGAGTACCGGGAGAAGATGATGGCGGACTATAACAGACGACACAACGTTGTTGCTCCTGAAGACTTGTTCCCGGCGTTAATGTGTGGGTCCCTGACCTGCAGAAAGAGGGCACCGTCATCAAGCAGCATGAGGCTCCCAGAAGCTTCATCATCAAGACCTCTGATGGGGGACTTGTCCGCAGAAATCGGCGGATGACCCGGAAAATGCATCTGCCAAACAACCCCCTGTCCCTGGATGCACCGCCCATCCATGGTGCCTTCATGCCTGTCCCCCGCTCACCCCCCTTTCCTGATGTCCGACCCTGTGCCACAACATCGCCCGTACCACATGCACCGGACCCTCCTGAACCTGGGGAAAGCAGACCTGCAGCAGAGGGAACGTCAACGACACCACCCCAGGGACCAGTTGCAACACCTGCCCAAAGCCAACGGGACCTGCCCTTGACCCAACTTGCAGCAACACCCGAAGGCCAACCCAAAACCGGAGACCACCAACCTATTTGAAGGACTATGACTATTAATTCGCGCGTACGCTCAGAACGGTCTAGTCATAACCCACTCTTCTAGTCAAACATGGACTTTAGTTCAGTTGAAAGTTGTGTCCATTGAATAGGTGATCGGTCTCGATTTCGACTCCGCTCGTTCCGGTTCGATCCATTTGAAAGAGGGAGATGTAGCATGTTCATTCACTGGCTTTTGGGTAATAAGACGAAAGTCAAGAGGCTTCCGGTTGGAACACAACAACAATGTCGTCTGCCTTTGTTTTCATGTGCCTGCGAGTATCCCTCTAAATCATTCCTTCCTTTGCACATCCGATACAGTAGATTGTAGCATGTTCATTCACTGGCTTTTGGGTAATAAGACGAAAGTCGAGAGGCTTCCGGTTGGAACACAACAACAATGTCGTCTGCCTTTGTTTTCGTGTGCCTGCGAGTATCCCTCCAAATCATTCCTTCCTTTGCACATCCTGCACATTCTTTGTCCTTGTGAAAAAAAGAATTTCTAATTATAATTTGTTTATCTCATTACCATGGTAAAATAAAATTTCATTTGTTTGTTCATTACCTCTTCTCCCACAAACACATCTTTCAATCTCTCTCATTTGCCTTCTTCCTTCTTTTAACCTTTTTTTTTGCACTAAACCATATAGAGAACACAATGGATACAAAATGACATCGGCTCAGGAGACATTAATTATTCATTTTAGTACTATAAATCTTACTTTCCCGTGGCAGATAGGTATGATGAACTTTTTTCTTCATCTAGCCTGTTCTAATAAGAATCATGATGTAATAAGTTTCAATTTGTGATAGCAGTTAGACAAGAGTATTCTTTCTGTATCAAGCATATTCTCCTGAAAGTGAATAAAAAAAATCCCTGTACTTTAATGTTATGAGTAAAAAGTATATAATTCATAAACATTTTAACTCTTTCTTCAAATATATGGTTGAAGCCAGTAAGGCGTGCTGGCATGTTTATGGTTGCACAACCACTACATACATAGCATGTTTGACCATTTGCTATTTTGTTCTTTCCTTCTGTATTAGATCTCCGACCTAATTCAATAATCGGCCATTTTTTTTCTTTACAAATAAAGTCAATTCTAATATCGAAAATTAGATTTGAACTTTCAAAAAAAAGTTTTACATGTTTTTGTGCTCCCAGACTGTGGAACCCAGATCTGTGCAGTATGTTGTGAGTGGAGCATAGTGTTGGAGCCCATGTGTGGATGCAATGTTGTGAAAAGGTTAAAAGTGGAACATTTGGAAAGAGAATAGAGCATGTGAGGAACAAATGAGAGTGATGAAAGGGAAGAGAGAGAAGGGGGATCTAGAAGGGGAAGAGAGAAATAACATAGAGGTTCATGATGTTCATGAACAGGAACACACACACACACACTACACATACACAACACACACACACACACACACACACACACACACACACTCAAACACAGTTTACACACACACACACACACACACACACACACACACACACACACACACACACACACACATCACACACACACCATATCAGCAATCCTACTCACTTGTGCGTAACAATCGATCACGGCGGTTTTTCAGTTTGTCAGCAACAAACTCGTTACCCGGGTGACCTCGTTTGCTGGGCTGACCCGGCGGTGGCTGAGGTTTGTACCCCTGTAGGTGTTTGAATGGCTCATTTGCAGCAGCCACCAGAGCATCTGGGCCTTGGAACAGCTGACTCAGAGACATCACCTGTTGGGTCAAAGAAGGGTCTGATGATGATCCAAGGGCACTGTCTGTGCTAGTACAGCAGCCAAATCTTTCTGAGTTATCTGCCTTACTTGAGAAATCTACATTTTTCTGGCACGCATTTATTTTCATGTCAGTTGAACCAGTTCAGTATGTAGGGGTTTAAGTGCATGTATGCATGTCTGCATGAGTTGAACCATTACTGTGTTTTGATAACCAGAATGCCTGCATACTTGTTGATGTCAATTCATGTTTTGTCCTATGATTGATTTAACTTATGCTTATTGATGTGCATAGATATGTTATGCATCCTCTCTTTTTTTTTTCATTTCAAAGCATCAATATTCTGAATAAGGCGCTATATAAATTGGTTCTTTATAATTATAATCTAAAACCTGAGTCTGTAAATGTGACAGCTTAAGTGAGGGGGAGGGGGGTAAAATTGTATGGTACTCTGTTTCAGATAGGTGCAAGGGTCCCTGGTGTCACGGAACTATCAATCGTACAGAAATATGACACAAAAGTGCAACAACAATAGGAGCGTGAAACACACATAAACACACAAAGTATGCCTTCTTCAGACATCATAAATAACACATAAAAATGAACCAGACAACACAGCCTAGATGTCTGTCTAGTATCAGCAGAAGAATGCTCCCAAAGAAGCAAAAGTGCTCCCCCCCCCCCCCCCCCCCCCCCCAACTTCATCATCTGCCCCCAAACCACCAATGCACACTCATCGTCACAAAAACTACTAAATCTCTTTTCCTCTTCCTCCCTTCCCCCTCTCTCCCCTCCCCCTTCCACACACATAGTCACACACACACACAATCGGGACATCAGTGACTGCGTAGCCTTGTAACAAAGCCCTTAAATAATGTTTCATTTCTCACAAAGTTGAATATTGCAGACAGCTTAAAATAAACTGATATATCTTGATGTATTTTGGTGACCATGAATATGAAGCCTCTGAAGTATGGTAATTCTAATTCTGAATATTTTTTTTTACACTATGTGACCTGATGTGAGCAATATAAAAATACCCCCTGCTACATCATGATACACTTTTGTGACCACACAAAACTCAGACAACAATGAACATGTTCCATTTATAACAAGAGATAAGATAAGATAAGATAATGTTGCTTATAGCCCAGCCGACCGCAGAGGGCCATATCAGGGCTGTCACCACGTTAAAATCAACTCACCAGTCATTTAAAAAAAAAAAAAAAAAAAAAAAAAAAAAAACTTTCACACATTTATAACAAGAGAATTATAATCCTGTTCTCTATGACAAAAAGTTAAAAGTAGATGTGAAGACAGACATAGATTCCGTACTCAAACTTAAATGAAAACCATAATCCTCACGGTGATAACGACTGCAAATCAATTTTTTCTTTACAAAATTTACAACAATAATTAAATCATATATCATGAAACTTAACACTTTGAAACAAAAAGGTGTGTGTACAGACAAATGACAGATATGGCAGACAGATGATAAAATGTTATAATGTGCATGCATGCATCCATATTGTTGTTGTCTTCAATTTAACGTCTATCCACATAGTGATATTAGACGGGGGGGAGAGAGGGGATCGGGAGGAAGAGGAGGGGATGGGGACCGTATTGTGTGTTTATGTCTCTTAGATAAGGGGGAGAAAAAAAATCAGAAAAATGAGCATTAACAAAAATTACAAGCATTAACAAAAATCACAATCAACTAGTCTATAACAAATGTCCTACAGGACTATGAAGTAAACATTTCACAATATTAAACAAACTAATAGCATTTTTGAAAACACCTTCAATACAATTTTCAGAAATCACTGGTAAGATAGGTCTTAACCTCTGACATTCAAAAATGATGTGCTTGCTAGCAAGGCAAGGCACAGAATCGACTGAAATTCACGTTCCCTTATCCATTCAGGAGGGTTATCACTTGCTGGAACAAGCAGTATGGAGTAGAATTAAAGGCTATACCCTGAGAAAAGATAGACTCTCCAAGAATAAGTATATTGATTCTCGTGGTTTGGATAACAAATCATACTTGAATCATACTGGCGTAATCAAATTCAGACAGATTAGTTCGCTGTCTTACAGGATAAAACTTAATGCGTTCATCACAAAATACAGCAAAAATGTTAGATGTTTATGTGGTGAACAAATTTCTAGCATGCATCCAATATTTGTTTTTGTGTGTTGTGTGTGTGTGTGTGTGTGTGTGTGTGTGTGTGTGTGTGTGTGTGTGTGCGTACGCATGCATGCCCATTTGTATGCAAGTGTATGTGTGTGTGTGGTGTTGTGTGTGTGTGTGTGTGTGTGTGTGTGTGTGTGTGTGCATGCATGGTGCATGGATGCATGTGTGTGTATGGCTTAAAAAAATAAGCATATCTTATTTGTATCTTTGCATGCATATGAACATGTGTAGTGTGCACTGAACATTATTGTGACTGTTGCTTGTTCGTACCTAGACAGTAAAAAAACCTTACCCGTCTTCCATCCACAGTATAGAGTCGCTGGACTGAGATAGGAAACATCTCACTCGGTCCATGCAGAATCTGCTCCAATGTCTGTGCTGTTCGTCGGTTCAAGAGCAAAATATGGCGCTGTGTGGCTCACCATTTTGCATGACGGTTATCTTCTTTGGCCGTGACTTGTTGTAAGCGTATGCCATCTTATCCCGACCATACCGCCACCAAACTGACCCTTGGTATCTCATCATTTTTCTGGTCATGAAGAATCGAATTCAGGTCTCTCTGGCCGCTCGGAGGTTTGTTGTTGTTCCATCGAGGACGATTTTCTAAACGATTGATCTCGAACCTATCAGCTCGATAGCGATTCATAGAACACACATAGTGGCCTTCATGCTCAAGACTTTCAATGTTGCGAATTTTGTCACGACCTTCCGGAGTGAAGATGTTCCTTACTCCGTAAGGAAGCTTCACCTTGCTGGATAACTCGTTGAACAAGGCACCCATCCCTCGGTGATAACGGGGATGGACTGCCATCTTGACTGCTGGACATGTGTAGTCTCCATCCTTATAGAAGTAACAGATCTTGGCTGCATCTCGTTCTTGTAACGCTCTACGGTAAGAGTAGGCGCTTGGAGGATGGGGACGTCTGGATACTTTGGAAGCCATGATGGGTTTTACTGTTTGAAGGTCTAGATCTTTGAATACTTGAACCTTCAAACTGTAGTATCTTTCTGCTAGCCTATGCCAGTCTCAAACATGCTGCTCAGCACAGAAATTCCTGAAAAGGTCAACATGATAATACTGAAATATGGAGATTTGCAAACAAATACCTGAAAACAGCACAAAAAAAAAATCACATTCATAGTCTAATAAACCCCTTGACTGCCTCATCTCTCATCTGTAAATTTTAAGAATTGTTTTTTTGTATTCTCAGGCACCCTACTACAAAAATCTTTGGAAGCAATTTTGCCATTACATTGCTAAACAAATTAAACTGTGGGAGTGTCAAAACACTCCTGTCAGATGGCTGATAGTATTTACTTCAATTACACATAACCAACGAGACCAAGCTGCAGCACAATAGGAACCTGACGGTCACTGAGTATTTCGGCAGTACTTTCTTTACAGCCCTATTCATTGAGGATGAAATGATCACTTTTAATACGCTACCTCCGGCAAATTTCAGACACTGCAGCATATCTCATCCAAAGGAAAAGAAAGCATTGTCTCATTAGGCTCTGCTTGCAATCCCTTTCAGTGATGGTACTCTTCCCTCATACTTGTTCACTATGTTTTAAATGCACCAGTCAGTGCATTTCTCGGTCATCTAGTCAAAAGGTCCTAAATTCCAAAAACAAAATCGCAAGTCCTAGGGACAGCTTTCATTTAGCTTTACCTTTCTATTTGGAATTCACTGTCTCAGAAAGGCAAAATCTGCCCAATTTACATGTTTTCAAAGCATAACTAAACATGTAAAAGAGTTCAATTTTCCACATTACATACAACCATGACATTGAACAGAAAGGAACAAATTACAAAATAAATGTTTATTGCATTTGTAGTGTAGAAGCAGAACTGCCCTATCATAATCATCAAAGAAATTATTTTTAAAACGATATTCAAACAATGAAATACACCATAACTAAAACAGCACGAACAATCAAAAGAATCATGAACACAATCAGAACCTCTTGGAATAATTTAACCAGTAAGGATTCATTAATCACAATCATCTGTATGTGAATTTGCAAATGCAATTTTTTGTGTGTGCAAATGTCACAACTTAACATGCTTTAATTAATCGTGTATTTCTAGCTGTTTTCTTAGAAGTAATCTCCAGCAGTTGATGTGGTTACATAATGTGGGTCTCTAGACCCAGACATCTAACAGGAGCCTATCATCACTATCAGCAACAGAAGAACTTGAACAGAACATTGTAAAATGATTGGATCCCCCCATCCCACCACCTTTCCTCTTCCTTTTTCTAAAACATATTCAAAGTTTTCTTCTTTTTTTTCTTGGTATCAAAGACCAGGTAAATCTGGCTAGGGATATGCTCCTAAATACACCCTGACTAACACTGCCCCATTTAGTCATTTACCCCTACTTTAGTTCAAAACGGTATTCTAAACATTTTTCTTCTTCCCCATTTTTCTTCTTCCAGCATATGTGGTGCAAAACAACACAGACACAGACACACACCTTGATCTAATTTCGTACTTGAGGCTTGTAAAGCCCTATTCATTCACACACACACACACACACACAAGCCCTATTCATTCACACACACACACACACACACACACACACACACACACACACACTATTCAAGATGAAGCCATTGAGCAAATCATAAATTAGTTGCCAAAATTCTGATTATACTGGTTGATGAAGCGATGCCAAAAACTTTCACAATCGACGCGAGTCTAAACCTTTCACCAAGGTACGCCCTGCGTAGCATGCTGCGTTCTTAAAAAAAATATCTTTTAAAGAAACTCTCTGTCGATGCAGGCTTCTTTGGAAAAATTAAAAGTTTATTTCCCAAATCTCCAACTACAAAGTACTATGTTTTAATGATGAACGAAAGCAAATACCTGTCAACACCACATCATAGGCTGGTATACGATGAAGCTTTACAAAAGCCTTTTAATCCACTTTACAGGCGGAAAAAATCCCGAAACTATTCGGCCTCTCTGCGCGCAATCGAGGTCGTTTCTAATCACGTGATGTAAACTTCCGCCAAACGACCAACCAGCAGAAACCCAGTTTTAAGTCTGGGTTTTTGACAGTTCTTTCAGAATAGCCACATTCATTCTATTACTTAACTTAAAACTGAATTGGGTTAATTAAAATCGGGAAAGAGTATGATTGAAGTAAAGCGACATATGTCATGATGCCACGTCAAGCTGCCGCTTTTTCTATCCAAGGACACTAACTCTTAACTTACCTAAGATTTCACAGATGAAAGATTATTTCCCATGTCGGTTTTCTTGTGTGTGTGTGTGTGTGTGTGTGTGTGTGGTGCGTGCGTGCGCGCGCGCGCGCGCGTGCGTACCATGTATGTGCGCACTTGTGATGTGTGCATGCGTATGCCGTGTGATTTGTGTTTATATGCGTCCAAATGTACACTTGTGTGCCTGTGCGAGGTAGAGCAATGTGGCAATCAATTTGGAATAGGAAATAAAGAAATCAATTCTTCTTCCTTCATACGACCAACATCATTTTGCTGATGGTTTTGTCGTAGTTTGGGGAGACTGCCGAAGATTGCGCTGTTGTGAGGATTTGGAGAAAACAAAAGTGTGACGGGGAGGTGGGGTGATGGTGAATAAGAGTAAGGGGAGGGGGGGGGGGAACAGGAGTAGAAAAATGACTGGGAAGGATGGCAGGGGGCGGGGGAGGGGTGTGTGTGTAGGGAATAGTGGTCAGGAGGAGGGTAAGGGGGGAGGTTTGGGGGGTGATGTGGAAGAGGGGTGGTGGCTGTTTCAGGTTCTAGAGATGGGAGGCCAGCCTGAACTCGAAGCAGTCCAGTAACTCAGCTGTCACAACCTACTAAGGCAACTTGTTCCATTCTGGTATGGTCCTCGCAAAGAACGTCATCTGCCTGTACCGTGTCGAATCTGCGATCTCGGTATTAAAAGCAGATCTCAAAATAAAAAAGAAAAAGAAAAAAAGAAAAGAAAAAGGAAAAAAAAAAAGGGGGGGTGGGGGAAGGAGGAATCGGAGGAGAGGGGAGGGGACGCAAAGTGGCGGGTGCAGGAAAGGATGATGATGATAGGGATAGGAGTAACGGAATGGAAGGGGGGTGGAGTAGAAGTGAGAGAAGAGGCTGGAGGGAGACTCGAAGGGAAGGAAGGGCAGGACAGGGAATAGGGATGGGGGAAGGCAAGGGGCAGAGGGGCAAGAAGGGAAGGGCGGAAAGCAACTATCTGTATAAAATTCATGAGAAGTATTTCCTGATGGGTGAAAACTGAACTAGTTGTTGCATGCACTTTCTAGGTCTACAGTAGCTATGGCCGGTGCCTCTTCTGTTCTGTGGTATCATCCATTACACAGTCATAGGAGAAAGTGGAATTTCCCAAACAGGCCTATTTTTTGCTGTTCTGTTGCCGTCTTGATTGGGAGGGGAAATTTGCCAGATTTCACCGTCTGGCCTGCAAACTTTCTTCCTGTGATGTGCTCCATGATCAATAGCCATTTAGTTGATGTTTTCCTGGATTGGGAATATGGTTCCAGGAAAGTCTTGTATCCTGGAACATAACCTTTGTCAAAACTGTCTTGTTATAGACTGAAAATTTTTGCCTTTGTCTTCTTCAAAGAATTTCCTCATCTGGATAACACTAGATGTGGTGCTGCGAGTATCCTTGGTGCATTTGGAGCCGTTGTTTCATTTCTGTTTATGTTGTGATTAAATTATCAAGAATACTTTGAAATTAACTTTGATTCAACTTTGTTATGCGTTTCCTTTCTCCATATTCGTCTGATTATTTTGTTCTATGAATTGCATTTCAGTACCGAGAGCTGACCTTCCCCCATTAAGGCTTGAGCTTCAAGGTCTTGGCATCAGAAAGTCCAAGATATGTCTGGGGTTTGCCTTACAAGCATCGGTTAAAACTGCCAAAATTGGGACCCTTCTCTGACATTTGCAGAGACCTAAGCCTCGGCATACAACCGACAGAACTGGAGGTAGCTGGTGAACTGTTCTTCACAGTGATGTTCCAATGACTCCCCACAGATCAAGAGAGAGGAAGAACATCTTTTCAGAGTGGCTGCCTTCTTCAATTGTTGGAGCGTTAAGCATAACAGACTACCTTAATTTTCTTGTCACCCTGCATCTCCTCCTCTTTCTCCTCCCCTTCTTCTTTTTTCCATCGCATCTTCCATGCCACGCCTGTTGTACTCCCAAACTGCTCATTCCGCCTGCCCCACCCACTGGTTTAGTCCGGCTGTCACAACTACAGCACCGTAGTCCACAGGAAGCAGTTAATTGTGGATCGTCAAAAGTGAGCAACTCACCAGAAGAGTCATCGCACCATTGCCAAGTCATTTCAGTGGTGCCTGTTCCGATCCAAGAAACACACAGGTTACTGACCAATAATTACTTTGTCGCAGGACCATTACAATGATCTAGCGCCCCTCTTTACCACCGCTTTTTCTTTTTTTCTCAATCTCAACTTCCATGCCAATTTCGCCACTTTCATGGCATAACCCACACTCTGCTCATTGCAGCTCTCCCTGTCCACAGCCACAGCCTAGCTTGTCCCATTGCAACCCAAGAACCGGCAAGCCACAGGAAGAAGTAGATGTTAAGTTGTCATGAGGCTGCCCGTCGGAGGAGACACTGGTCATCTGCCAAGGCACTTCAGCGGTGTTCAGTTCTGATCCAGCATACGCAGGATACTGCCTACTAAGCTCACTATCCACTGTGTGCTTCAAATTATCCCAGTTAAACGTTGATCATCATGAGTAAATCATGCTAATGTTATAATCAACATGTTAGATTATTGTGTTGCTTACCATCAAGTTAGAAAATTAAACTACATTGCAATCAAAAATGGGATTTTAGGCCTGCAGAACAAAAAGCTACTGATCCTGCATCAGTTGAAATGTCCGACTCCATCTGTAAAATTACACTTACAGTATCCTTGATTGCGAAATGTGTTTTATAAAGATTGAAGTGCCATAGCCTCATAGCCGTAGTGACAGTGAGCTAGTGCAGATTCAGTGTCTGGGGCATATTATGGAAGGCTTCAGTCCCTGATTCTGCGGTTAGGTGGCCACAGACTTTTTCAAGTCGCAAAAATCCTACCCCCATTAGTTAAATTCACAACTGTTAGCTATGCAGGCAATTGCATTAACTGCAAACTTTTAGAAAGTAAAACAAACAACAACAAAAAACAAGCAAAACCCAAACCCAAAAAGAATGAAAATAAAAACAATGTATGTATGTGTCCGAGTGCATGTCTCTCGCTCTATCTGTATATATCCAGATTCTACTTTCCTTTTTTTTTCCCCTTCATTGTTCATTGTTCTCACCGTCACTCCATACCCATCAATGAATGCTGCCTTCCCCCCATACCCCAGCTCTCTTCGAGTCCTGCCAGTTATGTTAGAACATGACGATTAGTATAGTTGCGTCTGACCATACCTCCTGTCACTTGACTAATCTGAAGGATACATTGTGCTGTTTAGTCTTACTGCAGCAGCTTTCATTTGCTGTATATGTGCATTGAGCCAGTGCAGAGCGTCACCAGGATCTCTTGCTGCTCTCTGGACATTAGGTAGCAGTTGTTCCTTTCTGACTTCAGCACAATGGAGAGCTGATGATGCTTTTCTTCTCACTGAAGTTGATGGCACTGTCGGACTGGTCTTGCTTGGTTCCTCTTTTCGCCAGGCCCTATCTACATCAGTGTAATAGCATCTACTAGACACCTCTTAACCTTAAAATGGTAGTCACAACTCTAACAACCTTCAAACCAGAGGTTAACACGTGACCTCAATCAGCTGGTAACAAATGCTGTCACCCCAAATGGTGAACGCTTCATGTGTCGGCGACAGAAATATTTTGTGATTAAATTGCGTCTTTCATGATTACACATCATTTGATGTTGATTGCAATGACGCTTTGCATTGACAATATCTTTGTAACCGATGTTAAAAAAAAATCAATCAGAAAATTTAAAAGTACGAGGGTTGTTCAATTTAAGATGACACTAGGCTTGCCGTTTGGAAACGAAGCACCGCACAGAAAAATGTTTATACCAAACACAACTTTAAAGTTTACCTGATTAGAATTGCAGAAAATAAAGTTGACGTCATGACGCAACTCGGAGTATGACGTAATTACAACTGTGTTTCAAACAGCTGAGCCTGAAAAAAATGGACGTCACCAATGAGCAATTTCGTTTCTACACTTTCACAAGGCTACAACTTGGTGACGATTGTAGGAGGATACACGCAGATTTGCAAGCTGTTTACGGAACGGATTGTGTGTCTTACCGCACAGTTTGCAGATGGGTCAAACAATTAAGAGCAGGTAGGGCGCCATCTGATTGGGGTAATCGTGCAGAGCGAGCTTTACCAGCTCGGAACGAACAAAACATTGCATTTGTGAAAAGACTGATAGAGGAGGATCCACATTCGACTGTGCGGGAATTAAGCGAGGCATGTGAGCTTTCAATTGGCACCATTAACAACATTCTGCACAAAGACCTTCACATGAGAAAACTGGCTGCAAGATGGGTGCCACATCTCTTAAGCGATGATCAGAAGCAGCAGCGGGTGGCATGTTCACGCAAACTGCTCGACGAGTTTGAGCCCAATGGGCCAAAACGACTGTGTGACTTAGTGACGGGAGACGAGAGTTGGCTGACATTCTACGGCATCCCCAACAAACGCTGCAACCGCATGTGGGTTGGCCCTGACGGAGACCGACCAGTTGTTCTTCGCCCAGGATTCCAGAGTCGCAAGCGAATGTTTTCTATTTTTTTTCAACACGCAAGGCCTTGTGGCAATTGACATTTTGCCTGAGAAATCAACAATCACTGCCTCCTACTATACCCAAGTTGTGCTCCCAAAAGTTGTAGGAAAAATCCATGAGCAGCGCCCAACCGTCAGCACCCAGAGGACCCTTCTTCTGCATGACAATGCCAGTGTCCATAAGGCGAAGGTCACCACGACCTTCCTGAGCGAGCAAGGAATCCAAGTTTTGGACCACCCACCCTACAGCCCCGACTTGGCCCCATGCGACTTCTGGCTGTTCCCTGCTCTGAAGGAAAAGCTCGCTGGGCGTAAGTTTGACCGGGTACAAGACCTCGCCAAAGCCGTAAGATCAGAGTTGTCCGGTCTGCCTAAAACCGACTACCAGAGGGCGCTTGAGAATTGGCGTAGGAGGCTTGAAATTTGCATTCGAGCCAACGGAGAATACTTCGAGGGGATGTAAAAGTTTCAAGTTGCTGAGATGAGAGGTACGTTTTTTAAGGGGGGTGACATCTTAAATTGAACAACCCTCGTACATGCATTATGATGAATGTCACAAGTGTTGATCTTGTTAGGTCTCAACTGTTCACTGATGCAGCATGCCTGCAGAACACTTGATGTGCGGAAAGATGCTGGTGTAAAGCCAACCTTCTGGTGATTGTGCTAAATTAGGTATCATAAGGGCTCACAGACTCATACACTCTGGCCACAGTCAGAACATGGAATGTTACCCTTTTCCACGTCAGATTCACTTGCTGTTTTTTTTTCTTCTTTACACATGAAAATATCATTTGTATGAAACTTCAATGAAAAATACAATTCCACCAAACGAACGAGACAAATACATGACGAAACATAATGTTTTCATTGTCTTGAATGTTGTTTGATTTGCCTGAAGAAGACCAAGGTGGTCAAAACATGTTTGTCTTGTAATTTGTTTGTCCTTCCCCACCCCAAACCCCCAATTTTTTTAAACTAATTTTAATTCAGAAAAACCCCCAAAATTTTTTAAATTTTTCCCCCCTGAAAATTTTTGGAACCCTTTCCCCTTTTTTGGGCATTTTGAACTTTAGCTTGCAAACAAACTTTTTAAAATTTCCAAATAGCCCCCATCAAATTACTAGCGCGGGGAAAAAGGGGAAAGGAGGAAAAAGAGACGGAAAAGGGGCACTATCCTTACATCGCTCAAGAAGCAGCATATAGCTGTTGTCAAGGCAGTTTGTTTGTTCGCATGTTCGCAAACCGTGATGTTATGTACCTACATTTATTTGGGTAATATGTTTTCATCTTTATTGCATCACTCTTTTAATTAATTTCTATACAGGAACCTTTTACATAGATCGTTTGACCGAAAATATTGAGTCAGCTATATGCCGCAAACATTAGCACCGCGTCTGCTCTTTGGAACCCATGACGTCATAAGCTAAGCAAAGCAGCAGGCGTGACTCATAGACACTCCCCGCGGCTTCACGTCGTCTGCCACTGAGCAGAAAGCGCACTAATGTTATAGGCCTAGTAGTACTACCCTTGTACAGTACTGAGTTTCAGACGATATCGCGTCGGCATCTTTCAACTCTTTGCAACTTGCAAAGTACGGTTTTGGTTGTCGGTGTTTCAGTTTCGTTCTCAAGTCTCTTTCTTTGATAAACAGGACTTAACAGTACCTTTCAAAACTTAAAAGGACCTCCTGATGAGTTAAAAGGACCAACTTGCTGAATCAAAGCACTTAAAAAGGCCTTTTAACCAAAATCCAATTCATAAGGACTTAAAGGACTTGAAAGGACCCTACGAACCCTGCCATCAATGAATGCTGCCTTCCCCCCATACCCCAGCTCTCTTCGAGTCCTGCCAGTTATGTTAGAACATGACGATTAGTATAGTTGCGTCTGACCATACCTCCTGTCACTTGACTAATCTGAAGGATACATTGTGCTGTTTAGTCTTACTGGCAGCAGCTTTCATTTGCTGTATATGTGCATTGAGCCAGTGCAGAGCGTCACCAGGATCTCTTGCTGCTCTTGGACATTAGGTAGCAGTTGTTCCTTTCTGACTTCAGCACTAGTGGAGAGCTGATGATGCTTTTCTTCTCACTGAAGTTGATGGCATTGTCGGACTGGTCTTGCTTGGTTCCTCTTTTCGCCAGGGCCCTATCTACATCAGTGTAATAGCATCTACTAGACACCTCTTAACCTTAAATGGTAGTCACAACTCTAACAACCTTCAAACCAGAGGTTAACACGTGACCTCAATCAGCTGGTAACAAATGCTGTCACCCCAAATGGTGAACGCTTCATGTGTCGGCGACAGAAATATTTTGTGATTAAATTGCGTCTTTCATGATTACACATCATTTGATGTTGATTGCAATGACGCTTTGCATTGACAATATCTTTGTAACCGATGTTAAAAAAAAATCAATCAGAAAATTTAAAAGTTACATGCATTATGATGAATGTCACAAGTGTTGATCTTGTTAGGTCTCAACTGTTCACTGATGCAGCATGCCTGCAGAACACTTGATGTGCGGAAAGATGCTGGTGTAAAGCCAACTTTCTGGTGATTGTGCTAAATTAGGTATCATAAGGGCTCACAGACTCATACACTCTGGGGCCACAGTCAGAACATGGAATGTTACCCTTTTCCACGTCGGATTCACTTGCTGTTTTTTTTTTCTTCTTTACATCATGAAAAATATCATTTGTATGAAACTTCAATGAAAAATTACAATTCCACCAAACGAACGAGACAAATTACATGACGAAACATAATGTTTTCATTGTCTTGAATGTTGTTTGATTTGCCTGAAGAAGACCAAGGTGGTCAAAACATGTTTTGTCTCGTAATTTGTTTGATTCTTTTGTTTGGTGGAATCATAACTTTTTTTTTAGAGTTTGTTTCAGTTTCTGCCTGTGGTCATCTCATCTTGAAATGAATTTGTGTCACTTGGCTTCTCTTCTGTTGACTTTTTGACCTATTTATTAGTGATGACAGTTGACCATCTATCCCATTAGCAAAAACCCTGACTTTGAATAATGAAAAGCAATTGATCTGCTATCATACATTTTTATTCAGGTTTGTCCGACTGAAATGTTTTATAGATGATATCTACTCAAACCTCGATCTTTTTCTTGTATGCAGGCCTGTTTATCAAACTACTGAAAAAATTTACTTCTTGTAGTTGCAGCAAAAACTTAAGTAAAACGTACACTGTTGTTTTTGTTTTCACTCTCATTTTCAGTTCCTTCTTTATCAAAGTCAATAAGAACTATGAAATAAGTAATTCTACTTCCCATAGAAACGCAGAGCAGGACAGGAAATAGAGCTTTCAATGATCATCCTCTTGCTTTAACATTTCAAGCATTTGGATGCAGTGAAAAGGAGAAAGTATCCTTTTGTTTCTTACATTTCTCTGTATTCAATAGGTCTCATACTGGCAGTGACTTGGGGAGTATTCTGCATTTGTCTGTCTACTCATGATGTTGATGAAGACATACTTGTTGAAAAATCACTTGTCCGTTTTGTTTTGTGTAGTAATACTCTAGCATTACTTTACACGGTGGTTTTGTGTTTAGTTGTAATTCGACTTCTACACACAACAGTTCTTTTTAGTCCATAGATTCTTCTCTGATTACTTGTATGCTGATTTTAACTCCACTTCTTTTGCTGCACACATGCATTCATCAACTAACACAGGCATACCTTAGAGCTGTACATTTAATCATCAATCAGTTTCATTCACTGAATGGCACGCTGCATCTGTCATCCATGAAATGGTACATTTAAAGATTCTGCCTTTAATGATGATGATAAAGATTTCCCAGAAAAAAATGAACACTTGAAAATTACAGAACCTAGCCTATCTTCTCCTATACTGCAATTAATGTCTGTAGCAAAGGAAGCCACATAAACCAATATATACATTGCTGACAACTTAAACCCAGGTGGAACAAAATTTACTTCATAAACGACATTACCACAAACTGAGATGGAACAAAGATTTACTTCATAAAAGTCATTAACAGAAAGTCATAACTACCATTCACTTGGTACACACATGCTCAAGATGCCAGTTTGACTCATTGCAATCAACAGTCTTCACACTGCCAAGGAAAAATGGATCAAATGCTGTTGCGTGCTCAACCGTCCTTCTCATTCACATCCTCCTCCTCTTCATCATGCTTCTGTCTCTTCGTCATCTCGCTATTCCTGCCTCACATCATCGCCGCACTCACGTTCTCCTCTTCCATTGCCCAGCTGTTTCTCATTCATCTCTCATTCGACACCACGCTGAAACAATACAATACCATCACTAGTCGTCGATGGGCTAACAGTCTAGTCTGTTCACAGCCTAAGACATACACGGACTCTAAGATCCGATGCTCCATGTCCTAGATGGTGACCAGGCTCCAATAATCCAATCATGCAACTGTCTGCAAAAGTCTACTTGAGGCTGAACACGGGCAGTTAAACATCCCCATCGAAAGAATCTGCTTTCAAAACACAACTTAACCAACCCATTCGATAGCTGTTTTCATTTAATTAACAATCTGCCTGTTGAAGGTGATTTTTCTACAGAGGTTAATAAGGAAGAGCTGAATGTTAGCTTTCGTCTCTCTGGCCCTTTTGCAATGTACTACACAAGTTTTTTTCCCACTCTATACTGAGTGTGACAAAGAAAAATAAGTAACAGAAAACAATCCCTTAATGATTGTGGATGATTTAGTGGCACCTGTATATTACTCAGTGGTACCTGTAGCTGATTTAGCACCTGTAGATAATTTAGCTGCACCTAAATCAACAAAGACGATCTGAACATCAGTATAGATGATATGCAGAGATTTGAAATCTATCTAAAGTTAAGTGATAATGATGTGGTCAGTTGGAATTAATGTCCGCATCCATTTTCAGATCTTCACTGTGCAGATTGTGTGTTGACAGTGAGTGAATAATGAAAATTGGTTCTCCAAATTTTCGAGACATGAAACTAATTCTCAAAATTTTCTGAGCCCGAAAGTGTAGCTGAAAGCAGTTCACCAAATATTGGAGGAGATTTTCAGATTTCATATGGGTTGGATTTTCCATCTGAGCCTGCAGAGTGGCAACCCTTCATCCAGAAAACTCTGAAGGAACTTTTTCCTGGGCTTGAAATGAAAGCGCTAAATTTCACTGGGCCAGTGAGGCAATTTTTTGAATTTTTATTGACCAGATTTCCTGCTCAGTTTGAAAAATAACACCTGTACGTTTTCTTTCTCTCAAGGAACTGCATCATGACTACAATCTTTAACCTTTAGCACACTACAATTTTTCCGGAATTCTTTTCCCTGTCCCTGCATTCTTTTTCAAGGAGCAAAAAAATCTGAGCAACTGCTTGTTTTACTTTGTTATAACTTTCTTAGCATTGTATGTAGAGACTTGAATTTTTGTGTATCAATAAAGGGATAGCTGAGGAATGTTTTCATGTGATGCAATTGGTTCTGCATGCATGTTTTGACATTGAAAAACAAAACAAAAAACATATTTGTCATTTCGTCAAAGTCGACGTCTTTCCAATTGCTGATGTGTGAGTGGCGTTCAAAGTTTCCCCCCCCCCTCTTCTCCTTCACTTGACTGGCATATCGATTTGTTTCAGTCACTAACAAAGTGATAATTTCATCTAGCATAAACAAACGAAACAGTTGTCCCTCAAAAATGCCATCAGGCATCTTTGGACCAGAAGTTTCGGTGAAATCAGTGTGCCATGGATGTTGATACCTACTCGGAACATCGTCGTCACATCACTTGAAAGACTATCAAATCTCCTTTATCATCACTAGCCACCACTTCACCGTTGATTTCAGCTTGTGTGAAGCCTTCAAACTCATTTTCTGAGTCAGGATCGTTCAAAGCTTCGTGTAGTAATCTTTCTAAATCAATCTCCGCCATTTTGATGTTGCGAAAATCCCCCAAATCAATGTTTACTTTTCAAAAATTCCTTGTCGCGTATTGAATTGAAGGAAATGCAAATGGCAGACGGCAGAGCTAAGTTTAGCCTGGTTTTGAATCGGAAGTGACTGCCTTTCCATTATTAGTAACGGAAATAGTGTTCATGAACCGCAAATTTAGAACACCCTTCGCTCGGCGACACAGTGCGCCTGCAGGTGCAAGGGAAATAATCGGTTTGGCGACACAATGCACCTACAGGGTGCTAAAGGTTAATCAAGATAAGTAATACCAAAATCATGACAGAAAATTCAAACCCAAAGACAGGTGCCAGAGCTTCTGGCTGTCTACAAACTTTTTTTTTCATGGAGAGTCTAGAAGATTGCCTGAAACATTTGCATTTCATCATTCTTTCATAGCTAAGGCTACAGTGAGAACAATAAAACTCACCGCCTCCTGGATGTTGAAGACACCGCCTGCAGCAGTGATGTCTTCTTTGTGGCCTCCACAGCTTTGGTGAGCAGTTCCAATCCCTCAGTGCGTTCCATGGTCTGGGTGGTCACCACGTACAATGGGGGTGCTATCAGGTTGATCTGCAAAAATCGTCATACATCATTCTTTGTCCATTTGGTCGTTGGCATGCCACAAAGGAAAAGTGTTGCTGTTTACTATTCAACATATCATTTCTGTAGCCTTTGCTGAATCTCTAGCTCTGCCCGTCTCCTATACAAGAATCCTGGTAAAAGCTTATCACATTTTCTTTTTCTGTCCAAATATTCACCCGCCAGGTATTACCAGGCTCTAAACTAAAGTCTACCATGCAATTTAATTGATAACCATAATAGTAACATTAACAATCATATCTCAGGAAATAAGGTAAATGTTGTCAAACGGAAGAATAATTAACCAATCTCAGACTAAGTAAAAATCTTTTTCACGGCAACTGTAAATCAGCCAAATTTCCAGCAATAACTTAATTTCTTCAAGTTGTATAAAGTGTGACAATCAGAGATAGAGAAATATCAATTAAATAGGATTGTGGAGAACTTAGCAGCTGAAGCATAGCTAAATCATTAATAATGAGGGGAAAAAAAAAAAAAAAAAAAAAATCATTAATAATGGCTTACAAAGCAGTGCACAGTGGATGGACAAGTTGACAACTGCTTCAAAATCAAATAGCAGTTTGTAGGTGGAGAGGGGTGGGGGTGAAAGTGTGTTTCAGCATTCTGGATCAATTTTGGATTTTCAACATGAAGATGAGAGACCACAAGAATCAACAGTCAGTTATAAACATTATAACAACACACAAACAGACATACTTAAAGGAAACTATATCCAATAGTCTTGATTGCTATAACAGGGTTCCTACAGACTCCCAAGAACAAAATTCAAGGAGTTTTCAAGGAGCGTTTATTTTATTTCAAGGCAAGAGGTGGCCCGAAAATTACACCATTGTTCTTTTAAAACTTCATTTTTTTCTACTGTTTATGTTAAAAAAACAACAACCAAAAACATGGAAAAAAACATACATTTGGGAGATTTCAAAGCTCTTGTGTGATTTCGGGACCACAAATGGTGGCAAAATTATGAAAATTGAAAAAAAAAAAAGGTTCATGACAAGAACTGTATTTGTATCATAGCAGACATAAGGCACTTGAAGCATGACTTTTCTTGTTTTGCTTAGCTATAGTAATGCAATAACAAAAGGATTTTTATATACTGTTTTGCTGAGCTAAAGTAATGCAATTACAAAAGGATTTTCATATATCTAAACTGCTTTTTTTTTCAATAATTTTTTTCCATATGGGGGCCATCAGGCTTCGCGTTTCATTGCTTTCAAATTATTCCAATAGAAATAGCAAATGATACGTGCTGTTTTGACTTATAAATAAAATATAATTGCATGCAGAAACCATTTCTGATCAAAAGAAAAAAATTACCAAGCTAGCTAGTCTGGATCCAGAGATATTGAATGAAAGTGAGGTGCAATGCCAAATGTCACCAAATACCTTGATTTTCCCTCACCACACTGAAATCCTTTGGCGATCTGACTATCTGGAAACACTGTTTGAAAAATCTGAGAATTCTGTTCACAAGAGCTGAAGCTTTGGTGCGCGTTTACAGTGTTCAATGTCCACAGAATTTCAGATTTCAGCACATCTGTCTTTCAGCAAAACGAGTCCACTGTGGCTGAAGAGCTGGTACTGGATTCACGCACGGACACATCACGATCAGGATTTAATGATGACACAACATTCGCGTTCAACACTGCTGCTGCCGTCTTGTTCATAAAAATGTACGAGATGGGTATCGCTGCTGAAGATCTCGCCACCAGTAGAGCCATGTGCTTTTTTCCTTTGCTGTGGCTAGTCAGGGCACTCTCGCCCATTACTCGCACATCGAAACTTTTTTTGCAGACTGTGCAGTAGCAGGCATGTTTGTTGGCTTTGTCTTCTCTCGCACAGTCAGAAAACTCGGGTTTATCCAACCACAGACGGTTGAAAGCACATTTCCCCCCAGGCATTTTGAAGCTCCGTTCACAATGAACTGAATAAGCCGGAAGCGCAAGACCTTTTCTTCGCGCATGCGTAGAATTTTAAAATTGCGGAAGTTACAAATTATCTCCCTTGGTTCATTCTTTAGCAGACGACAACGTGGGATCGCGATGATGTAAAAATGTTGAAAATAATTTTTCATCAACCTGAACGCAAAAAAAACAAACTCCCGTTTTTTTTTCTTCCCAAACTTTAAAAATTTTTTGGAATGAAGGGTTTTTGATTTTAAAAGGTTTTTAAAAGTTTTTTGGGTCAACAAACCCACATTTTTTTGGGATTTTAAAGGGGTTTTTCAATTTTTAAAATTTGGGCTCCCAGAAACCCAAGGATTTCAAGGGAGCTACAACCCTGTAAAAAAAAAAATTAAATTTTTTTTGTTTTTTTTTTAAGTGGGGGTGGGGAATTTTGTAATTCAAATTCAAAACAAAACCCATTTCATAATTTTTCCAAACACTTTTTTAAAAATGTTTTCAAAAGGGTATCAAATAGGGTATTTTAAAATCAAACAATAAAATAAAACACCACACTGATGAATCAATACAGTCTATTCTTTGAATGTTTGCGGGTGCGTTTATGTTTTTTGTATGTATTGGGGTTCCAAATCCTCTTAAATCTGACAACTCGGTATTGATACTAAATTTTTTAAAAACAAAAAGATGGGGTGATTTTTGAAGTAGAATAAAAATAAAACCCTAAATTAAGAAAAAATAAGGCAGGGTTTTTGATGTAAAGGAAAACCAGCTAATTTCAAACATTCCACCCTTTATTTTCCTCTTCGATCAACTTACTTTTAGGGGCATGGTTTCTAGGGAAACAGTTCCAACCTTTCCTCGACTCCCCTTCAAACAGCATCAACACCTTCGAATTTTTTTAAAAGGGCCAACATCAATATCTGCAAACAACAACAAGTTAAGGGAAAAATTTTTTCCTTTAAAAATTTTTGGACCCCTAAAATTAAAAACAACGAATGAAAATAAGTCGTCTTTAAACCCCCTTCTCGGGCTTTTCTCTAAGTACGCTCAAAGCCCCAAAGGAATAAATCAAAAATTTCCTTTCAATTTTAATTTCACTATTTTTTCAGAAAACTATTTGGGGGGAAACAACACACACAGTTACCTCACATAATATAGATAATAATGTTGAAAACATAGTAGATTGCTCCAAAGGCCAACCTCGGGGATGTCATGGGGGAAGGATAGCCCAGCCCAAAAAACACTAAAAACTTGCTTAAAATTTCTCATTCAAAATCAGGCTTTTCGTCACATCAAACCACTAGTAAAGCTAAACTTTACTACACAGGTCATAAACGAAACATCAATGCATATGAACAAACAAATAAAACATTCTCTCTTTCCTGAATTTCACAAAATCATTTATCTAAAACTTCATTAACTAACCGGGTATAAAAAATTTCTTTTTTAACCGGCCAGGATCTTAACTATTCACAAATTTCACTGTCTTTTTTTTTTTTTTTCCTTTTTTTTTTTTTTTTTTTTCACTGTCACTTTCACAACCCGGCAAACTGCTGGCACGGGGTTTTTGGTCTGCTGGCCCCGGGCTTTTGGCCCGGTACCCCCGATAAAAGGCCCGGGGCCAAAAAGAGGTCAAACCCCCAGTAAAGATAGAACATGACATCAAAAACGATCTGTTCTCCTTTCTTTCTTCCTCTTTAAACCCAAACCCACCTCTTTTCTCTCCCCTTTTCTATCTCTCTTATCAAATGGACAGGGTTTTTTTTTCTTTTTTTTTTTTTTTTTCTTTTTTTTTCCTTTTTTTCTTTAGTTAGCAACTCCCCAAAACTCCCTAAGTCCTTCCGGGGGCAACTATCCCGTGCAAAATGCCCCCACTTGGTTCTCTCCCCCTCCCCCCCTCATCTCTTTTCTTTTCTTTTCCCCCCAAAAATTTAAACACTCAGACCTCTCTCTCTCATCCTTTTGTTCTTTTTCCCCTCGTTCTCCCCGTTTTCTCACTCTCCTCCTTTTTATTCTTCCGATTTTCCCAAAAAAGGGGCGAGTACCATGTCAGTATTTTCCCCCTGACACCCCGAATTTATTTTCCCTCAAAATTTCCTTTGGATATTCAAATAAAGACAGTACCCAACACCCCCTTACCTCGGGTGGGGCTTTTGGGCTTTTAAAATTGATTACTAGTTTTCACCCCCCCCACACACTCCCTTTCCCCCCTTTCTCCTACTTAACTGGCCCTGGGTTTAAAAACCCGTGGACACGGCCCAGTGAAAATTTGGCTAGATGAGTCTGGGGGGGCGCCACAAACGTTTGACAAACAAGCGCGGGGTTCCAAAAATTTGGCCAGATAACCTGAGCCAGGCGCTACACTTGGCTGGCAACCAATCGAGACATTGGGGCCAACGTCTTAGCCGTCTAGCAGACATTGCTTCCCCAAACGAAGCAAAAAAAATACCCTTTTAAACCCCCGTTGGCGCCTTTAGCCCGCACCTTCCCGGGGAAATAAAAGTGCTTTCCAGGGCCTATGGCATCCCCCCTGCCCATCATTTTTCTTGATTTTCATTCTTCTATTTCTATAAAGGGACCAAATGAGTTTGCGTAAAAGCCTTATTTTCCCTGTAGCCCTTAAAATAATATGTAAATGACCACACGTGGGGGGAAAGGGCCCTTTTTATTTTTACACAACTGGGGACCAAACCCGGGACTTCGTGTCTCGCTTGCAAACATGGCCGCAACCCCGACAACCCCCCGACCAATCCCGTAATTTTCAAAAGCTGAGCCCGGCCCCTGCTGATGATTTTTGACAAACAAAAAAAACTTTTATTCAACGACAACTCACATAAGGTGAGATGATGATATGGGGAATTTTCCGACCTTTTTCGTCTTATTGTAGGCCCCGGACCCTCAGTGTGTTTTCAGCTGACAACGCAGTCCCAACGAACCAGCCAAGTTGTAAATCTGCACTGCGTGCTGGGTCCAGTGATGTGAAATCATGCGGGAGGGGGTCGTGCCGCTCGCGGCTGACACGGCAGACGAAAGGGAGGGGGAAAATAGAGGAAAGAAGGGTTTAAGTTGAGCAAGGGGTTGGGGGGGGGGGGGGGGGGGGGGGGGGGGGGGGGCGGGGGGGTTGGGGGGGGGGGGGGACCCCGTCATCGCATCAGTGTGACGTCTTGATAGACTTCCAAACGTTTTTTCCTTTTTTTACAGGTGTAAGGGGGAAAAATACAAACTTATTTTTAACTTTTTTTTCTTTGTTTTTGTTTTTGGGTGTGGTAAATACAATGTTTTGATCGTGCAAAAAAATCAAACCAAATCTACAACCCCCAAATACTTTTTTAATTTTCAAAATTTTAAAAAAAAAAAAGCCCCAAATTTAAAATCTTTATTCAATTTCCTTCAAAAATGATAAAAGATTTCATTTTTTATCTTTTTTTAGTTTTTTGACAAAATTTTTTTTTTAATTAAAAAAACCCCCCCAAAAATTGGGGGTTTCCCCGCCCCGGGGAAAACCCTTTGTTTGTCCCATTGTGAGGCACTGAACGGTTAAATTTGGCCCGAGGCGACAGGTTTAAGCTCCCGGGCAGCTTTTTGCCCTCCGGGTTTTTGGGCCCGACCGTCTCTTTTGGAGAGGAAATTTGCCCTCCCCCTTTTTCTTAATTTTTCCTGGGCCGAACCTTGGGGGCCCTCCCCTTTCCCCCCAAAAATATTTTCGTTAGAGCTTAAGGTCCAACTGGGGTGGGGGCGATTTTTACCACAAAATTTTTTTTATTTAAATTTTTTTTTTTTTTAAAACCCGGGCAATTTCCCCCTTGCAAAAGAACCCCGCCTGCATCGCTCAAAACAACTACAAAAAAAGACAAAAAACCGAATTTTCTGAACCCCCACAAAACTGCAAAGTTTGAAAAATACTTTACAAAAAACCGGGTTTCCCAAAATTTTTCCCAAAACATTATGAATACCATCCAATGAGTTTCATTGAAGGGACTCCTTTCGTTAAATTTTGACCAATTTTTTAACGACCCCTGTGCGCCCTTAGCCCAAATTTCCCCCACCTGGGGATTTGCCACATCTTTTTCTTCACAATTCTTAAAGAAAAGCACAATATAAATGACACGGTCCATGACCCCCCACTGGAAAGGGAAACTCCATCCCAAAATTATTTCAAATAAAAGTATCCCTACCCAAAAAAACGACTGTATGCCCAACATAACTACATTCACATGAAAAAGTCTCACAAAGAAAAAATATGAAAAAAGTCTCACACAAAAAAAAAATGAACCATAAAAACCAACGGGAATAACCCAATCAAATCAACAAACTGTTAAACAACAAAAAATATTTTCAAAAAGCACCCCGGGTATGAAATGACCCTTTCCCCTGATTGCAGCTTGCTAACAAAACGGGGGTTTTAAAAATTCCCCCCGACATTCTGTCCCACCGGGGAAAGTACTGCACTCCGGGACCTGTAGGGGTGCAATCCATTTCCCACCGCACACTCTGGGGTTTTTTTAACTGCCCCCCTGCAGGGGAAATTTTAGTGGTTTTTGGGGGCATTTTCCCCTTTTACGACTCCTTCCCAAACAAGTTTTTTGTGGAAATTTTGCACGGGCCCAAAACCCCAAAAGCTAAACCCCTCCTTCTCCCCCGTTTGCTACCCCTTTTTCACAAATTTTTCAACTCCTGGACATATCTCACCCCCAAAAATCGACCCCTTCATGCTCCTTAAAAAAAAAAAAAATACTGCACCTTCCCACCACCCATGCATCGTCCGCAAAAAAAAAGGGTTTGGGCATATCTGGGAGCTTCAAGATGGACGGGAACCCAGTCTTTCCAACACCGTCTGCAGGGTTTCTCTCAAACGTCTGACCACTCCAACCCACCTGCCGGGTTTTCCCCGCCTTACCAAAAACACTGAGAGGGCTCGTGATCGCCCCGAAATTTGGAACAAACCCCTGTAAAGCCAATAAAAAACCCAGCAACACCCCACTTCTTTTTTTGGGCCATTGTTCCCTCTGAATTTATCTTTTTCTCCACCCCTTTCCCCCCTTTTGGCTGCTTTGTGTCGGCCCCCGAAAAACAAAACCTAGGAAAAACCCCAATGTCTACCCTTTATACAGGAAAACATCCCTGTATGAAATCTTTTGGAAAAATTAGGGAAAAAAAATCTCCCCCCTTTTTCTGCTGGTCTCTTTTACCTCGCAATATTGCCCGCTGCCCCCTAATTTTCTGAGTCCCCACGCTGAATATAATTTTCGGGGAAAATTTGCATGGACAAATTTGGGGTTTCCCCTTCAAAATCAAATTTGGGAAAACCCACCGACCTTTTCATGATGGTGAAATTTCCCTTCCAATTTCATCACAAACTTTTGTGACCCAGGGAACATACCAAAGGGCTTATCTCCCCCTTGGGGATTGCTTTCCCCACCTTTCCCCGTTTATATTGCCCTTTTTCTGCCCACCCTAGCCTTCTGCAACTTTTCCTTTGCAAACCTTTTCATTTTTCAACCTGTGGCCCCCCTTTTTGGAAAAAGGGCAAAATAGGGCCAAAACAAATCCCCAGCCAAATCTCCTGAACGGTTTTTCCCAAATTTAAAGGGGGGTTTAAGAAAGGGGCCCTTCCCCCTTCAACCCCCCCTTTTGGTGATCTTTGACAAAAACAACCCCATGAATGCAAAACGCTTTATGTCTGCCATTGCCCCCTGGCCCAAAGAAAGTCATCAAAAATTCGGTCAGCTGTTTTGCTGGGGCCCCAATAAACCCCCCAAGAGCGACTCGGGACCCACTGACATGACGTGGGCCCTTAAAACCCGCGGTACCTTTTAACTGATGGTCCCCTTTACCTTCTTCCCCTTGGGGAACCCCTCCCTTTTCAACACCCGCCTTTTCAAAAACCCCTGTCCACCTCCCCCTAACCTCCTTTCCTCCACCCTTGCCAACTCCCCAAAACTTTTACGAAACGAAAGGGGCTTGTTCCCTTTTGCGCTGGGCCCTAAACCATCAGGCACACATCTTGCCTGACCTTTCCTTTTCCGGGAAAGACTAACTTTTTATCAAAATTTTTTCCCCCTTGCCCGTTTTGAACTGCGGGCCCCGAACCCCTCAACCAAACCCGGGTCCCCGGGTTCCCTTTTCCCCCGGAAAATTTCCAATGAACAAAACAGAAGGGGTATTCTCCAACACCAACGCAGACAACTCCCTGAGAAGAAAGGGGTACTACTTCTTCTTTGCAACGGAAACTCCCTCCCAGTGCCAACGATTTTAAATAAAAAGGGCTGGAAATTTTTCCCGTCAAATCCCCTTTAACGACCACGTTTGTTTCGACAAACCCCCAAGAAAAAACCCTTTTCTCGTAACAAATTTCACCCCCTGCTGGCCAAACCACCCTTTTTCCAAAAGGTAACGAACCACTCAGCCTAGTGCCCCCCCATTTCCCCGACACTGACTGCTGTCCGTGCTAGCCTAGGCCGCACTCCACCCTCTTCAGCGGGAAACCCCTTGGGTTTCCCCTGCAGGCCCTTTTCCCTTTTACACCCTTTTTCCCCCCTCTTCAAGGGTGGCCCGCCTCTGAACCCCCATGCGACAATCCCTCGCCAAAAGTCCCCCTTGGACAAATTAAAACCCCCTAAAAAACCCATTGCCCTTTTCCCCCTTAGCCCCACCACTGGTTTTGCAGACCTTGCAAAAACCCCCTGGGCTCCTTGCCTCTTCTCACCTGAGCCAAACACCTTTTTCTCCTCCCCTTTGTGGGCCCCCCCGGCCTCTCTGTACACCTCCCGCGAACTTCCCAAAAACCCCTTTTTGTGTCTCCCGGGTGCCCCTCTTCCCAAAGTAATTTGGGTTTAAATCAGGGCCCCCAACCTGACAAAATCTGTTCTTTCTAACTACTCTTTCAAATCCGGGGAACTCCTTTCTTCTACCACCAACTCTAACCATTTCCAAAATATTTTCTAGGGCGTGACCAAACCCGGGGTTTTAAAGTTTCCCCTGCTTGCCCAAAAAAAGCTGAACGAAATTTCTTTTTCTGAATCCTTCCCCGGGGAGGGTCAAATCCTTCATTAAAGACTCCTTCAAAAGCACCCCAAAAACCGGGCTTTTTGTTTTGCTGGGAACGCAGTGAAAAACGCAATGCCTTTCCCTTTAATAAAAGGGTGACAAAATACGCCCACCTTCTGGAGGCCAACCCGACTTTGCCCCCCGTTTTGAAACGCCCAATTTTCATCAATCGAATCGGTTTCCTTTAAGAATTTTGGCAACTTGGGGCGGGGGGCATAGCTTTCGCACAGAGTCCTGGAAAATAACCCACCATCCTCGGGGGTCTCCCTTTTTATTCTACTTTCCTAATTTTTAATTGAAACCTTTTTTAAACTTTCCGTTTCCTGCTTCATTCTTTCTGTTTCCTGCGCTTTCCCCTTTTTCTTTTTGGTTTTTTTCTTCAATTTTTTCTGTTTCCTTTCCCAACCTGAAATTTTCCCTTTGCCTGAATCCTTAATTTTTCGTTTCCCTGCTCTGCTATTTCTCCCGCCCCACAAAAGTCTCTTTTTTTCCCCCGTTCTCCCTTTTCCACTTTTTCTGGTTTTCAACAAATGCTCGGGGAAACCCCCCTTTTTCCCGAATAGCCAAAAAAACGAGCGACACTCACAATTTTTCAATAGGGGGGTTTTTTCTTTCCCCCTTATTTTTCCTTTTTTTTTTATTTTTTAACAAATTTTTACTACCCCCACAGCCAAACTGGTGGTTACCGAAAACTAGTGACGCCCAAAAAGCACAAAAAATATGAAAAATAAAATTTGCTTGGGGCAACGAAATTTTGTTTTTATAAGAAACCCCCGCGCCTGACCCCCCCTAAAGAACGAATTTTTAGGTTTAAACGTGCGAAATAAGTACTCTGGGCGAAATGCCAAGCCAAAAAATTTAAAATCTTTGGGAACAATGCCAACCTAGTATTTAAAATATCTTGGGAACTAAAAGAAAACAACCCCCTTTTCCCAAAATTCCCAAAAATTTGAATCCCACCCAGCTTCCCCTTTTGAAAGTTTGAACAAATTTTAAAAAATGGGGCCAAAAATATCCTGGGAGGCCGCCAAAAAATTGTCAACCCCCGGGTGTTCATTTGGGAAGGGCTAGCGCACAGCCCCCAAAAAAAACCCACAGCTTGCCCTTTCAAACTCTTCCCAAAAATCATTCATTCGCACATCCAAAACCTCTATTAAAGTCAAAAACTTAAAAACACATGTTTATAAACGGAAAAAAAAAAAGCAAAAAGGGGAAACAAAACAAAATAAAACCCTTCTCTCTTTTCCCGAAAATTTAAAAAAATCATTTTTTTTTAAAACAACATTAAAAAACCCGGGGAAAATAGAATTTTTTTAAATTTACCTGGCCAGGTGATCTTTTAAATATTCACAACCCTTCTTTTTTTTTCTTTTTTTTATTTTTTTTTTTTCTTTTCCCCTGTCACTTTCACAACACGGCACAACTGCTGGCACTGGTTTTGGTCTCGGCACCGGGGTTTTTGGCCCTTTGGGCTGCCCCTGAAAGCGGCGCTGGGCCCAAATAAGAGGTCGAACCCCAGTTAAGATAGAACCGTGGGCTATCCAAAATCGATTGTTTTTTCCTTTCTTTTTTCCTGCATTTAAAGCATTTTCCTCTCTCTCTCCTCTCCTTTTAGTCTGCTCTTATCAAATGGACATGGTTTCTTTTCTTTTTTTTTTTTTTTTCTTCTTTCCCTTTTTTTTTTCAATTTGTTAGCAACTCTCCCACAACTCTCCTAAATCCTTCCTCTCAGACTATCTCCTCAATGCCCCCACTTGGGTTTTCTCCCCTCCACCCCCCCTCATCCTCTCTCTTCCTCCTCAGAGATTACCCCTCAGACCTCTCTCCTCTTCTCTCTGTTCCCTTTTCCCCTCTTTTTCCCCTTCTCCTCACTCCACATCCCTTTTTATTCGATCCGATCGATCCAAAATTGGGGGAAGTAAAATTGGCAGAAAATTTTACCCCCCCCCAAGTTTCTTTCCCTCCCAAATTTCCCTTGGGGTTACCAAATCAACCCCGCCCCGCCTACACACCTTTCTCTCTGGGTGGGCAATTGGTCATTTAATTGATTTTCTGATTAAACCCCCCCCACCCACAACACTACCCCCTTTCCCCCCCCCCCTCTTAAAAATTTTTGCCGGTTGGGTTTTAAACCCCCAGCCCCGGCCAATGTAAAAAATTGGGAAAATGATCTGGTGGCGCCACGCCCTCTACTAACAAGGCGGTTTCCACCCCAAAATTGGGCCCGAAAGACCAAAAGCCAGGCGCTACACCTTTTTCGGGAGACCAATCGGGGACATTCCCCCAAGAACTCATGTCCGTCAAACAAAAAAGTGCGCTCCACAAAAACCTAAAAAAATACCTTTTTGGGTGGGGCGAAAAGGTTAATGGTCGGCACTAAATTTAAATTCCCTCTGGGGCCCCGACCTCTGTGAAGGGTGGGATAGCCCCCCCCCTTTGCTTAATTGCCGGATCCGAACCATGGGGGGCCCTCCCGGGCCGCCGCCCAAAATATTTGCGTTTTGAAACTTAATTCCCCAAATGGCTTGGGGGATTGAAACCCCGAATTTGGGGTTGAGTTAATTTTTTTTACCGGACACCCAAAAACCCCCAAAATTTTCCTTCCCAAAATAAACAAATAAAATCTCATATTTAAAAAATGACTTAACACATACATGCCTAAACCCCCAAAAAAAATTTCATAGCCCCTGGGTTTTTTAAAAAAAGTACACGACTCAAAAACATTGCATTTGTTTTTTTTCTTTTGTACGCAAGTTCATGCTTTTTTTTCTTTCACCCTCACAATTTGGGCCCCAAAAAAACCCGTAAACCCGGTTTTTAGATTTTTTTAATTTTTTTCGTTTTCCCTTTTTCCCAAAACCCCCGCATTCTTTTTGTAATGCGGACCCTTTAAGTTCGTTTAAATTCCCCCTTTTTATACCGCCATGTTTTTCAGAAAATGCAAAAGTCCAAATCACGCACTTTGCTTTTGAATCAACAGAGGGCCAATTTCACCCTGAAGGATAATTTGCCACTGTATTTTTTCCGGAACCCTTTTTGACGGGGTACCTTTTTGAAGGGAAAGGTTTTTCGCATCAACCCTTTTGGGAAAATCCCCCCCCGCTTTCTCTTTTTATTGACGCCGTTTTTTTCCCAAACTTCCCAAATTCTAGCAACATCCGTTAGTAAATTTCCCCTTTCAAAAAACACGTTTTTTTGGGTGAAACCTGGGAAAATTGAAAATCCGAAAGGTGGGGGTCCAGGGGGCCGGGGGGCCCCCTGGCGGGGGGGAAGGGGGGAAGCCCCTTTTCGGGGTTTAGGGGCGAACCCCCGAAAAACCCGAAGCATTTTTAAAATTTTCCCCTATTAAAAAAAGAAACCCTTTTTAGGTCCCTTTTAGCATGTTTTTATAAGTGAAAAAAAGACTGTTGTTTCCCCGAGTAAAATTTTTGCTTCCCCCCCCCCCCCCCCCCCCCCCCCAAAAAAAAAAAAAAAAGAAAACTTTTTGGGAAACAAAAAAGAATAAAAAAATCACTAAACCACATAATTTTTTTTATGTTAAAGCAAAATTTTTCTTACATACGGGGCATTACTTTTCCCAAAGGGAAAGTATTTAACATTTTTCCAGCCCAGCAGGTGTCCCCAAAAATTTAAACACTGGAAACAATTTCAAAATTGGGAAAAACCCACATCCCAAAAAAAAAACAAAACCCCAGGTGTTCAAATAATCTTTACAACGCAGATGTCCAAGAACAGTATTCTTATAGCCCACACGATCACATTCATGAAGGAGTCCATACAGCACATATTAACACAAAACCTTGCAGAAAGTGTCCAAGCCCAGATGCTCAAGCAAGGTATCCTGGAAGTCTATACATTCATATGTCCAATGTAGTATACACAGCTCATAAGTCTTTGAAGCATGTGTCCTCTTATACCTACTTAAAAAACTTTCTAATGGTGCTCTGAACACAAGCATTCCTTTTCAGGAGCATCCGTCTATGTTCATCTAGCACACTATTTTGACAACCCCTCCCCGCCCCCCCCCCAAAAAAAAAAAAAAAAACCCCCACAATAAAAGCCGACCACCCACTCCTATTCTAAAAACTCTGTGTGTGAGAGAGAGATTGATTGATTGATTGATTGATTGATCTTTAATACCCAAGGATGAAGATTTTAGGCCAAAGCCTAGTCTTACAATCTGTCCTTGTCAAGTATACATTACTTCAGCACATATCATTCATACAGACAATTCAACATAGCAACATGATGAGAGATAGAGAGATAGAGAGAGCGTTGACAACCTTTGCATTTTCCTGTGTTTCTTGTATTTGACATGCTTTTTGAGTGCCGTTATGCCAGAGCTTCCATACTTGATGTCCTGCAAGCAGACGATGCACCGGGCAACGCCAGCAGCTGTGGTTTTGCGGCACCAAGTCAGAAATGTCGCCCTTTCCCATTTCGCCATCATTGTCCGGACCTCTTTCGTCCAGCCATCGCCAAGACCATTTGTTGGGGACAGAAGCATCGATCAGCGACGTGTCTTCATTCACAGCCACAAACGGCATCGTGCTCAAAGAAGAGAATGAAGTGCAGCAGATTCAGACTAGATCTAGGTCGACGGGATCGTTCCGACGTGAAGAAGATCGTTGCGACGTGAAGACGTGCGACGTGAACACGCTGTAGGCTATCGTGAAAATGGCGCATATCGGAAGACAAGTTTTGCAACAACTTGGACGGCGCATGCGCGAGTTGTTCAAGAACGCAGCTTCACCGAAAACTACCCAAAAAAGGAAAATCGACCACAACGAACGCGGATGTCCGGATTTCCGGACAAACGACCAATACGAAATCCGGATTCCGGATTTTCCGGACGTGTGGTTTCACCCATGCAGTTTGCTTGAATAACTGAGTTTAACGTCCCTCTATAGCAGAAGCCGTCGGAGACATATGCTATTCGTCTTCTTGATGAAGACGGGGCTTTACGTCCCTTTTACCATTCGGTGTTCTGCTTCTGCTTTCAGAAGCATCGTCTGCTTCAACTCGCGATCGTTTTAAGTAAATTTTGTTGAAAAATCTTTTTAACCGTAACGAAAAATAAATTTCCGTAATCGCCGTAGCTACTTCGCTTTTTTGTTAATTGCCGTAGAAAATACGAAAGTTCCGTAGGGTAGGCATGTATGTTAACGTAGCATCACTTAGTTCATGAGCATAACATGTATAAACAGAAAAATAATTTGTATTAAAAATGCAACTTACAGATATCATAACATCAATGAATGTATGTGTGTTCAACAATAAGTGTTAACCATAATCATAAAATACAGCCAAGAAAATAAATACATGTGCTTTGTGTTTTTTTTCCAGCCATATAAAGCCAAAGCTGGTAGGAGTAATCCCGACTTCAAACAACTTTTGCCTTTCTCTTCAACTGTAATCAGGGCATGTGGCTTTTTTAAATATTTTACTTTATGTCATTTTCCTTGTAAATTTCCGGGTTTCCCCCCGTAAGTCTTAGACCATAAATATATCAAGTATGCACTGCTCTCAAAAATGGAATTAAACTGGGTTAGTAGTGATGTGTATACACAAAACTCACTCTGGAACCAAGTTAATGTAACTACCGTAAAGTTCGGACTATTGAGCGCACCTGTATATAAGCCGCACCCACTAAATTTTTAAAAAATCTTAACTTTTTTCACAAATAAGCCGCACCGGTTTATAAGCCGCAGATATATACAACACAGTCCGATGTGCCGCAGGCGGCAGCTGGCCGAGCGTTGAGTTCACATAGTGTCGAAAATCATCACATACAATGTGTTCACTGCATTCATTGGCGTTTAAATAGGTCAGAATACAAGAGCATGTTTCCCGCTTTTCTTCAGTCTTTTTTTTTTTTTTTTTTTTTTTTAGTACGATGTGTTTTAAATCAATTAGAATCGAAGTTTTTATGAGGCTTCTTACAAGTGTTGTCTTTCCAACATCATTGCTTTAAAATCCTGAGCATATGCATGCATTAAGCAACCAATGTTTATGAAATAAGATGATTGGGACACAAAAAGCTGTGAGGCTATCAAAGTCCCAAGTGAAGTGAACTGAACTGAACCAAAAAAATACCGAAAAAAACAACGCATTAACGATGCGCTAGAAAGGCAGTTCTCTCCTGCATTCGTTGGTGTATCAAGCTAAGCGATTGGCTGAGTACTCGAAAGCGCAAGCCAATCAAAGCGAAGGTATCAAATGCAAACCTTCACTCCCTGTCCACGATTTCAACAATGGTATGGCGGATCGAAGCCAAGGTCTGACAATGACCGAGTTGAATGCGCTAATCGTTTTTGAATTGCAAGACGCACTTGGTAAGATAACGCATATAATAACAAACCAGAACATTAATGAAACGATTCGATTGTTTTATTTCGCTTAATACCGTGCCAGTGCTTAGTTATTTTGTTCGTAATTCACCTAGTGTTAGTCAAGATTAAACAGGTCGGAAACGGCCAACACATTGCGCCGTTCGAAGCGATCGTATTTTTGTAGAAGACAAACTGATGAAAAAAGATATCAGTAATGGGCTTTACTTATGTCGATTCCCATATTTCTGAACGGGTTACTGATTCCATTACACGATTACACAGAAAATCGTAGTTAAAAGCATAATAAAAATTCATGAACAGTAAACACGATATGGTGAGTTACAGAGATTGAGAGAAGCTAAGAATAGACGAGGGTGTGATGCTTCTGAAATCGGAAAAATCCGCAAATAAGCCGCATCGTTGTTTAAGCCGCAGGGTTTAAAGCTGGGGAAAAAAGTCGCGGCTTATAGTCCGAACTTTACGGTACATCGATTGTGCGCACAGCAAAGAGCACAAGGGTGATTATCTTTAACCTTCTTGTGATTAACTTTCACAAAGCCACATTTTCCCAGCTTCCTAACCAAAGCCAGCACACATTGTACTTATTCTATGACTGGTTAGAATGCACACCCCTTAATCTCTCTTTCACCCTGTTCATGAGATGCTTCTTTATTCAGTCAGTTTTATTTGGTTTCCTTTCAAAACAAAAGAACAAAAAAACCAAAAGAACCTTGCTACAAAGACATCCACCATAATATCTATAGTTACGTATTCTTTTGTAATAGTTTGTTGTCCAGTCCAAATATGTTCTCTTATGCATAAAGTAATCAATATGAAATGCTTGTTGAGCCTAACACAAAGTATTGTTGAGCCTAACACAAAGTATAATAATTACTGATTATGATTTTGTGGTCAATAATAATGATGCTGTAAGTAGATCACACACACACACACACCACACACACACACACACACACACACACACACACACACACACACACGCAACCGCTTATTTCAGATGTTTTCTTCAATATCCTTTTTATCAGTCGTATTATAGTCCTGAAAGTCACAAACGTATATATACAACACAAATCAAATTGGCCAGGCAAACTTTGGGCTGTGCATCAATTTTGCTAAGCATCTAAGCCATGATAGTGTATATATTTTGACATGCAACCTTAGAGTGTAAATATCTAAGACAAACAAAAACACCAAAATTAAAACAAACATCATACCAGCTCTGATTTTGACAGACTGTGGTTTCAACTTGCGGCAGATGTTTTCAAAGAGGACCTCTTTTGTCTTCTCATCTATGTCACATTCATCAAGTACTTCAGGATTGCTGAAATGAGTTAAAAAAAAAAAAGTTTTTAAAAAGTAACCATGCAAAAATAATTTGTTAAGCAAGAACAGAAGTCACAAGTATGTTGCAGTTCTTCTTAATTCAAGGATGGAAGTAAAAAAGCAGTTTACATATAATGTAAAATGCACCAACAAAAAAAACAAAATCCAGACACACATATGGAAGTGAAACAGCACTGCATGCGTAACAATGCAAAGAGAACATGGGAGATACATTACATTATGGCAACCACGTTTCCACTTCTGACAAAGTCTTATATTGTCTGAGCAAAATCTCTTTTGTCTCTTCTAACAAGCCAAGAAAAAAAATGTCTATTACAACAAACATTATCCTCTTCAAGATTAACTGCAGAAAAATGACAACACAATGAGAAAATCCACATCAATGTTATCATACAAAAGACTTTAGTACATTTTGAGAGCAAAGGAAAAACAACACTACTCCTACTTACCCCACAGCATGTTTGAATGCTTCATACGATGAACCAGGTTTTTTGTATTTTTTCATCGAAGTACCAGGCTGTTTTCTCATACAGCTCCTCCAGCATTGCACTGCTGCTATAGCCGAGCAGCTCTGCTACATGCCGCAAGATACTGTTCACCTGCCAACAGTCACTGGTGAACTGAGTAATTAACACTATTTCAAGACAGGAACACACACAAAGTACTCTTCATAGTTTCTGAATTAGAAGTTACCATCTTGCACTGGGAATTTCTCTTTCTCTGCCCAAGTCTGCCCACCTGCCTTTCAGTGTTATAATGCTGAGCTGCCAGAAAGGTTATCTTGTGGGATATTTGTTTGCAACAAGCCATGTGGGATTACCATCACCAATCAGTTGTCCATACACTTATCATTACCTGCGTCATTTCATACATGTCCAATAAATTTGTTTACAAATTCTGCTGACTTTTTTTGCTCTCAGTTGTCCGTATGCTTCCCATTACCAGAGCCACTTCACAGCTGTCCAGTAAATTTGCTGACAAGTTCTGCTGACTTCTTTTGCTCTAGAAACATGCTTATCAAATCACTGCATCCTTCACTGACAAGATGACAAAACATACAAAATATATCCCACTTTTACCAATAATTCACACTGCATCAAAATAATCTCAAAGCGGTATAGTGAAGTAGTATGTTCTTGCTATCTTTAATAAGGATAGCTGAGATTTCACTAGTGTTCTGTTGCCTTCTGGTTTGATGTCTGTCGCCTTGCTATGGTGTCAATGTTCCCATCATTCACTGGCACTGCAGACGTTACAGACACCTGCCACAGGTTCCATAAAAAGCACAAAGTACTGCATTTTGACATTCAAAGCGTACCATTCCATATAGCATAACACTCTTACCGAGTGTGAGAAGTCAGACTCAATAGCTCTTTCAATCCCACTTCGCACTGCACATGACATGCTGGTACATTACGAAGACCGAATTCCCAGTAGTTAACTATAAGAACAGTGGTTTTACCTTAACCTAAAAAAAAAAAAAAATCAAAATGGTCAGGCAGCAACAAAACCAATCAACAAGACGTTAAAATCACAATCTGCCTTCAGTGATTTTTCATCTACTTTTTCATCCTTTCCTTTTTGAATGTGGCCATTTAAAAAAAAAAGAAACCAGTCTCATACAGTCTAAAGATCTATGTATTGTTGCCTCGTTCTCTTAGTTTAAGCCACCATTGAGCTTGAAAAGTGTGTGTGTGTGTGTGGTGTGTGTGTGGTGTGTGTGTGTGTGTGTGTTGTGTGGTTTAACTTTCAAAAGGTTTTTTTAACTGGCACAGCATTTCATCACAAAATGTAACAATGTAGCATTGCCAACAAAATCCTAGCATGCTACTCTGAAAGCATTGCACTTGGCAACCCTAAAACTAAAAATTAAGGATGAGGGGAGAAAGGATGAAGTCAGGGAGAATTAACCAGCACAAGAGTAGAAAGAAACTCGTGGAGAGCGTGGCAGCAGAGAGTCCTCAGAAGAGAAGCCCCCCATCAAGCAAGTGTTTCGGCCCTTATCTCCTGACACTCTAGGGGGGTTGGGCCACACCCGGTTCATGACTCCGGATGTCCCTCTGCTGCCCCTTTTTTTCCCCATCTTGGGACGAGCCATGGCTGGGATTCGAACCCATGACCCTCTGGACATGCTCATTTTCCACTTAATGACTCGCGCTTTAACCACTGAGCCACAGGGACACCTGATATTTGTAGGGAAATTAAGCCTTTTGAAGTTCACTTTTGTTCCTCCTTGACCAGATCCAGCTTGAACACCTCTCTGCCGCTTCTGCCATTGCTTCCTTCCCTGCAACTGAGAGCTGTTTCATGAGGCTGTATGCAGACGTTCCTACAAACCCCCTAGCTCCAATTTCTGCAGTGAGGACTTTGACCTGATAGCCTTCTCTCCTCAGGCTGTTTGCCAGATCAGCATACTTTTCAGTCTTGTAGATTTGAGCTGCCTCCATTCTGTTCTCATATGGCACCGTGAGCTCGATCATGATCAGCTGCTTGGTTGACTTAGAGTGGACTACTATGTCTGGTCTCATGCCACTCTTGCTGATGATCTCTGGATGACTCTTCCATTCTGGGAGGTCTGCAGTGCACTCCCAGTCATCTGCCCCGTCCAGCAGACTCTGCCTGCATGTTTCGAGTGGCACTGTTGTTCTTGGCCATGATTTGCTGCCTCCTGCCGTGAAGAATGTTGCGGGTGCTTTTGGAGTCCTGATTTTCCCTTTTGTGGTGTTGGTACTAGCCCAGACTACTAGTACTTGCACAATCTCTTGGAGCACTTGGTTGTGCCTCCATGTGTACCTTCCTTGAGCCAGGGCTACTTTACATGAGCTTAGGGCATGCTCCACTGTTTGTTTTTCATGGCAGAGGGGGCATGCAGGATCGTCTGTTTTCCCCCACTTCACCAGGTTTGCATTTGAGGGCAGGTCATATGCAGATCTGAGAATGAAGCTGATCCTGAGAGGGCCATGTGCCAAATTTCATTCCAAGTGAGACTTCTTTGGAGTGCATTCTCCCACGTTGTCCATTGCCCTTGCTGGCTCTGCTGGATTGCTTTTTGGAGTCTTTTTTGGTTGTCTTCTTTTCTCATCTCCTGAATCATCATGTCTCTTTTGGCTTTTCCTTTGGCCTTTGACCACCATTCAGTTTTGGTCACCCCAGTCCTTGTCTGTTGGTCTGTGTGTGTCCTGTTATTTCTCTGATCTTGAGACTTTCTTTTGCAGAATCCATCGCCTCTTGAACTTTCCATTTTCTGCCTGTCTTCAGCTGGGGCTTGATTGCTTCTACCACCTTGTCTCCTGAGTCCTCCAGCATGCTTTGAAGTCTCATCTTCCCTGCTTTGTATTCCTCCAGGATGGATTTCAGTGGTAGTTTCAGCTTTGCTTGGCGACAGTACAGCGCTATGTCAGTCAGACAGGGTGGGACACCAAGCCATTTCCTTGTGAACTTGTTGATTTTGGCTTCCATTGCCTCCACTATGCTGGTGCAGATGTCGTATATCATCAGAGGCCACAGGAGCTTTGGTATCAGCATGAACTGCAGACACCAGACCTTGTATTTGCCAGGGAGCCCACACTGGCCAATGGTCTCCAAGCCTTCTTCCGCCATCTGCTTGGTTTCTTTTGCTCTTTGTGTGTCTTTCAGCGTATCATCATACCATCTAAGATCTTCCAAGGCTCTTGACTGGTTCTTCTGTGACTGTTGGAATGGCCTGGTTGGCAACACTGAAGACCACAGATTCGGCCACTTTTCCTTTCCTCAGTGAGAGACTCCGTGATTTCTTTGGCTTGAACTTCATTCTGGATGAGGCAACTATGTCGTCCAGCCTCTCCAGCACATGACGTATCTCGTCTTCTCTGGATGAAATCACTGTAGTGTCATCCATGAAGGCCTTGAGAGGAGGCACCTTGTATCCATCGCCGAGGTCTGTTTGTCTCGCGTTGTTTGTTGCTGCTTTCAAGATGAGTTCCATTGCCAGCACTAACAGTATTGGGGAAATTGCACAGCCCATTGCAATGCCCACTTCCAAGTTGATCCAGTCTGTTGTGTACTCTTTGGTAGAGAACCGCATTGAGAAGCCATTGAAGTACTTCTTAAGCATGTCGCGGATGTTCTTTGGCACATGGTTCATCTCAAGAGCCAACTGTATCATCTCATGGGGCACAGATCCATATGCGTTTGCCAGATCAAGCCACACTACGTCCAGGTCTCTCTTTTCTGTTTTTGCTTTTTGGATTGCGTCCCAGATCATTGTGGCGTGTTCTACACAGCCAGCCACGCCTGGGATGCCACCTTTCTGGACTGACACATCCAAGTACTTGTTTTCCATCAGATACTTGGTCAGCCTTGCTGCCATGACAAAGAAGAAGATTTTCCCTTCGACGTTCAGTAGTGATATTGGCCTGAACTGGCTGATGTCACTTGAGTTTTGCTCCTTGGGGATGTACACACCATCTGCCGTCATCCACTGGCCGCTGATCTTCTAGTTTCTCCAACCCGATCGCAGCAGCCTGTGGAGCCACTCAGCAGCCTGTGGAGCCACTCCAGCACCTTGGGACATTTCTTGTAAAGCTGGTAAGGTATTCCATTTGGCCCTGGTGATGATTTGGCTCTGGCTTTGTCGACCACCTTCTTGATTTCCGCCAATGTTGGAGGCTTGCCATTGAACTGTTCCTCAGGGTTGGTTGGCCACACCAGACCTTGAATGTCGAGTGGTGCTTTGCTCTGTGGGTCAGAGTATGTTTTCCTCAGATGCTGCTCAAGAACTCCTTTGTCCACACTTAGGGTCCCAGATTTTGGCTGCTCAAACAGTGTTCTGGCAAACTGGAAGGGGTCTCTGAAGAAGCGCTCTTGAGTCTTCTTCTTTTTGCTCTTCCTCTTCCTCGCAGATTCCGCTTTGCTGAGGGCGCTGTGTTCTTCTTTCAGGTCTTTCCACAGTTTTTTCCAAGCCTTCTTTTTCAGCTGGCAGTGCGGTCTTCATTTGCATCTTGAGGTTTTTCTTTTGGACCCTGATCTTGTCCATCTTTTCTTGGCGTCTGGATTTCTTTGGAGGTGTTTTCTCTTTGGGTAGTTTTGCTCCATAGGTGTCTCTACATGTGGCATACACAATGTCCCCATATGTGGCTAGTTTGTGTTCCAGGGTGCTTTTCCCTATCAGTGCATCGAGTCTCTTTGGACGATTTTTGCATCCAGTTTCTCCCAATCTTCAGTTTCGTTTGCTCGTGGCAGGTTGAGTTTCAGGCGCCTGGCATTGAGGCCTGTGCAAATTCCTCATCCGAACCAACAGCGTGGATGTCCTTGGCACTGTGGTTTAAATCCTGGCCTTGGTCTTCCGACGTCTTATCTGCTGATGCAGTGCGCTGCTGCTCATTCAGATGAGTCTTCACACATCCCATCTTTGTTCTGTGGATCTTCATGCCACAGGTGGTAGCGAAACGCTTTCCACAGACACATGGATATTCCATTTGGTCCATGTTCATAGTCCGTTTGGGAAAAGGAATACCTAGGTGTCAGTCCGAAATACTGTAGCACGAACAAACAAACATCTGATTATAGTATGTACAGCTAAGAATTACATTTTAACAAAACATCACACTCTTCATATGATGGTTGGTTAAAAAAAGATATGAAAGCGAATCTCAAACCATTCTGTGACATATTGCAAATTGCTTTTTCATTGGGTACTTACAGCTTTTGCTTTGGCGAATTTCTCCTCACATTTCAGTACTTCTTCTGCTGACACACGCCGCTTTGACAAATCAATGTAACCTGAAAAGACCCAGATGACTTGCAGTGTTGCACCAATAATTTCATAATTGTTATGTTCATCTTTTTAATTCTGGTGCATGAATCTACCACCAATCTATCATCTATACTGAGCATCTGTTCTAATTGTTTGACAAAACTGCAGCATGCATGTCCATCTGTCTTTAGTACTGGAAGCAGAACTGATTATGACTTGACTGCAAAGCAGTATGTGGACATAGATTATGATATCAATCTAATTCAGTTGCTTTCTGCTGTCACTTGACCCAGTGACTGCCCTGAACACAGTAGTCACATGAATAAAAACAAAAGAAAACAAAACAAAACACCCATCCCACCCTACCCTTACAAATGATGTAGAATTGGTCTTCTCCACATTACAACACGAAACATTTTCAAGCTACGATTGTTCCATTTTCAATACTGAGAATGTACTGCGGTATGCTGCATACCCAGTTCTAGTCCACTTGCTCGTTCATCATGCGTATGCGCATTGTTTTCATTAACCAGTGTGTCATTGTATTCCCAACAGCAGTCATAAAAGTTTCAAAACAAAATGCTTTTAAAAAAGAAAACGTAATATTCGACTTACAGCAATATTCTACACACACTGAAAATATTTTTCAATCATGCAGAAAATTTAACAAATTAACATGAATTCTGATAAATATTAAAAAAAAGTATAATTACCTTTATCTTTATCCACTCTGATGACCACCACACACTCGTTGCGCCCCACTCTGATCAATTTGTTGATTGAACGGATACGACGCCTGGACAACTCGCTGAGCAGGATCATGCCTTCAATGTTGTTGTACTCTAGCAAGTGGACGTAGGCACCCATCTCGGCGATTGAGCGCACATTGACCATGACCACATCTTCTATTTCCGGAAACCGGTTCTTGTAGAATCGACATGTAAGCACCATTTTTCTGTGTGTCTGAAAATTTAGAAAATAACTGTTTCAATACTGAAAAGCAGACTTTGATCATAGCCACTAGTTAAGAACAAAATGACTGGTCAATCAGAATCCCCTAAAACATTTCTTTATTAGCTGATTAACACTAAACTAAATAAGAAGGTTTAGTCAATCTTTTGAATTAGCTACAATGTGTATGTAGCTGTTATCTTATGTCAATCTCAATATTTGGTATCTATAAAAACATTCAGCTTTAGAAGACAACTTCAGGTCTTCCATCTCTGCACCTATTAGTCAACATTCAAATCATGACTTATTTAATGGTTGTCTGCATGACAAATGACAAATCCGGACTTTCTCCAAAGAATTATTGGTTATGTGATCTTAAACATGAACGAAATCAGATTGGTATTCACATCTAAAAATCACATATAACATGAACAGAGAATCTGTTACATTTCCCTTAACCCTTCATTTTTTGTTAATCAGCGTCTCTTTTGATCAATATTATGTTACCGGTCTGCCATTCCCTCATCTTCCCTATACCATTTCCCTTTTACTCCTGATCCACCCATCAAGGGTACCCATATGTTTCATTTCCATATTTGGAATGGAGTAAACGTTAAGCTGGTAGCTTTAGTTCCTTCAGCACCATTACTGGTGTACTTTAAAACAAGCTACAATGCTCAGACTTAAGTTGTGTTAAATGAGACACTAAAGGCAAAACTACAACTTCACAAGTGACAGTCATATTATATTGAACACTGAAGTCCACAAGTGACAGTCATGTTATATTGAACATTGAAGTCCAGATGACATTAAACTTGAGACATCAGTGCACATCATACAACTATGTTTTGAATCTATTCTAACTTCACATGAAATGACCAAATGACCTAGCTACAACAAATTCTAATCTAGTGCACCATGAGGTAGTACTAGCAACAGTGAGATAATTACATCTTTCCTTGGGGAACTATATTGACATGTTGTGAAGATCATTATCTGTCACATTGAACAGAAAGTATAAGTCTTGCAGTCCAAAAATCTACAGAGGGTATTTTCGGGTCATAATGCATAAAAAAGGCATTTTTGTACAGTGTGAATCGAAGTCCTGAAACACTGCAGTGACAGACAGACATTCTCCCCCCTCCATTCCTCATTTGAATTCATCACCCCGGTCCCATCCTCACGAGGTTCTGGTTAACAGCAAACCTTCTCTTTTTCACTTAGATGCTACCGTACCAAAATCAGAGAATGGTCAACAGACTGATCGTGGGCCCTTAATTGAAGAACTATGTCATAGTGCTCATATTCTGCAACTTCAGTCATATTGAATAACCAACATACTGAACACCGGTTGCATTAGAATTGGTGAATTTCGATTTGATCAACCGAAAGACGTCAACGAAAAAAACAGCGTTGTAACAAAAGATACATCAGAAAGGAATCTTGCTGTTTGACATACTACAACATGAATAATTAGAACAATTATGTGTCAAACAGGCCACTCACTTTTGAGAGCTCTTGAACCTGATGCAAGAGGTTGATCTAAAATTGCAGATTGATACAAGTGGAAAAACCGTAGAAAGACAAACTGCTTGAGGAAATGTAATTTACACATGATTTATATTTTTTAATCTTAATTTGGTTATTATACACGTAACTAACTGAAAAGGAAAACTAACTCACATTGAACTTTTAATTTCTTTTGCAATTTTCCGGATAATCATTAATTTAACATCACTTTACCTGTTCCGGAAACGGAAATATGTACTTTCTTGTATAATTATAGAGTTGCTTCCCTGGAATCATATCGTAGTAAGTAGCCTAGTAGGCTAGGCCTAGTAGTAGGCTAGTAGGGACTGGCTTCGTTAGCCTAGACCATCGCGGTCTAATCATGTGTCCCCCTCTAAATTCTCACTTTTTAGGTCATATGGCATGCTATAATTAATATCTTCATGCAATCCATCATAGTCATGAAACAATCTCTAAATTTTGAATCATTATCTAGAAAATTCTTGAAAGTATATAATATCAGGGCAAATTTAATGGAGTAGGTATTCATTCCAGTGGTTAGCAACTCAATAAGAAATGAAAATTTAGCGTTGATAAGGTTATGCTTTTAAAAAAATTTCCTTTTTTCATATAAATTTTTCAAAAAAAAATTTCAATGCAATATCAATCTTAAAACAATTTTAAAGATCCTTCTTTACGGGGTTTAAATATTTCAATCTTTTTTTTTTTTTTTTTTATAATTTTTTTTTTTTTTTTTTTTTTTTTTTTTTGCGTCCCAACCCTGAGCCACCATAGGCCAGTGCACCCACCCGCTCATTTCCGAACACCCTCCACCCCAACACCCCGGTCAGACCCCGCCGCAGCCCGCACCGACAATCCACGGGGAACATAAATTTAAGTCGTCAAAGGCACCCATCGGAGAGACACTGCACTGCTGCCGATCACTTCGGTGGTGTTCAGTGGCGCCTGTTCGATGTTAACATACGCAGGACACCACCAAACAAAGGCCCCCTACTGACGCAATAATTGCTTAGTCGCGGAGTCGGCGTGAGCGAGCTCGCCCTCCGGGGGCGCACACGTCCGTCCAACACAGCCCCCATGGACTTCGCCGATACCGTGACCCCACAGAAACCAAACCAAGGCCACAATGGGAGAGGACACAAAACTGAGGTCCCAAATGAAGCAGGGAAACGAAGGCCACAGAATTGAGATATTTTTTTAATCTGATCAATGAGAATGGGGTGATTAAGATGAGCTACGGTTTTCCCAAATTTCGGTCTGAGACTAATGACAGGGCTGTACTCTACTTTCCTCATAAATATCCCGCGTCAACCAGGCCCGAGAGATACAGGCACCTGCAGATTTGTCAGAAATTTGAGCAAACCTACTAAACGCATCCATTAAGTGAAAACTCGCTGTGTGGTCCCAGTCTTCCAACAAATCCGCAGCAACTCAATCTTTGGGTAGGACCCGGTCGGGCAAAAAAACCCCCACTTTTACTCTGATGGATCGAAACCCACGACCTCCCAGCCGGGAGCCGCGACGCTAACCACTTCGCCAGGGCGCGGGTTTAAATATTTCAATCTTTCATCATATGAAAAAGTTTTGCAAGCTTCAGCAATTTGTGCTCGTCTTTGAACTTTTTTAACATTGATTGACTCTTTAAAAAAAGGCTCCAAATCACTTTAGCATACCCAAATGGGCCTGACAAAAGCTTTGTATAATTTCAAAAAAGTATCTTTATCTAAATAAGTAAAACTTCTTTTTATGATACCTAACATCTGTTAGCTTTATTTCCACTCTCTGGGAAGTGAGGGTCAAATGACAACCTGCTATCGAAGGTAACACCCAAGTCTTTTCTTCAGTAAGAAGCCTCTACTTGGTGATAAACATCATTCTCCATCATTTAAATTCATTATTTTGATTATTATTCCTGACGTGCAAATACACCACACTTGGGCATGTTGAAATACAGATTCCACGACTCAGACCAAATCTTGCAGTTTGTAGATACGTTTTGAAAACAATACTCTTGATGCACAATTGTAAATCTTAGTATCATCTGCGAATATTTTACATGGACTGACAAGGTTATCTGGGAGATCATTTATACAAATAGTGAAAAGAACCGTCCCCGTATACTTCCTTGAGGATACCGCTAAGTAAAATTACATTTCTTTGATTTGGCTGCCCCTACTCTGACTTGTTGAAATTCAAACACTCAGAAAGTTTTTGATCCATTTTGATAAGGTGCCACCAAACCGTATGCTGCTAGCTTTATAAAAGGGGTCTCTTATGCGGAACTGTATCAAAAGCTTTTCTAAAATCCATGTATAAGATAACAATTCCTTGTCTGCCATCTAGCAATTTTTGTTACCCTCCTCCATAACCTCTAACAGCTGTGTGACACATGATCGTCTTTTCGAGTTTGCGTCGAGAACACATGACGAACAGTTTAAAGGTTATAATATGATGATGATGATCATCAAAAAAATAATGATGATAATGACATGGATAAAGTAAGAACCAACAATACTATAAACGATATCACCCTAACAAATCAAAAGGTGTAATCAAAGTTCTCTTCGGAAACAGGCATGTAGATTGAACTGAAGGGAAGGAGGGGGCAGATGGGAAATACGACATGCATAAAAGTCGGCCATTCAGTGGACAGACAGGCCTATCCTCCCTCCCCCCCCCCCCCCCCCCCCGCTCCACCCCCTTTCCGTCCTTCAACCCCCACTACTGCGCGGATCAGGGGACCACCCGCAACCACGCATTCCCTCCATCACTTCCACCACACCCGGCCCCATTAAACCGCGAGGTTTTAATTGGCTCGGGCAAATGCAAAGGAGCATTTTCGCTGACATCATGTGTAACAAAACAGGCAGATTAATAACACTCCCAGCATCATAATGTATTTTTAATAACGTTCGCTTTGGAGAGCAGGCCCCACATGCAAAAGGTAATAACAGGCCGGTTTAGACTTTGTATCTCTGTAACTGCTGGCAATCTTTTTCTTTTTTTCTTTTTTTTTCTTTTTTTTTAAGGCGCAGACCCCTCTGAAGTGTCGCGGGCAACATGGTCTCAAAATAATCAGCCTAATGATTGTGGAGACCTGTCCGACGGTGGTGAAGAGGATCCAGAAATCAACACATCGAAGGAGGTATAAAATGATCACTCAGTAAAATATATAAAAGAAGATGAGGAGCGTTTAGTTTATGATGCCCCGTAATTAAGAATTTGAGAGCACAACAGCTTGAAATAGCCAAGCCTTTTTTTCGATTGCGTCTTCTAGAACCGAGCAGCCAGAGAGTTGTCGAATTATTTATGTTAATCCCTTAGGTTGAAGTGTATTAATGTTGCTTCTCAATAAATCTTTGTTAACATAGGCCAGATGCTTTGTTGTTAATAATTGCTCAGCTTCACTCTTCTGGGGGCAATGGCTTAACACGAATAATTTCTCTCTCTCTCTCTCTCTCTCTCTCTCGCTCGCTCGCTCGCTCGCTCTGTTTATACATTGATTGTATTTGTTTCATATTTCCCTCCCCCCCCCCCCCCCCCCCCCCACCTCCCTTTTTTTCTCTCCCGCTCTATTTGTTTGACTCAGAAGGCAGGTGGTAAAAAGAAAGCATTTGTTTTTGTTCTACTACCTCTCCTCTCGCTCCTTGTATGCATGTATGCGTGCGTGCGTACGTGCGTGCGTGCGCGCGCGTGTGTGTGTGTGTGTGTGTGTGTGTGTGTGTTTAGCCGAATGGTTCTTGCATTTTATATATACACCTTTAACGAGGCTGTCTAATAGGCCTGCATTCCGTATTTTTCTGTGTTATATTCGGATGTCAATGCACGTGATGAATTTATTTTCTTTCTAACGAATGCTAACTTTTATCATAAGACGAATCCCATGTGAAGAAACGTGAAAAGAACAAAAAAAAAAAGAAGAAGAAAAGAAAACGAACGTCTCTAATCCTCAGTAATTGAGAACTGCTTGCAAGCGCGCTGTTTTAAGCTAAGTCTGGGTCAGACTGTCGAATACACACAACACACACACACACACACACACACACACACCACACACACACACACACACACACACACACACACACACACACACACACTATCAACATCGCAAAAGACAGTCCAGCACGTGGAACCCCCGAGACAAAAGAAAGAAAGACATCCGAAGACTGGCTCCAGGCCAGGGACATGGAGGTGGGCATCAAGCAGATGATGGAGCCACACTTCCACCCGGAACCAGCGGGGAATGAATGGTCCAGGACAAGACTCTGTTGCTGGCGGCAATGCCCCAAGGGAAGTGACGGACACAAGAAAAGAGAGACTACGTAAAAAATTATCATCAATACGAGAAGGAAAGAGGAAGAAAGAGGTGGAAACACACACATGCACGGGAGTACGCGCACGTGTACATACACACACATGCACGCACGCGCGCGCGCCTGCGCGCGCGCGCACACACACACACACACACACACAACACACACACACACACACACACACACACACACACACACACACACACACACACACACACACCATATATATATATACATATACATATTGGGTTGAAATCACAGAAGGCTTTAATGCCACATCAAGTTCATAGTTAATGTGGCAAACATTATGTCAAGTGAAACAAGGTAAATTGTCTGTATAAACAACACATAGACATGAAGTACTGTTGATGCAAACCTTTTTTTCTGTATTAATGAAAGGCATATGCCGATGCAGCTTCAAACATTTCCTCAAACCGTGCCAGGCAATTACTGCTTTTTAGCCTTATTCTTCGGTTTCATAGCTCATTAATAATCGTTTCCTGAATACACTGCGTAATGGATTGGACTTTTTTCTTTCTTTCTTTCTTGTTATTTGTTTATTTTTTTATTTTTATTTTTATTTATTTATTTTTTGTCTTTTGTTTGCATCAAAACATTAACAATTTCGCAAGAAGAAGAACATTTTCAATTCCTTCGTCACTTAAGATTTCCCCACTTTAACTTTCTTGGAAAAAAGAAAGAAAGAAAGAAGCGATATGAAATGACTTGTATACCGGGGACAGGGACATCTTATCAAGAACATCGCACTGGCACCCAAATCACGTTTTCAGAATGATGAGTGGTATTAATAGCGCGACA
>CM031600.1:31980531-31995531 GCA_018398815.1 Conus ventricosus
CTCATTTTCAACAGAACGACCCATGCAGTTTCCGAGAGAGAAATGTGGTAATTCTGCCAGCCGATCAGAGGGGGGCCGATAGCTCAGTTGGTAGAGCGCCGGACTCGTGATCCTGAGGTTGCGGGTTCGAATTTCGGCTTAGGGGGATTTTTCCCTCGGAGTTAACATTGGTTCTGACTCCATCCCCATATAGTCGTTCGGATGGGACTATAAACCGAGGTCTAGTCTGTGTCACATGCACTAAAGATCATACACGGACTCTAAAGATCCCGATGCTCATGTCCTAAGACGGGTGAGTACCGGCTACACGAAAATACACAATGCATGCAACCTGTGTGCCATAATAGTCTACTTGAAGACTGCGAGCACGGGGCAGTTAAACATCCCCATCTGGGCCACTTACGTTCAGAAATGAACCCGGCCCTTACGGAGAGAAGAAGAGACTTTGTATCTATAAAGGCACATGGAAAAAAAGGAAGAAAAAAACGAAACAATGGCAGTACATCAGTCATCAGAAAAGGGTTCCTTTCCAGAGACCACCCTTAAAGCCAACTTGTTTCTGTCGAAGAGGAAGTGGGTTTGCAACAGAACGAAGCTTCATAGGAGATTATGTTGTTTAAATTTTTTGGGTTTTGCATTAATTTTGTCTCTTTTCAGTATGAAATTATATGTGTATCTGTTGGACACCAGTAAACAGCCCTACCAGTTCAAACCAATCGAAGCAAAGCAGGCACAATTCGGTCAGTCGCGTACTTAATAATGTACACATAGACAAATACAAGTTCAAACCAGTCGCAACTACGCGAACACTGCTGGGTCAGTCGCGTACTTATCTATACACACGTAGACAAACAGAGAGAGACAGACACGAGAAAGTTAAAACAGTCGAATCCTTTATTCAGCTTCTTCTGTGTCGAATCCGTACAACCCTGATATGGCACTTTACGGTCTGCTGGGTTATAAGCAACATACCGTAGCTTACCTTAGTCTCCGATGTGAACAAGATAGTGCTTTCTTTCAGGGCTAGATGTTCACTAAAGACATTTCCTCACCGCTTTTCTTGTTTGTTTGTTTGTTTATTATTCATTTCATGTGCACCGTACGTAGTAGTGATGTCAATTGGTGAGTCTACACATACGCTGTGTGCAGTTGGCACTCTTTGCTGAAAGCAGCCCGGCCTGAACTGCCTCAGCGATCGAAATTACCAGGTACGAGCGTGCCTGTGCAAGGGATAATATTCGTGGTGGTAATCACATAGAAATGGGGGTTATTATGACATCCTCACTAGCGATCAGTCATTGTGCTGGACACAGTAATTGGTTGTAATCTGGTGGTAATTGCATGATCAGTATTGGCCGGACGTGTGCAACTGCCCTCGACCCTCAACAATTGGGTGGGTCAGCTCGTGTGTGGCTGTGCATTTAAGTGGCAGGCTTGAGTATGCAGGTGTGTGCAAACTTCCCCACCTCGCCCACCTTCCCCCCAACCCCACACCTCAGGTCTGTGACCGTGTAACTAGTTTCCTCTGGCATTAATTTTCTTTCTATTCTTTCTTTCTTTCTTTCTGGTTCTTTTTCTTGTTGCTGTCCCATCTTCTGTGCCACGTGGCATTGTACCTACGCCACTCTTTCCGATGTATCCATTAAGTGGTTTGAAACTCGACTGTGGTCCCCGTCTTCCCAGCTGATCCCATAGCAAACTCAACTCTGGGTAGGAACCGGTAGGGGCAGAAAAAAAAATCCCACAAATAATGGCTCTGATGGGAATCAAACTCATGACCTCCCAGTCGGGAGTCTGCAACGCCGACCACTTCGCCACAGTGGTTGGTGTTGATTCTCTTCTTTCTTCTTCTTCTTCTTCTTCTCTCTCTCTCTCTCTCTCTCTCTCTCTCTCTCTCTCTCTCTCTCTCTCTCTCTCTCTCTCTCTCTCTCTCTCTCTCTCACAGTTCTTCAGACTTTCGGATCGGCAACGTTCTATGTTTTAAGGTTTACCCAGAGTGGGTCCAGCTTCAATATGAATCACGGAATGCACTAGACAGGCACTACGGAGAGCGAAGACCTCTGTCAAAATCGGTCAGTCTTCTTAACTCACCTAAACTCCACCCGAATCTGTCGTAGATTTCTTGATGTATATAATAATGTTGATAAAAGTAATAACATAGCGCTGCAGAGGAACAATTCAAAGCGATTGGTCATGTCACTCGTGCACATGAACACCATAGCCCAGAATCGATCAATCAATCAATTAATCCATCAATCAATCAATCAATCAATCAATCAGTCAAGACCTGAACAGATGAGGTGGTAGGGGTGTGGGGGTGGGTTTGGGGGAGAGGGATTAGACAGGGGAAAAAGAAAGGTTTTAAGATTGGCTTTGTCAACCTCGGGTGATGTCGATGGAGGAAGGACTAGCGCACAGCCCAAACACACTCACAGCTTGCTTACAATTCTCATATATCATGCATTCGTCACATCAAACCACTAGTAAAGTCTCTAACTTTACTACACATGATCATAGAAAGAAACATCAATGCATATGGAATCAAACAAAATAAAACATTCTCTCTTTCCTTGAACTTCACAAAATCATTTATCTAAAACATCATTAACTAACCCGGGTATAAATAGATTTCAACTTTACCTGGCCAGGTGATCTTAACTATTCACGAATCACTGTCTTTTTCTTTTCCTTTTTTTTTCTTTTCACTGTCACTTTCACAACACGACACAACTGCTGGCATTGGTATTGGTCTGCTGGCACTGGCGTTGGTCTGTGGTTCTGCTTGACGAAGTGACGCTGCCAGGTATGAGGTCGAACCCCCGGTTCAGATGGAACAGTGACTATCAACATCGATCTGTTCTCCTTTCTTCCTTCCTGCATTAACGCATTGCACTCTCTCTCTCTCTTCTAGTCTGCCCTATCAAATGGACATGGTTGCTTTTCTTTTCTTTTTCTTTTCTTTCTTTTCCTCTTCATTAGTTAGCAACTCTCTCTCTCCACATCTCTCTTTTAGTCCTTCCCCTGCAGACTATCTCCTGCTAATCTCTCAACTTGGTTCTCTTCTCTCCTCCCCTCATCTCTCTCTCTGCCCCTCTCTCCTGCAGAGCTTCCACTCAGAACCTCTCTCTCTCTCTCTCTGTTCGTTCTCCCCTCGTTCTCTCTCATCTCCCTGCCTTCCTGTAGGCGAGAGCCTACTCCCCGAACTTCTTCCTCTCTCTCTCTGTTCGTTCTACCTCTCTCTCGCTCACGCATTACTTTATGCCCTAACTCCGTGTCCAAGGGCCAGTACCATTGGTCAGTATTTTTACCGCCTGATACCCGAAGTTATCTCCCTCTAATTCCATTGGATATTCAAATCATGACAGTCACGCCTACACGCCTTATTCTCTGTGGTGGTCAATTGGTCATTTAATTGATTAGCTAGATTTCACCCCCACCACGCACTACCTTCCCCCCTTTCCTACTTAACTGGCGCCGTGTGGCTTAACGTGTGGGCACTGGTCAGTGTAAATTGGCTAGATGAGTCTAGGTAGGCGCCCATATGTCTGACCAGACCTATCGAGACCTGTCGGTCAAGCTACTTAGTCTGTCTGGGTGGACCGGACGGTCTCCGTGGAGGATGAGGATTAGCCTCCCGCTGTGCCCAAATTGGCTGAGGCGATGCTTGAAGGCGTCGGGATGTCCGAGTCGGGCTTAAGCCGATTCGAACGGCTGGCGACTAACCACGACTTTGCTTGTGTTTATTTTTGACCATGACAATTTCCCCCTTGCAAAAGACTATGCACCGCATTGTCTCAAAACAACAGTAAAAAAAAAGACAACAACCGAATTTGCTGACACACAGCTACACGTGCAAAGTTTGAAAAATACTTTACAACAAACGGTTTATAAATTATAGGATATATCATTAGTGAATACCGCCCCAATGAGTTATCATTGATGTGCGCTCTTGCGTTATTTCGACTCATTTTATAACGACCTCTGTGCGCACTTATGCAATTCCCCTACCTGCGGATTTGCCATCTCTCCTTTTCACAATTCTTATGAAAAGCACAATATAATATGATCACGATCCATGACACTTCACTGAGGAATCTCCATCCTCACTTATTGCAAATAATGCATTACTACACAAGCGGCTGTATGCTCCAAGCATAACTACATTTACATGAACAAATCTCACACAAAAATATGAACCATAGCCAACTGGGAATGAACCCATATCCAATCAACATAACTGTAATCAACACATATTATCAACAAAGCACCCCGGATATGACTGACTTCCTCTGAGTTGCAGCTTGCTAGACTACACGGTTTAAAATAGTCAGCCCCGACATTCTGTCGACCGGGAATGTACTGCACTCGGTACCTGTAGGGCTGCAGTGCCATTGCCCAACGCAGAACCCTGCTGTTTTTCAGCTGTGCCTCCTGCAGGAATTTGAGTGGTTGATGATCTGTCTCTATCACGAACTCTTTCCCATACAAGTATTTGTGGAACTTCTGCACGGCCCACACGACAGCTAAACACTCCTTCTCTACAGTTGCGTACCCTTCTTCACACTTTGTCAACTTCCTGCTAGCATATCTCACAGGGAACTCGACCCCTTCATGCTCCTGCAACAATACTGCACCTATCCCACCACCTGATGCATCTGTCCGCAACAAAAATGGTTTGGACATATCTGGTAGCTTCAAGATGGGACGGGAACCTAGTCTTTCCAACACCGTCTGCAGTGCTTGCTCTGCAGCGTCTGACCACTCGACCACTGCCGGTTTCCCTGCCTTGACCAAATCACTGAGAGGACTCGTGATTGCTGCGAAATTTGGAACAAACTCCCTATAGAACCCAATAAAACCTAGCAGACTCCTGACTTCTGTTTTGGTCTTTGGTCTCTCTGAATTCATCATCTTCTCCACCTTTCCCCTTTCTGGCTGCTTTGTGTCGCCTCCGACAACAAAACCTAGGAACTCCAGGCTTGGAAAACCAACCTGGCACTTTGTTGGTCTGGCTGTGAGATTGGCTTGTCTCAACCTCTCTAAAACTGCTCCCAGCTGCCTCATATGCTCCTCCCATGTCTCGGATGCTATCAGAATGTCATCCATGAAATTTCACAACGCCTCATATTGCTTCTTCTGGACGACCCTAGCCTCCTGCAAACTCTCCCTTGCGACCTTACATGTCTCCTCGAGCCTATTGCGTAGGTCCACCACATACTGATAAGTGGTTTTGACCTCTTCTGACTTCTGTTCTCCGGACCACAGCTCTTTGAGAATGCACACTGGTCCCCGAACTGTCCGCCCATACAGCAGCTCAAATGGCGAAAAGCCTGTGCTTTCCTGAGGGGCTTCCCTGTAGGCGAACAGTGCCGCTGGAATGTAGCGGTCCCAATCTGCTGGCCTTTCCTCACAGAGCTTCTTTAAGATGCCCTTCAGCACACCATTGAATCTCTCTACCAAGCCATTGCATTGGGGGTGGTATGGGGTAGTGAGAAGCTGTGTGATCCCTAGCAGCCTGTTGACCTCCTTCATCACGCCTGAGGTGAACTGTGACCCCCTGTCACTGAGAATTTGTGCTGGCCACACCCACGCGAGAAAAGATGTCTACCAGCCCTTCAGCGACCTGTTGCGTATCTACGCCTTTCAATGCAACTGCTTCTGGGTATCTGGTCGCGTAGTCCACAAGCGTCAACACATACCTGTGCCCACCTTTGGAACAGGGCGCGATTGGGCCAATCAGATCAACAGCCACCCTCCTGAATGGTGTGTCAATTAAAGGGGGCTGTTTAAGAGGCGCCTTCCTCTTCACCCTCTTGTGGCTGACCTTTGACACACGTCACATGACATGCAGAAACGCTTGATGTCTGCCATTGCTCCCGGCCAATGAAAGTCATCAAAGATTCGGTCAGCTGTTTTGCTGGTGCCGAGATGACCCGCCATGAGCGACTCGTGACCCACTGACATGACAGTGTCACGATAACCTGCTGGTACCTCTAACTGAGTGGTCACCTTACCTGTCTTCCCTTGGTGAACACTCGGTACAACAGCCCGCCTTTCACAAGAAATTCTGTCTCACCTCCTCTAACCTCCTGTTTCTCTCCACCTCTTGCCAACTCCAAGACTTCACGAGCGAAGGGTCTTGTTCCTGCGCTGCCCTAAACTCATCAGGCGACACATCTATGCCTGACTTCCTTGCTGGAACGACTAACGGTTTATCAACCTTTTCCTCCTTCTTGCTCTGTGTTTGAACTGCTGCCCCTGTAGCAGTCAACAACTCGGGATCCCCTGGATCCCTTGCCCCTGGAATATTTCCAATGATCAAATCATGAAGGGGTTTCTCCATCACCAGCGCAGACAACTCGCCTGAGAAGTAAGGGGTACGTACTTCTATCTTAGCAACTGGAAACTCCCTCACAGTGCCATCGATTAGAGTACAGGTCTGGATTTGCCCTGTCAAATCCCCTTTCTCGACCAGCGTTGTTCGTACTACCCCGCATGAACAACCAGTGTCTCGTAACACTTTCACCCTCTGCTGGCCAATCCACCCTTCTTCCACTGGTAACGAACCACTCAGCCTAGTGCCCTCCATCCCTGACACTGACTGCTGTCCAGTGCTAGCCATAGGCTGCACTCCACCCTCTTCAGACTGAATCCTTTTGGTTCCACTGCAGGTCGTTTCCTTGACGACCCTTATCCACCTCTTGCAAGGCTGCTGCCTTCTGGAACCTCATGCGACAATCCTCGCCACATGTCCCTTCTTGTGACAAATGAAACACCTAATGTCCCTTTGCCCTTCCTTCTGCCCCACCACTGGGTTTGCAGACTTTGCAGAAAACTCCCCTGGTCTCCTTGCACTATTCTCCCCTGTGCTGGCACCTGTTTCTCCTGCACCTTAGTGCCCAAACGTGCCTCTCTATACACCTCTGCGAACTTCAACAACTCTCCTGCTGTCTCTGGCTGTCTCTCTTTCAATGTATGGTTAACTCAGGGCCGCAACCTGACAAAATCTGTTCTTTCATAACTAGCTCTTTCAATTCAGCGAACTCCTTCTTCGTACCACTCAACTCTAACCATTTCTCAAAATAGTGATCTAGAGGGTGCACCAAACTGAGTGTACGTTTCCCCTGCTTGCAATCTAGCTGAACGAAATTTCTTCTGAATCCTTCCTCTGTGAGGTCAAATCCTTTCATCAACGATTCCTTCACAGCGCCGAATCAGACTGTTGTTTGCTGGTAACGCAGTGAAATTTGTAATGCCTTACCCGTAAAGTAACGCCGCCCAAATGATGCCCACTCTTCTGGAGGCCAACCCTGACTGGTCGCAAACTTTTCAAAACGACTGATGTATGCATAAATTTCGAATCGGTTCCTTCAGAGAATTTTGGCAACTTGGGTCGGGGAGCGAAATGCGCACAGAGTCACGGGAAAAACTGAACTCCCATCCTCGGTGGTCTCCCTTGTATTCTCACTTTCTCTAACTCTATTGAACCTTTAATCTTTCCGTTTCCTGCTTCATTCTTTCTGTTTCCTGCGTTTCCCCTTATTCTTCTGTTTCCTGCTTCATTCTTTCTTTTTCCTCCCTAGCTGATTATCATTAGCCTGAATCCTTAATTTTTCTGTTTCTGCTCTGCTATTTCTCCCGCGACACGTCGTCTTTCCGCGCGTTCATCCCTTTCCATCTTTTGCTGGTTTTCAACAAATGCTCGCAACTATCTCCTGAGTAACCTAAATCACGAGCGACGCTCACAAGTTTTTCAATAGGGGGGGTCTTTCGTCCGCCATTATATCTTTCTCTTTTTTTTTTTTTTTTTTTTGAACAAGATTTTACCACTACGACAGCCAAACTGGTGGTTATCGACACGAGTGACTTTAATAGCACAATCCTATGAATGATAATATTAGCTTGGGACAACGTAGGTTAGTTTTTACAAGACCCCCAGCCCCTTTGACCCAACTATGAGAGCGAATTATAGGCAATCTGTGCGAAATAAGTACTCTGGGGCTGAAATGCCAAGCCTAGTATTAATATCTTGGAAGCAATGCCAAGTCTAGTATTTAACTATCTTGGGAACATACAGTAGACAACCCCTTGTCTTAGGATTACAACACTTGAATTCACCCAGCTTCCTCTCTGAGAAGTTGAACAATTATAATAAATGGGCCAGAATATCCTGGCAGGCTCGCCAATAAAATTGTCAACCTCGGGTGTGTCGATGGAGGAAGGACTAGCGCACAGCCCAAACACACTCACAGCTTGCTTACAATCTCATTCATATATCATGCTTCGTCACATCAAACCATAGTAAAGTCTCTAATTTTACTACACATGATCATAGAAAGAAACATCAATGCATAAGGAAATCAAACAAAATAAAACATTCTCTCTTTCCTTGAACTTCACAAAATCATTTATCTAAAACATCATTAACTAACCCGGGTATAAATAGATTTCTACTTTACCGGGCCCAGGTGATCTTAACTATTCACGAATCACTGTCTTTTTCTTTTCTTTTTTTTTCTTTTCACTGTCACTTTCACAACACGACACAACTGCTGGCATTGGTATTGGTCTGCTGGCACTGGCGTTGGTCTGTGGTTCTGCTTGACGAAGTGACGCTGCCAGGTATGAGGTCGAACCCCCGGTTCAGATGGAACCCGTGACTATCAACATCGATCTGTTCTCCTTTCTTCCTTCCTGCATTAACGCATTGCACTCTCTTCTCCCCTTCTAGTTGCCCTATCAATGGACATGGTTGCTTTTCTTTTCTTTTTCTTTTCTTTCTTTTCCTCTTCATTAGTTAGCAACTCTTCTCTCCACATCTCTCTTTTAGTCCTTCCCCTGCAGACTATCTCCTGCTAATCTCTCACTTGGTTCTCTTCTTCCTCCCTCATCTCTCTCTCTGCCCCTCTCTCCTGCAGAGCTTCCACTCAGAACCTCTCTCTCTCTCTCTTGTTCGTTCTTCCCCTCGTTCTCTCTCATCTCCCTGCCTTCCTGTAGGCGAGAGCCCACTCCCCCAACTTCTTCCTCTCTCTCTCTGTTGTTCTACCTCTCTCTCGCTCACGCATTTCTTTATGCCCTAACTCCGTGTCCAAGGGCCAGTACCATTGGTCAGTATTTTTACCGCCTGATACCCGAAGTTATCTCCCTCTAATTCCATTGGATATTCAAATCATGACAGTCACGCCTACACGCCTTACCTCTTGTGGTGGTCAATTGGTCATTTAATTGATTAGCTAGATTTCACCCCCCCACGCACTACCTTCCCCCTTTCCTACTTAACTGGCGCCGTGTGGCTTAACGTTGTGGGCACTGGTCAGTGTAAATTGGCTAGATGAGTCTAGGTAGGCGCCCATATGTCTGACCAGACCTATCGAGACCTGTCGGTCAAGCTACTTAGTCTGTCTGGGTGGACCGGACGGTCTCCGTGGAGGATGAGGATTAGCCTCCCGCTGTGCCCAAATTGGCTGAGGCGATGCTTGAAGGCGTCGGGATGTCCGAGTTGGGCTTAAGCCGATTCGAACCGGCTGGCGACTAACCACGACTTTGCTTGTGTTTATTTTTGACCATGACAATTTCCCCTTGCAAAAGACTATGCACCGCATTGTCTCAAAACAACGGTACAAAAAAAAGACAACAACCGAATTTGCTGACACACAGCTACACGTGCAAAGTTTGAAAAATACTTTACAACAAACGGTTTATAAATTATAGGATATATCATTAGTGAATACCGCCCAATGAGTTATCATTGATGTTGCGCTCTTGCGTTATTTCGACTCATTTTATAACGACCTCTGTGCGCACTTATGCAATTCCCCTACCTGCGGATTTGCCATCTCTCCTTTTCACAATTCTTATGAAAAGCACAATATAATATGATCACGATCCATGACACTTCACTGAGGAATCTCCATCCTCACTTATTGCAAATAATGCATTACTACACAAGCGGCTGTATGCCTCCAAGCATAACTACATTTACATGAACAAATCTCACACAAAAATATGAACCATAGCCAACTGGGAATGAACCCATATCCAATCAACATAACTGTAATCAACACATATTATCAACAAAGCACCCCGGATATGACTGACTTCCTCTGAGTTGCAGCTTGCTAGACTACACGGCTTAAATAGTCAGCCCGACATTCTGTCGACCGGGAATGTACTGCACTCGGTACCTGTGGGGCTCCCGTGCCATTCCCCAACGCAAACCCTGCTTTTTTTTACCTGTTTTCCCCTTCGGGAAATTTTTGAGGGGTTGATGATCTGTCTCTACAGGGAATCTTTCCCAAACAAGTTTTTGTGGAACTTCTGCAGGGCCCCACACGACGCAAAAACACTTTTCTCTACATTTGGGCTCCCCCTTCCCTTCACACTTTGTCAATTTCCTGCTAGCTATCTCACAGGGAACTCGCCCCCCTTCAGGGCCCCCTGCAACAATCCCTGCCCCAAAACCCCCCACCTGATGCATTGCCCGCAAAAAAAATGGTTTGGCCCCATATCTGGTAGCTTCAAGAGGGGAAGGGGGAACCTAGCCCTTTTCCAACCCCGTCTGCAGTGTTTTTCCCTCTGCAGGTTTGACCACCGACCATTTCCCCGGGTTTTTCCCTGCCTTGCCCAAAATTTCCTGAGAGGACTCGTGATTGCTCAAAAATTTGGAAAAAAACTCCCTATAAAACCCCAAAAAAAACCTTAGCAAACCCCCTGACTTCTGTTTTGGTTTTTTTGGTCTTCTGAATTCATCATCTTCTCCCCCTTTCCCCTTTCGGGCGCTTTTTTTGTCCCCTCCGAAAAAAAAACCTAAAAAACTCCAGGTTTGGGAAAAACCAACCGGGCATTTTGGGTTTTGGGGTTTTGTGAGATTGGCTTGTCTCAACCTCTCTAAAACTGCTCCAAGCCCTCATTTTGCTCCTCCCTGTTGGGAGGGCTATCAGAATGCCCATCCATGAAATTCAAAAACCCCCTAAAATTTTGCTTTTCTGGACGACCCTAGCCTCCTCCCAACTCCCCCTTGCGCCCTTAATGCCCTCCTCGACCCTATTGCGTGGGTTTCCCCCACAAACTGATAAGTGGTTTTAAATTTCTGACTTCTGTTCCCCGGGACCACACTTTTTGAGAATGCAAAAGGGCCCCCCGAATTTGGCCGCCCATACAGCAGCTCAAATGGCAAAAAAACCCTGTCTTTCTAAAGGGCTTCCCTGTAGGCGAACAGTGCCGCGGGTATGTGCGGCCCCAATCTGTTTCCCCTTTCCTCACAGAGCTTCTTTAAGATGCCCTTCAGCACACCATTGAATCTCTCTCCCAAGCCATTGCAGGGGGGGTGGTATGGGGTAGGGGAAAAAGCTGTGGGGATCCCAAAGCACCTGTTGCCCTTCCTTCTTCACGCCTGAGGTGAACTGTGCCCCCCGTCATTTGAAAATTTGTGCGGCCACCCACGCGGGGAAAAGATTTCTACCACCCCCTTCAGCGACCTTTGCGTATCTACGCCTTTCAATGAAACGCTTTGGGGTATCTGGTCGCGTTCCACAAGCGCAACAAAATACCTGTGCCCCCCTTTTAAAACGGGGCCCGCTTTTGGGGCCCAACCCAGATAAACAGCCCACCCTCCTGAATGGTGTGTCAATTAAAGGGGGCTTTTTTAAGAGGCCCTTTCCCCTTTTCACCCCTCGGTGGTTTGCCCTTTTGACACAGGGTCACATAAAATGCAGAAACGCTTAAAGTTTTGCCTTTTGCTCCCCCAATAAAAAGTCATAAAAGTTTGGGTCAGCTGTTTTGCTGGGGCCGATGCCCCCGGCCCATGAGCGACCGTGACCCCCTGCCCTGACATTTGTCACAAATAACCTGCGGTACCCCTAACTAAAGTGGCCCCTTCCCTTTGTTTTCCCCCTTGGTGAACACTGGGGTTAACAACAGCCCGCCTTTCACAAGAATTCTGTCTCACCTCCTAAAAAACCCCCTGTTTTTTCCACCTTTTGCCAACTCCCAAAAACTTCAGGGAGCAAAGGGGTTTGTTCCTCCCCTGCCCAAAAATCATCAGGCGACACATCTATCCCTGATTTCCCCTTGCTGGAACGACTAACGGTTTATAAACCTTTTTTCCCCCCTTCTTGCTCCGTGTTTGAACTGGCCCGTAGCAGTCAAAAACCGGGATCCCCGGGATCCCTTGCCCCTGGAATATTTCCAATGATCAAATCATAAAGGGTTTCTCCATCACCAGCCCCAAAAACTCCCCTGAAAAGAAAGGGGGTTTTAAATTTCTTTTTTAGAAAACGGGAAACCCCCTCACTTTGCCATCGATTAGAGTACATCGGGGTTTTTGCCCTGTCAAACCCCCTTTCTCGACCAGCGTTGTTCGTACTCCCCCGCATAAACAACCAGGGTCCCCTTTAACACTTTCCCCCCTCTGCGGGCCAATCCACCCTTTTCCCCCGGAACGAACCATCACCCAGGGGCCCTCCTTTCCCTGCACTGACGGGCTGTCCATTGAAGCCATGGGCTGCACCCACCCCTTCAGATTTGAACCCCTTTTGGTTCCACTGCAGGTCGTTTCCCTTGGACCCTTACCCAAACCTCTTGAAAGGCGCTGCCTTCTGGAACCTCATGGGGACAATCCCTCCCCAACATGCCCTTTTTTGTGACAAATGAAACACCTAATGTCCCTTTCCCCTTTTCCCCCCTTCTGCCCCCCCAACGGGGTTTTGGCGGGGGGGATTTTTTGCAAAAACTCCCCTGGTTCCTTGCACTTTTCTCCCCGTGCCTGGCACCTGTTTCCCCTGCATCTTAGTCCCCAAACCCGTGCCTCTCTTTTCCACCCTGCGAACTTCAAAAAAACTCCCCGCTGCCCGGGGGCTGTCTCTCTTTCAAATGTAGGTTTAACTAAAGGGCCGAAACCCCTGAAAAAATTTCTGTTTTTCAAAACTACCCTCTTTAAATTCAGTGAACTCCTTCTTCGAAACACTCAACCAAACCTTTTTAAAAAATATATCTAGACGGGGGAAAACCAAACGAGTGTTTTTCCCCCTGTTCAATTTTATCTGAACAAAATTTTCCTTTTTTAATTTCCTTCCTCGTGGGGTCAAATCCTTTTCATAAACCCTTCCTTCACGCGCCGAAATCAGACTTTTGTTCTGTGGTAACGCAGGGGAAAATTTGTAATGCCTTACCCGTCATTTAACCCGCCGACAAAATGACTGCCCCACTTTTTGGGGGCCCAACCCCGACTGGTCGCAAACTTTCGGAAAAGACTGATGTATGCATCAATCCAAACGGTTTTTCCTTTTAAGAATTTTTGGGAAATTTTGGGGGGGCGTAACTGCGGGACAAGTCACGGGAAAAATAATCCCTCCTCGGTGGTTTTCCCCCTGTATTCCCCACTTTCTCTAACTCAATTTAACCCTTTTAAACTTTCCGTTTCCTGCTTTATTTTTTTTTCTGCGCCCCTTTCCCCTTAAATTTTTTCTGTTTCCTGCTTCATTCTTTCTGTTTTCCCCCCCCTAGCCTGATTATATTAGCCCGAATCCTTAAATTTTTTTGTTTCCCCGCCCGGGTATTTCTTCCCCCGAACGTCGTTCCTTTTCCCCGCGTTCATCCCTTTCCATTTTTTTGCTGGTTTTCAACAAAATTTCCGCAACTTTATCTCCTGAGTAACCTAAATCAGAGCCCACCCCTCACAAGTTTTTTCAATAGGGGGGTTCTTTTCGGGCCCCCATTTTAACTTTCTCTTTTTTTTTTTTTTTTTTTTTTTTTTTTTAACAAGATTTTTACCCCTTTCGACACCAAACTGGTGGTTATCGACACGATGAGAAAGCACCAATTTCCAAAGAAGATAATATTTTGCTTGGGAAAAATTTGTTAGTTTTTTCAAGACGCCCCGCGCGCCTGCCCAACTATGAAGCGAATTATAGGCAATCTGTGCGAAATAAGTACTTTGGGGCTGAAATGCCAAGCCTAGTATTAACATCTTGGAAGCAAAGCCAAGCTAGTTTTTAAAATATCTTGGGGAAATACAGGGAAGACAACCCCTTGTTTAGGATTACAAAAACTTGAATCCCCCCCCAGCTTTCCCCCTCTGAGAATTGAACAAATTTTAAAATTTGGGCCGAATAACCTGGCAGGCTCGCCAATAAAATTTTCAAACCCCGGGGGATTGAGATGGAGGAAGGACTAGCGCCAGCCCAAACACACTCACGCTTTTCCCACAATTTATTCTTTATCATTTCATTCGTCACATCAAACCCTAGTAAAGTCCCTAACTTTAAATACACTAATCATGAAAAAAACATCAATGCATATGGGAAACAAACAAAAAAACAATTTTCTCTTTTTCCCTTTAACTTCCAAAATCATTTACTAAAACCTCATTAAAATAACCCGGGGGATAAATAGATTTTCTACTTTACCCCGGCCCCGGTGGGTCTTAAAAATTCACGATTTACTGTCCCTTTTTCCCTTTTCCCCTTTTTTTTCTTTTTACTGTCACTTTTACAAAACGACAAACGCTTTGGGTTGGTATTGGTCGCGGCATGGCTTGGTCTGTGGGTTTTTGCTTGACGAAGTTACGCGCCAGGTTTTGAGGTCGAACCCCCGGGGTTTAGATGGAACAGTGAAATATTTAAACGATCTGTTCCCCCTTTTCCTTCCTGCATTAACGCAAATTTACACTCTCTCTCTCTTTCAGTCTGCCCTATCAAAAGGACCCTTTGGGTTGGGGTTTTTTTTTCTTTTTTTTTCTTTTTTTTTCCTCTTCATTTTTACAACTCTCTCTCTCCCAAACTTTCTTTTGTCCTTCCCCTGCAGAAATATCTCCTGGGTAATCCCCTCAACTTGGTTTTTTTCTTCTCTCCTCCCCTCATCTCTCTCTCTGCCCCCCTCTCCCGCGAGCTTCCCCTCAGAACCCCTCTCTCTCTCTCCTTTTTCGTTCTCCCCCCGTTCTCTCTCACTCCCTTTCCTTCCTGTAGGCCAGAGCCTACTCCCCAACTTTTTCCTCTTCTCTCT
>CM031600.1:32003031-32005531 GCA_018398815.1 Conus ventricosus
ACATTCACATGAACAAGTCTCACAAAGAAAACATGAACAAGTCTCACACAAAATATGAACCATAGCCAACTGGGAATGGACCCATATCCAATCAACATAACTGTAGTCAACACATATTATCAACAAGCACCCGGATATGACTGACTTCCTCTGAGTTGCAGCTTGCTAGACTACACGGCTTAAATAGTCAGCTCCCGACATTCTGTCGACCGGGAATGTACTGCACTCGGTACCTGTAGGGCTGCAATGCCATTGCCAACGCAGAACCCTGCTGTTTTTCAGCTGTGCCTCCTGCAGGAATTTGAGTGGTTGATGATCAGTCTCTATCAAGAACTCTTTCCCATACAGTATTTGTGGAACTTCTGCACGGCCCACACGACAGCTAAACACTCCTTCTCCACCGTTGCGTACCCTTCTTCACACTTTGTCAACTTCCTGCTAGCATACCTCACAGGAAACTCGACCCCTTCGTGCTCCTGCAACAATACTGCACCTATCCCACCACCTGATGCATCTGTCCGCAACAAAATGGTTTGGACATATCTGGTAGCTTCAAGATGGGACGGGAACCTAGTCTTTCCAGCACCGTCTGCAGTGCTTGCTCTGCAGCGTCTGACCACTCGACCACTGCCGGTTTCCCTGCCTTGACCAAATCACTGAGAGGACTCGTGATTGCTGCGAAATTTGGAACAAACTCCTATAGAACCCATAAAACCTAGCAGACTCCTGACTTCTGTTTTGGTCTTTGGTCTCTCTGAATTCATCATCTTCTCCACCTTTCCCCTTTCTGGCTGCTTTGTGTCGCCTCGACAAACAAAACCTAGGAACTCCTACTGTCTAGCCCTTCATCAGTGACACATCCCTGTATGACTCTTCTGGAAACTTAGGCAACAAAATCTCCCCTTCTTCTGCTGGGTCTCTTTCACCTCATCAATGATTGCTGCTGCGCCTATGTGCTGAGTCTCACGCTGAATATATTTGCGGAGAAAATTCGCATGGAAAGTTTTAGTTTCCCATTCACATCAATTCGGTAATCCCGACCGACCTTTTCAGTGATGGTGAATGGTCCTTTCCATGCATCAGCAGCTTGTTGTGACCCGTGGGAAGCAGTAACAGGACTTGATCTCCCGCCTTGAGGGATTGCTTCCTCATCTTCTGTCATATTGCTTCTTCGGAACGACCCTAGCTTCCTGCAAACTTTCCTTGCAAACTTGCATGTCTCATACCTGTGCCCACCTTTGGAACAGGGCGAGATTGGGCCCATCAGATCAACGGCCACTCTCCTGAACGGTGTGTCAATTAGAGGGGGATGTTTAAGAGGCGCCTTCCTCTTCACCCTCTTGTGGCTGACCTTTGACACACGTCACATGACATGCAGAAACGCTTGATGTCTGCCATTGCTCCTGGCCAATGAAAGTCATCAAAGATTCGGTCGCTGTTTTGCTGGTGCCGAGATGACCCGCCATGAGCGACTCGTGACCCACTGACATGACAGTGTCACGATAACTGCTGGTACCTCTAACTGAGGTGGTCACCTTACCTGTCTTCCCCTTGGTGAACACTCGGTACAACAGCCCGCCTTTCACAAGAAATTCTGTCTCACCTCCTCTAACCTCCTGTTTCTCTCCACCTCTTGCCAACTCCCAAGACTTCACGAGCGAAGGGTCTTGTTCTGCGCTGCCCTAAACTCATCAGGCGACACTCTATGCCTGACTTCCTTGCCGGAACGACTAACGGTTTAATCAACCTTTTCCTCCTTCTTGCTCCGTGTTTGAAACTGCTGCCCTGTAGCAGTCAACAACTCAGGATCCCCTGGATCCCTTGCTCCGGAATATTTCGATGATCAAATCATGAAGGGGTTTCTCCATCCCCAATGCAGACAACTCGCCTGAGAAAGTAAGGGGTACGTACTTCTACTTAGCAACTGGAAACTCCCTCACAGTGCCATCGATTAGAGTACAGGTCTGGATTTGCCCTGTCAAATCCCCTTTCTCGACCAGCGTTGTTCGTACTACCCCGCATGAACACCAGTGTCTCGTAACACTTTCACCCTCTGCTGGCCAATCCACCCTTCTTCCACTGGTAACGAACCACTCAGCCTAGTGCCCTCCATCCCTGACACTGACTGTGTCCAGTGCTAGCCTAGGCTGCACTCCACCCTCTTCAGACTGAATCCCTTTTGGTTCCACTGCAGGTCGTTTCCCTTGACGACCCTTATCCACCTCTTGCAAGGTGCTGCCTTCTGGAACTCATGCGACAATCCCTCGCCACATGTCCCTTCTTGTGACAAATGAAACACCTAATGTCCCTTTGCCCTTCCTTCTGCCCCACCACTGGGTTTGCAGACTTTGCAGAAAACTCCCTAGTCTCCTTGCACTCTTCTCACCTGTGCCTGGCACCTGTTTCTCCTGCACCTTAGTGCCCAAACGTGCCTCTCTAACACCTCTGCGAACTTCAGCAACTCTCCTGCTGTCTCTGGCTGTCTCTCTTTCAAATGTAT
>CM031600.1:32010531-32015531 GCA_018398815.1 Conus ventricosus
AGATGGCACTTTGTTGCAATATCAAAATCAGTCAATTTTTTTTGAGTCCTTTTAACACCAAAACTAAGCTGGAAAATGCACATAGAAAAATTGTTATCTAAAGCTAGAACTAGACTAAATTTTCTTAAAATTGTTAATTGCCAACCTTGGGGTCAAAATACTAAAACCCTTTTGCATCTGTCTTTGGCTCTTGTCCGGTCCAAGTTAAAGTATGGACAAGAAGTTTACTTTTCAGCGCCAGAGTATCTTTTAAAAAAGTTACAAAGTATTGACAGTAAAGCTATTAAATTAGGTTTAGGAGTTCCTGTACAAACAAATACATATAAGAGCTACAAAGCAGCGAATATCTTACCTTTATCGGAGCAAAGATGTCTAGAAGTAGCCAAATTTGTGATTCGAAGCTTGTCAGTAAAAAATTCAGTTACTGATGATATTTTTGTAAATTCGAATAAAGATTTTCCAAGTAGAGCCAAGGAAATTTCATATATTCAGCCAATAATGAATTATACCGCTGAACTTATGTCTAAGTGTAATGTAGATTTAACATCGATTCCAGAGTTCCTCACGGTTCCGATGATGCCTCCTTGGGAACACTTGAGTGGAAATTTTGATTATGAGTATACGGTCTCAAAGAAAAAAGAAAATATTAACCATTCTAGTGAACGATGTGAAAGAACACCTAGAAAATTCATATCCTAATCACCTTAAAATCTATACTGATGGTTCAGTTATGGACACAGCTGACAGCGGTTCTGGTTTCGTTATTCCAAGTCTGAATATAGGAAAACATTTTCATCTCGGAAAGGGATTTTCAATATTCACTGCAGAACTGTATGCTATACTGATGGCTTTATTTTGTGTATATAGTACTCCAATATCCTTTTTTAGTGTGCTGTTTTGTGTTGATTCCAAGTCTGTTTTGCAAGCACTGCAAACTTGGGATTGTAAGGCCAGAAAAGATTTGTTATATGAAATAAGGTACCTGATACACTGTATTATGTCTCAGGGTATAATCGTAGACTTCTGTTGGATTCCTTCACATTGTGGTCTCAGAGGGAATGAAATAGCAGATAATCTAGCTAAACTTGGTACACAAAACTGTTCAGAATGTGTGCTAAATTTGCCATTACATCCTTCCAAGTGTGAAATACTATTAAACCTGGAACACTACGTTTACAAAACCTTTTTCTGTGAAAAATGCTACACACTGCCTAGCTGCTCACGCCATCTTGCTAAGATTATCAAAAAATTAAGGCTGAACACATGGAAGACCAAATTTTTCTCCTGAAGTTGTGCGTGTCTGTGGAAAATTCATCTCTGTGCACCACCTTCTATTAGATTGTCCAGTTTTAAAACTAAAATGTATAAGGCGAAAGGTATCAATCTTGACAAATATGAAAATGAAGTCAAGTTCTGTCTGACCATGCATAATTGAGTTTGCCGCCACTTTAGCCAGTTCTGATGTAGCTAGACTATTATGAAGGTCCTTAACTGATATGCTGTTTTCTTTTTCATAAGTGTATGCAGATGTATGTGTTTGAAATGACTTAAGTGGTTGGGTTTTTTTTGTCCCCCCCCCCCCCCCTTTTTTTTTCCCCCGTCTAATATCATCTGCCGGATGAAAAGACGTAAAATTAAACCACCACCAACACAACACACACCACACACACACACACACACACACACACACACCACAACACACACACACACACAACACACACACACAGAGAGAGAGAGAGAGAGAGAGAGAGAGAGAGAGAGAGAGAGAGAGAGAGAGAGAGAGATGTTAGCTGGACTGGCCATTGTAGACTGTCGTTAGAGAAGTGTTCGAACGTCTTACAATTATAAGTCTGTTGTTCTTCATACATCGGCTCTAAAAGGGTCAAGTGTCCCCCAAATCTTAATAGGTTACTTCAAAAATGTGCCACATTTCTTTACCTTGACATATCCGGTCCGGTCATTTCCTTCCGGAACGAGTTAGTCAGCACTGTGAAGGGAGTGCATTACACGTGGGCCGTTGTTCTAGCTATGTCAAAATGACTGAAGAACTGGTCGTCATTTTTTCTCTCTCTCTTGAATTCGCTACCACTTGGTCAGCCGTTGGCAAGGGTGGGTGGGTGGCAGGGGAGGGCGGTGGGGAGGGTAGCTTTTCCGAGGGACCCATGTTTGTTTGTTTTTTTCTTTCTTTCTGCGTACGCAGGCTGATACTCCTGCGGACACTGCCTGTATAGACAGGCAGTGGAGTTTGTGTGTATGAACCGTTTTTGATCCCGCCATTAAGGCAGCCATACTCCATCTTCGGGAAGGTGCATGCTATGTGTGACATGTCATCCATAACCAACGGCCAAACTGGCCTACTCTTCCGAAAGTTGGTGATGGGATTTTACGTGTGTGCAAGATTGGTGCGTGCGTTCACACACGGAACCTCGGTTTATAGTCCTCATTCGAAGGACTGTATGGGGAATGGAGTCAGAACCAGTGTTAACTCCGAGGGAAAAATCCCCCTGTACCAAAATTCGAACTCGCAACCCCAGGATCACGAGTCCGGCGCTCTACCAACTGAGCTATTCTGGCGGCCCATGGGAGGGGAGGGGGGGGGGGGGGGGGGGAGAGGGCCCAAGGGGGGGGGGAGGAGGGCCCAAGGGGGGGGGGGGGGGGGAGGGGGGCCCAAGTGAAAGTTAGGTCTGCTGTAGTGCTCCGGTTAGTGAACAGTACAAGTGACCGCGCTTGATTTTCACATTTATCTCCCTTGTCGGGGCTACTCGCACACATACCTTCTTTTATGTTTCGCGAGTAGAGCGCACTCGGAACACTGAATGTAGGGAGTGTGTTGGTTTGATCTGCACCTGAGGCTATGATATTCCGTTTTATTTTTCTTTTTTCAGTCACCTGTTTAGTTGTGTTTGGTATGTTCATGTTGCTGTTAGCAGATGAACACCAACTGCGGTCTCTTTCTCTTAGGAATAAGGTTGGCAGAACTGTACGAATCACGTCACCAGATACATCCAATTATACTTACGATAAAGAATCAGAGATGGAAAACAAAAATGAAGTTTCAAGAGTCAAGAGTCTAATTCAACTTCCTTCCGTTAAAAAAATCCATTTCATTTTCCGTATCAACAAGATAAAGGTTGTCTTAAAGAACGAACTGTTTCTGAATGATGTTCAGCCATTATTTTGGTCCCCAAGCACCAGAGATCGTAACGTGATCTGATTGGTAGGAAAAGCCCACGGCATTCTCACTCTCGATTCTCGATTGTGATGCTCTTATATGATGATGAGAATACCATGGCATGTTACAGGAGAATGAAGATGCCACAGTTTCTGTGTGACCAAACAGATGACATTTCTGTTTAAGCGACAACATTAATGGTTGGAAAGTGCCCGAAGTGAATTCCTTCTCTGTCTTTTGCTCCTTTCTGGCAACGTTTTCTTCAAAACATAAAAGAATTTAAAGTAAATCCGCCGGTCAACATGGTCAAACAAATTACGGACAAATTTGTCCACGTGAACCGGCGGATTTGAATATTAAGTGGGTTTTTAAACAGTAAATGGTTTGAACTAGAAACTATAGTGTTTAAACTTCGTTTTCGTTTTAGATGTGTCTCTTTGAGGTATGAATATTAATGTTCATGTTGAGCTATGTGATTATTCGCTCGGTTTTGTGAACTTCTCTGTGATCGAAACACAGAGCCTGCTGCACACACCCGTCGGTAGGTGGCCAGTTATTGTTCCGTTGGACACCATGGGCATCTGAAATTGTGAAATTGTGCTTTTAGCAGATCTGTGCTCGAACACTGATCCATCCTTTTTCCCGTTCTCTCACTTCCCGACAATCCCCCTTCCCCATCCCCACCCTCTCTCTCTCTCTCTCTCTCTCTCTCCTGTCACCCACCGTGGCCTTCGAGAAAGGATGCCATCTACATCTCGAAGGCCACGTACCTGCTCGCCCTTCCATGCTCTTTCCCGCCTTGGCTTGTCCCTGTCTAACCCCTTCATTGTGCTGGCGTACGTACATGCACACCCACACGCCCACACACACGCATACTCGGTCACCTTCCACCGTCTCGCCATCAAGGTTTCACGGACGCTCACTTAATGCCCTTTCGCTTCAGTGCACTCCCCCTGTTAAAGACTACCGACTAGAAGGACAACCACGCACTGAAGGCCGCCCCTGATAGACACTGCCCGGGCTGAGCTGGACAATACCCTGTTGTTAGGGTCAAAGATTGGAATGGTAGTAAAGGTCAGTCTCGTTTCACATTCCCCACAACTGGCCTTTGTCAGAGTATCGCGTTCCTCGCGTAGGTTACTAATCACTTCTAGGCGAGAGACTCGTTCAACCGGCTGGGCTGCCCCTCTACGGTAGGCATGTATGTCAGCTTCTTTTTGTTTGCTGCTCAGCGAGGGCGGTTACCTGCCTGAACATAGCCTTAAGCAATCACGAACCACCGCGTGTGGGTTTCAAAGTTGACATTTTGAAATTTATAAGCTGTGAAGTGCTTTGACCATACAGCCAATCTGTGGACAGGAGCAGACATTGAGTCGGTCAGATCAACGGGAAGGGACAAATGCATTCAATGTGCGTCAATGAACTCCAGCTAAGGAGAAGCAAAGATACCTATCATGTCTCCTCTACATCTCTGTTGGAAAACCGGTCAAATCGGCACCTTTTCGCTCCCCAACAGTGACAATTCACGGTGTGAACTGGGTCAGTTTTTGCCCTATATTTGTATATTTGACGAACAGCAAAACTGTTGTTATGTAACTCAGAGTTGGGCGCCAATGTGACTAAATAACACAGGAGCAATTGTCGGAGTAAGTCAGCCTGTGGTGTGGGGGTAATCAGCCCTTCATTTTCATTAAGCAAAAACGTCAGAGAACGGTAAACATTCACAGGCAATTATACAACGTCAAGCTGTTTGTACAGGCACTCCTTCAGAAGTACAGTTAGATAAAAGAAAGATTTCACAACAGTCCTGCAGACTCAGACAAGAGAA
>CM031600.1:32020531-32025531 GCA_018398815.1 Conus ventricosus
GTTTTTTTGCCCTCCAGGCTTTGGTTACAGACAACGATTTATCTTGTTTGTGTGAATGATGAAACGGATTTTCATTTAACAACAACAACAACAACAAAACAACAACAACAACAACAACAACAACAAAAACCCGTTTAACTGGTAACCAAATTATTCAAACTTCAGTTGTTGTTTTTTTAATCTCCGTCCCTTTATATCATAAATGTTATTTAATACAGATGTCGCTGTGATTCGCTGAATTCTGTCACCTGCAACGCGATTCATAGAAAGAATGCCGGTACTCGTGATACCATTTCCCTCCACGTTCTCTGGACCAACAGAGGCTCGAGGCGAGAGGGAGCCGCGCACCACGTGACCGTGCCATGTGACTCGGTACAAAAAAAAAAACGTAGTAGGGGGAAGGGGGGGGGGGGGGGGGGGGGGGGGGGAGAAGTAGAGGACGGCTGCACTCAGAGCACCGTCCCAGTGCGTGTCGACACGTGGAGAGCAGACGGCGAGCGTCAATCAACAGCAGTGGGCCTGGCCTGTCAGCTGTTGGCCTTCTTCTTCTTCAGCACTCAGCCCCTGCTGTGCCCTTGCCGCTCTCGTCCTGCCAGAAGCTCGAAAGCTGCTGGTGCTGCTGCTGGTGCTGCTTCTGCTTGCTGCAGTTACTTCAGCGTCAGTCCACGCAGCAAATATATATATATATATATATATATACATAACACGGGGGCAAGACCGGCTTGTGGTGTGACCGTGTCGGACTCCACTGGTTTTTTGGTGGTTTGTTTTTTGTTGTTGTTTTTTTTTGTTTGTTTTTTTGCTCCGCGCCTGGCCAGCCGAAATGCAGAACCACCACCAAGTCTTTGAACGCGTCGGCAGGCCCGCCGGGGCTCTGGTGGAGGAGGTTGAAACTGAAGGTGAGACCGGCTTTTTGTTTGTTTGTTTGTTTGTTTGTTTTTTTCTCCTTTGGACAGGGGACGGTTATTTGTTTAATTATTGTGGTAGTTTCATTATTTTCTTCTACCCCCCCCCCCCCTCAGTCTTTTTTTTCTTTACTCCTCAGTGTCTGACCTTCCCTATTTTGTAATGGTCAAGAGGAATTTCCTGAGGTCCTCGATTCAGAATGTTACACTCTTTACGTATGTGCTTCCCCCCGTGCTCTCTTTTTTTTTTTTTTTTTTTTTTTGGGGGGGGGGGGGGGGGGGGGGGGGGGGGGGGAGGAAGGAAAAGGAGGGGGAAGAAGCAAGGAGGTGGAGGGGGACGTTGTAATCCTCCTCTCTCTCTCTCTCTCTCTCTCTCTCTCTCTCTCTCTCCTCTCTCTCTCTCTCTCTCTGATCGTGGGTTCTTTCAGTGCGTGTTTGTACTCCTGCCTGCTATGAGTTCTGTGTTTGTATCGTCCATTTTTTCTCAATCTTTTTATTTTCTATTTATTTATTTATTTATTAATTTATGTATTTATTCATTTATACATTCATTTCTTTGCTTGTTTGTGGCTTGACTTTCTTTATTGTCGTCTTTCTTTTAAAAGTATAACCGCCCTTTTCTTTGTTTCTCCCTCCGATTTTCTTCCTTCCCTCCTTAATTATAAGAGTCAAGATGATTGAATTTCCGGGAACGATTGGTAACTAGCGTGCTTTTTGGTCCTCTGCTTTGAATCAGTGTCACACACTCTGCTGCCTGTCTGCGTCTCCGCACTTCCTCTTTTGTGGGGAAAGGGGAAATAAGAGGTGGTGGTGGTGTGGTCAGTCTGTCACTGTCTCTGTCTGTCTGTCTGTCTTGTCTGTCTCTCTGTCTCTACCTGTCTCTGCCTGTCGGTCTCTCTCTGTGTCTGTGTCTGTCGTCTTTCTGTCTGTATCTCTCTGTCTCTCTCTGTCTCTCTGTCTCTGTCTCTGTCTCTCTCTTTCTCTCTCTCTCTCTCTCTCTCTCTCTCTCTCTCTCTCTCTCTCTCTCTCTCTCTCTCTCTCTCTGACGCTGACGGTTCTTTCAGTACGAAATAGTATCCCCGCGTTTCGTGCTTATAATTGCACTTTACTCACTCTCTTTCCCTTTTGTGTGTGATTGTTTTGTCTCGTCTTTCTTTATTGTCGCCTTTAAGGCAGTGAGAGAAGGGTGTGTTGTTAAACAAACATTTATTTATTTATTTTTGCTCTCCCGTCCTCTGTGCCACCTCAGTGCCATTGCACCGATTCGCCCCATTCCGACTCCCACACTACAGCCACAGCCCGGGCCGGGCCGGCCAGCCGCAGCCCGACACCGACAATCCACAGGGAGCAGTCAATGTCTAGTCGCCATGAGGCAACCCCCCAGAGGAGACGCTGCACTGCTGCCGAATCACTTCGGTGAAGTTCACTCACTGGGGCCTGTTTGATCCAAGAGACACAGGATTCAACCTACTGACGACAATAATTGCTTAGTTGCGGAGCCGGGCATGAATGAGCTCTCCCTCCGGAGGACACCATCATGTCCGTCTGACGACAGCCCCCATGAATTTGCCGATGCCAATGACGCCGGCAGAATCAAACCAAAGCTATACTCTTGAAGAGGCAGTCGAAACTGGGATCACCATGGGAAGAAGACATGAAGGGCCGCAGAATTTGTGAGTGTTTTTTTTTTTTTTTTTTTAAATTATTATTATTTTTTTAAATGTTGATCGATGAGGATGAGGATGATAAAGAGGATGCTACGGATTTCGATTCTCGTCTGAGGCTGCTCGATAGCCTCTTCGCTTACTTTCATAATAATTATATCCCGGCGTGAACCAGGCCTGAGAGATGCAGACACCTGCCATGTTGGTCAGAAAAGTTGAGTAGCAGCCTCAAGAGACGCATCCATTAAGTGGATGAAAATCGACTGTGTGGCCCCAGTCTCCCCAGCTGACTCCATAGCAAACTCAACTCCTGGTAGGAGCTGGTCGGGGCAGAAAAATCCCGCCAATGAATGGCTCTCATGGGAATCGAATCCGTCACCTGCCAGCCGGGAGTGCACGACGTGAACCACTTCGCCATTGTGGCTGGTGCGTCGCTGTTAAAGTGTAACAGTTCTTTTGTTTCCTTCACTTTCTATTTCTGACCTTCCTCTTCCTTCCTGATGACCAGGATGACCAATTTCCGCGTAGGATGCTTTTTCGTCCTCGACGCTGAATCAGTGTCACTCACGCTCTCTGTGTAACGCCCGGGGTTCTTACGAAACTGTACCCCCACCATCTGTGATTTCTATGCTTATATAACTTCCATTTTGCCTCATATTTCTTATTCATTTATGTGTGTGTGTGTGTGTGTCTGTGTGTGTGTGTGTGTGTAGGTGTGTGTGTGTGTGTGTGTGTGTGTGTGTGGTGTGTGTGTGTGTGTGTGTGTGTGTGTGTGACTTAATCGTCGCCTGTTGATTACTTCCGCTGTGGGTCCCATTCGCCGGTCATTGTTCGAGAAAGTTGTGTAAGCCTTTTCTCTGCTCACAATTCATATTAGTTTTGTTGTTGTTGTTGTTGTTTTAAATGTGGCAAGTAGCTAGTGATATAATGTACATGGCACACAGTAGTAAACAGTTAACCACTTCGCAGTGTTTGATTGCCCATGTGGCTTTTTTTTAATGTATTGTCTGTTACATTTACATACGTTTTCGGCATTTTCTTTTACTTTTTTTTTTTTTCAAACTATGATTGAAAGATGGAGCGAAATGAGTGTTTTTCGTTAGTACAGCCATTTAAAATTTTTTTTTTTTATCCGCCTTATGGATTTTAGTCGTTCAGCTGCCATGTTACTGCTATGGATGAAAAAAAAAAAAATGGATTCGTGTATGTATGTGTAAAGCATAGAATGCGAAAGTTTTTGTTGTCGAAAATTCAGCCACATTTTAGGCCTGGTGTTATCAGAGAAGAAGAAAAAGAAGAAGAAGAAGAAGAAGAAGAAAGAGAGAGAGAGGAGAGAGAGAGAGAGAGAGAGGAGAGGAGAGAGAGAGAGAGAGAGAGAAGGACAGACAGACGACAGGACAGACAGACAGACAGATAGACAGAATGGATAGATAAATTGATACATAACTAGACCGAGACAGACCGTAGGTAGTTAGATAGACTGAAAGATAGACAGACTGATAGATAGACTCAGATAGATCGATCGATCGATAGATATATAAACAGATAGAGATAGATAGATAGGTGGGTAACTCTTGCTCCCATACTGAACCAATAACACTCTCATAACTAAACTAATGCTTAGAGCTGGCGGTACCCTTCACCTAGCTCACAAGCAGCCAATTAACGCATTGAGCTTCCATTCCACTACCACCTCCCAACCTCTTCTCCCACTCCCCCCCCCCCCAACCCTCCCCCCCCCACCCCCCACCCCGCCCCACCCCTGACCAAAGTAAGTTCATAGTTTTCTTGTATACCTCATCTCTTCCCCATCCCCATCCCCCCAACCCCGCTCTCCTTCACATTCCCCTCCCCCTCCACAGCTAAACGTGCACAAAGAATGACCCTATATAATTACATGGCAAGCGTGGAATTTCCTTTGGAAGGCGGAGGGATGGAGGTGAGGAGAAGGGGCGGGGGGGGGGGGGGGGGGAGGGGGGGGGGGGGGTAGGAGGGAGCCGTGGGTGAGGGAAGGTGGAGGGAGGTGGGGGTAGGGGTGCATGGTTGGTAGGGTCATTTTCTTTTTGGTTCTATATGTGTTTCGTGTCTGGACGCTAGGTAGGTAAACTGGTGCCGTAAGGAACGTTAGTTTGGAATGACGGGCATGTAACTGTTTGCACACACAACGAATAGAATTTACCTCCCTTGTTTGTTTTATTCTATTTTCTTTTTTGTTTTGCTTTTATTTGTTTCTTTCTTTTTTTTCTTTTTTCTTTTCTTTGTTTTGTTTCGTTGATTGTTTATGTTCTCCACTCCCACTAAACATTTCCGGCTTTAAATAGGCCTGCCGGTGCTTATTGCTTCCACTACTCCTACTCAAGGGCTTTAAAAAAAAAAAAAAAAAATTAAAATCCAAACCCATTCCCTCTGACAGCTCCATCTAGATCTCGCT
>CM031600.1:32035531-32050531 GCA_018398815.1 Conus ventricosus
GGGAAGTGCACGAGGGGGTGGGGTGCATGAGAGAATAGGGACGGAGGTGGTGGAAAGATAGCAGTCGGGCCTTGGGGAGGCAGGCACTCAAGATGTTTTCCAGATGAGAAAAGAATAGATGTGTTCTTTTAAAACATATGATTCTTGTCAAATGTGCTCACACACAGGCACAGCACAGCACAATGCAACATACACACAGGCAAGCGCGGGCGCGCGCACGCGCGACGCGCACAACCACACACCACACACACACACACACACACACACACACAACACACACACTCTCTTCTCTCTTCTCTCTCTCTTCTCTCTCTCTCTCTCTATCTATCTCTCTCTCTCTATCTATCTCTCTCTCTCTCTCGAACTCACTCACTCAGTCACTCACGAACACACATACGCACACACACACACACACACACACACACACACACGCCGCGCGCGCCGCACGAACGCACACACGCAAGCACGTACGCACGACACACACATATGCATATAATATATATATATTAAATATACACAAACAAACGCGCGCGGCGCGCATGCATACACGCAGCACGCACGCACGCACACGCACGCACATGCACACGCACACAACATCACACACACACACACACACACCACACACACACGCGCGCGCGCGCGCGGACGCACGCACGCACGCACACCACACACCACACACTCACACACACACACACACACACACACACACACACCACACCACGCACACACACGCACGCACGCCACACACACGCACGCACACCCACACACGCACACGCACACACACACGCACACGCACCACACACACACCACACACACACACGCACACACCACACCACACACACACACACACACACCACACACACACTCACACACACATCACAAACACACCACACACACACACACCACCTGCATGATGTTTCTCTCTGGCAGCAGCGAAGTCGGAGGTCTTGGCATGCCGTCAGGATCACAAATCTTCTTTTTTTTTTTTTTTTTTGAAGGAGAAGCATACAATACCCACCTCCCCCCCCCCCCCCCCCCCCAACTTACCATCCCGCAATACCTACCTCTCTTACCAGCTCGTCCCCTCCTCACAAGCCTCTCTCCTCTCTGCAACAGCTGGGGCGAAATGTTGTGAAAAGCATTCTGTTATGTTGGTGTAGGCCATCGAACTCTCCATACTATTCGTTGTTGAGTGGTTATGAATGATACAGACATGGCACGATATCCCGGTTTCTTGGTAAACCCTCATAATAGTCCATGTTGCTGTTGTTTTAAATTAATGTTCAATTTCCTTCATTTTTGAGGCAAAGTTCTAGCGGTTTATGACCTTGTTCTTTATTTTCTTTATTGCACAGAGCTGTTTCAAACTCCATTGCACGTTTTACACACACACACACTTACACACACACACACACACACACACACACACACACACACACACACACACGCACGCACGCACGCACGCACGCACGCACGCACGCACACACACACACACACACACACACACTCACTTTTTACTTCTTGTTGCTTGTAGGGGGGGGGGGGGGGGGGGGGGGGGTGTAAACCCACTTTAAAGATTTCCAAATAAGAACCACTCTAAAGTCACGTATTTTGACGATTTCAGGTATTTTGACAATTTCACGTATTTTGACGATTTCACGTATTTTCACACTTTCTGCAGGTACACCTGTGTTTTTTTTTCCGTATTGTTTTCTTTACTGAGTAAATTGTTTTAAACTTCCAATGTGGCATATTATCCTTTCACACGTATAATGAATGGTAAATTTAATGGTACTCTGTGATACAAAGTAATGTCAGGTCTCGTGTGTAATTGGTTATGATGTATTTTTGAAATATTACATGCCTCTAGAGTGGTTATAGGACATAACATTTTTAAACCTTAAATCTGAATCCTGTTTTTAACATGCTTTCATTCATGATATAACTACTGTAATCGGTTAGGCTGTTTAGAACATTGCGTGGTTTGATCCACAAACGCAAACGCTTCTTTACCTGACGTCTGCTGTCAAGTCCAGTAACGTGTGTATGACTGCCTGCCTTTGCACCCGTCAGGGTCATACCCACGGCCCCATTCTGTTCACTGACATGCTTGTAACCGCGCGAGCTGCTTTGTCTCTTGATAGACGCATGGAAAACAAATGTGTAAGGGTGTGTAAGGGAATTCAACCTTCGAACACAATTTCAAGTTCGGAGTATATTCTATTTGTCCGATCATTTAAAGTTTTTTCTTCTTCTCTTTTTTTACTTTGTTTGTTGTTTGTTTGTTCATGAGGTGACGCGACGTAGGAAATTTGGGAGTGTGCCATTTTGGACATTCTGATAACTTCCAGCAAAAACCAGGACTGTTTTCTGGTTCTGCGGACGTCCCAACCCCCCCCCCCCCCCCCCCCCCCCCCCCCGCCCCCCCCCCCCCCCCCCCCCCCCCCCCACACACACACCACACACACACACTTCCCCTGCCACCCTCGTTGGCACTTTGCTAGTAGCCAGTGTACACATAAACAGATCGCCTGGATGGAGGCGACACTGATTTAGATGACGTTCTGTCACAAATCACGTGCTGTCCTTCGTGCCCAGCTGCGACCGGGTGTTAAGCTCCGTCGGTCTCTAAGCTCTCAGAACTAGTCACCAAGCCGGCAACATACACTCGTATGCAGAGATTTACGAGTTCCTTCACTTCTGTGCTTACAGATGAGATATTCACCTCTAATAACTATGCAGGCGAGAATGAGGATTCGGAATGTCACAAGCTCTCTGTGCGACTGTGAACTCAAAGGCCTTGCAGAAAAACAGATGAGTTTTTGGAGCTGCACAGAAGGTAGGGAGATATTCAGACGAAGGAATTGTGTTTTCATTTACGTAAGATAATTAATTGCGCACAGAAAGCTCACAGAAAAAAAAGCGTTTGCCAAATGTTTTCGTGGATGTACGTGGAATGAGACTGTCAGTAGAGGTGTGAGTAGCTCCTGGTGGCGAATACGGGTGAACCAGATCAGACAACAAGTGATGAGGAAAGCGACTGGACAGGCGACACAAATGGTTCTGCTTTCAAGACAGACTTTGATAGTCAGCTTATCCTGCTGGGGAAGGATTTAGTATTTACATTCTGAAGCCTTTTGTGGCGTTCCCATTGTCTGTCTCCCTTTCCCTTTCCCTAATAATCTTCCACACACACCACAACACACACACACACACACACACACACACACACACACACACAGAGACTACAAATTGGGAACACACACACACACGACACACACACAAACACACACACACACACACACACACACACACATACGCGCGTGCACACACACACACACACACACACACACACACACACACACACACACACACACACACACGCCTCCTCCCCTTACGCTCCATGTTTGAAAATCTTTGCCAGGTCTTGTTTTAATGACAGAGAAATTGTTAGTCTGCTTTTGTTTTTCCTCACTCTTCATTTGTTAAGCACTTGTTTTTTTCCCCCTGCTACTTATTTGATCACACACACACGCGCACGCACGCATGGACAGACAGACTGAGAGAGAGAGAGAGAGAGAGAGAGAGAGAGAGAGGAGAGAGAGAGAGAGAGAGACAGAGACAGACAGACAGACAGACAGACAGACAGATAGAGGGCAACATCATTAATCATGCAAACCTACGCTGTAAACTTGTTGTTGTGTGAGCGTTTTTTCCCAACCGTCATAATATGACCTTATTTGAGTGCGTGCAATGATTATGATGGATGACAAAATAAAGTGAAGCGTGATTTCTTGAGGCGTATATTTGAGGCGTTTATTTGTGACAGATCATTATTTTGTTTGCGTAATGCTTTCCATTGTATCATTACTGTAACGGTAATGATAGAGGAAAAACTAGTATTGAAAATGTTCTTTTTTCCCATTGATTTATTACTATGTAACAGTAATGATAGAGTAAAAATAGTATTTAAAAAAGTTTTGACAGATTAAATACTTCATCAAAATAAACTAGGGTTTTAAAAAAGTCTATGACTGTCTAAATAACATGAATAGGTCTTCAAAAAATATTTAAACCCATTGATTGTTCGTCCTCCTCCTCCCTTTCGTCCTCCTCCTCCTCCTCCCTCTCCTCCTCCTCCTCCTCCTCCTCCTCCTCCTCCTCCTCCTCTCCTCCTCACCATCAATTTCTGAAGTAGGATAAGTCTGATGCTTAATGTGGAACAAGTGCGTTGAAACAATGTTTCACATGCACACAGAAATTGAAAGCAAAACAACAAAACAACCTTATAGACAACATGAAGGATGGCTCCAGTATTTAATTGAAAGATTCATGCATTAGCACTGCAATAGCATCAGAATATCTGCAATGACATCAAAGAGGGGGCTGATCGAACCTCGGAGCCAGCTCGCACCAACGCAAGCCTGCACCTGAACCCCAGGAAAGAGAAATGAGAGGCCGGCTCGCAACAGCTGGAACAACACTGAGCGGAGTTGAACAACAAGGGACAAACTGGACTGGAATGACCAGAACAGCCAGAACAAGTGCGATTGGCGAGGTCGTTGATGTATGTCCACCGGGAATACGGGCATAAATGATGATGAACATCCAGGCAAAAGGTTTATAATTATCCTTCATCCTTTAAGCCAAATCATTTATTTGACACATACACAATACAATACAATATGATATATGATATGATGTAGTGTGATATCTCATGATATGGTATATTATGATATATGAAATGCTATATTATGTTACGATAATGTACATTAAAGTATGAACGTAACCATATTACGTTTCCTTCCTCAAATCGTGTCATAAGTGACGTCATTCCTGACACAGAAAACGTAGACGACGTATACACTTCTCCTTGCAGACATGAAGACAAAACCGATGTCCAACGGGACGGCCCAGGCGAACGGCCGACGAGAACCCTCCACCCTGAAGCGCATATGGGAACGCACTGTGGTGCCGCTGCTGTTGATGACGTCGACTCCCATTACCGTCATCTTGATGTGGTACTGCGCTGTGCACTGTGACGGCAGCTACGCCTGCATTGGGCAAATCTTTCGTGAAAGGTTAGTAGCAGGCCTACCCACAGGCAAGCATGGTTCGGATGGGTTATAAACATCAATTGAACAGACGATGGTGGGCCCTTACGCTTACAGCTGGCCGTAAGCTAACAGCAATGCACACTCCCTGGCGGGTGTAGCCTACTTTATTTCCACCACCGCGTGCATGGCACGTATTGTCCATCACAGAGCCAGTTCCAGCTAGCGCTCGCTTTCAGCAAAATTCCCACGTACGGAAATATGCTGTTTGCTGTACTTAACCGGCATGTAGCATCTTATCATATATCAGTCTAGAAGACAATTTGAATGTACTTACCCCAAAAGTTTCCTTTCCGTTCTCCTCCACTGGCAAGCCATGAATAGCAGCACAGGAAAAAAACAAGAACAAAGGTGCAACCCCCGTCTTGCGATAATGGACTTGACCAGTGATAGTGCGGACTGAGGCGCTGATAATGGACTTGACCAGTGATAGTGCGGACTGAGGCGCTGACCCAGCTCTCACTGAACGCGCGAAAAGCAGACGATACTACAGTATGCATTCATTCATTGGTAAAGGGAGAGTGCGTTGCTGTGTTTGATTTCAAAAATCTTATTATATATCTCAACATTCTTTCTTTACGATGGATTCCGTACTCAGAGCATTGATTACAATACACATGTTTGTGCTTAATCGACAAAAAAGCCGAAAATAAACGCAAAGTGCACTGTTTGGAACCTCTGTGAGGATAGGGCTCTGCTGTGAGCAAAGGGCGCCCACAGACGATGTGAGGAAAACTGCAAGGGACGTAATCTGTGCTACAGCTTGCGTTCATCAAGAGTGACCCCGCCATTTTCATGGGACAGATGCCATTGGTTGGGATGCCCAATGAAATTCTGCTCCATCAGTGAGGTCAGCAGTTCAAACAGGTTGGGATGCCCAATGAAATTCTGCTCCATCAGTGAGGTCAGCAGTTCAAACAGAGAAAGTGCCGAAACATGGATGCGAAAGGTATGACTGGAGTACCTGTAATGCAGAGAGTCGATATCCTGATCGTTACTCTGGGGCAGACGTTTCAAATCAAATATTTGACTTTCCAGACCTGCTTGTTTGACTCATAAATTAAGGAAAGGTAACTCTGTTTGCATTAGAAAGGTAGGTTGTATCTTCCCCTGATTTTTTTTTTCGGAATAGGTGTACTGATCATAGGTCTAACCTGTGTGTGTGTGTGTGTGTGTGTGAGAGAGAGAGAGAGAGAGAGAGAGAGCATTCAAAAGATCGTCCCGTGTGTATTTCAGGTCAGTGATCGGCGGCCTGGGCTACATCTGGAGTCACGTGAACTGGCCCTCAGCTCCTGTGGTGTGGATCTTGGTGGGCTACTCCCTGCTGGCTCTGGCTCTGATGCGCTGGTGCCGGGCCAGACGGTGTACGGGCCGCTGACCCCACAGGGAACCGCCCCCAGTACACGGACAACGGTTTTGCCTGCTACCTCATCACCATCACCCTCTTCTTCCTGCTGACAGCCGTCTGCAAGACCTACTTCTCTGTCTCCCCACCATCATCTACGACCGTTTTGACGAGGTGCTGGTGTTGCTCAATGCCTTCAGTCTCATCTTCTGTTTGGTGCTCTATGTCAAAGGTCTGGTGGCACCCTCCAGCACGGACTGTGGGTCGTCAGGCAACGTCATCTTTGACTAACTGGGGCATGGAGCTGTATCCTCGCATTCTGGGCTTTGACGTCAAAGTGTTCACCAACTGCCGCTTCGGCATGACGGTGTGGCCTCTGCTGGTGTGCGTCTTTGCCCTCAAGTCGTACGAGCTGCACGGGCTGGTGGACAGCATGCTGGTGTCGGCGGCGCTGCAGATGATCTACTTCACCAAGTTCTTCTGGTGGGAGGCAGGCTACATGTGCACCATCGACATCATGGTAGACCGGGCCGGCTACTACATCTGCTGGGGCTGCCTGGTCTTCGTACCGGGCTTCTATGCATCCGTGTCCCTGTATCTGGTCAAGCACCCCAACGTGCTCGGCCTGCCCTTGTCCTTGTTGATAATCGCTCTGGGTATTTTGTCTATTTGCGCCAACTACAACGCGGATGAACAGAAGATGGCGGTGCGCAGCTCCAACGGCCAGTGTCTGGTTTGGGGCCGCAAGCCCACCATCATCCGCGCCAACTACAAGCTGGAGTCTGGGGAGAAGAAGGAATCCATCCTGCTGGTCTCAGGCTGGTGGGGGCTGGCCCGCCACTTCAACTATCTGACCGAGATCCTGCTGGCCTTTTTCTGGGCACTGCCTGCGCTCTTCCAGTGCCTCATGCCCTACACGTACGTCATGTTTCTCACGGTGTTGTTGGTGCACCGCAGTTTCCGTGACGACACAAGGTGCCAGTTGAAGTATGGGCGATTCTGGGCACAGTACAAGGAAAAGGTGCCTTTCAAAATTCTGCCTTACGTCTTTTGACGACTGACTAGTCTGCCGGGAGTTTTGAAGATCTACAGATTTTTTTATTTTGTTTAATCCTCGTCGTTCGTTTGATGTTTATTCACCCGTTTTTATCTAGTCACGTCGTCGAATTTTGTCAGGTGTTGTACTGTACTTCGAATCGTTTGCGTAGTTTGTTTGTCTTAAAATTATTGGTTGTGGTGATAGGATCGCGTTTGCTTGTTCGTCTTAAAATTGTCGGTTGGGTGTTGGGATCAGGGGCTTCCGCTACCACTTTGGTGTCTTATTTGCTATAGTTGTCCGTTTTGATGTGTCACATGAGTGTGCGTTGTTCTGCCGTCTCTGCGAGCTCTATCCACGCAGTCGGAGCCCCAGCATCATGGTGCACCGTGCCGGCTACTACATCGCTGCTGGGGTTAGTGTCGGCGGTGCTGCAGATGATTTACTTCACCGAGTTCTTCCGGCGAGAGGCAGGTTACATGAGTACCATCGACATCATGGTGGACGGTGTCGGAGTACCATCGACATCATGGTGGACCGTGCGGGCTACTACATCTGCTGGGACTGTCTGGTCGTCTTACCCGGGTGCTATGCAGCCGTGTCCATCTGCCTGACCAAGCACCCCACCAACAATGTGTTCGATTTGCCCTTGTTGATCATCGTTATGTCTATGTGTTTGTTTTTTTTCTGGCGTGGTCTTGCTCTTGTTGTTCTGCTGTTTAAAACAGCTCAGACGATTTTAACGGAACATACAGCCTCACCAATTTACATTATAATATTAATAGAACGTTGTAGAGTAAAATACTGTATTTGCCACGGACCGATTGCATGCAGGCCTTATCTAGTTAAAAATAAAACAAATTAGAAATGTTCCGCTGAGCATAAATATCGTTATTAACTTTTGTGAAATAATAATTATCTGTAAAGTGGTATATTTGTTATTGAAATATCAAAATATTCTATTGATCCGAATTTTTTTTTTAACTTCAAAGAGTCTAAATCAGATGAAACAAACATGGGACGTTACTCGTGCGGTCCTATTACTTCCCCTGCCGAAAAGGTTTTCGATTTTAGTCATAAACTAACTTGAAACGGAAAAGAAAATTACCAACTGTAGACCAAACAAATATTCTTTGTTGATCTATATTACAGTAAACACGCCATTTTGTCTCAAGAACTATAACTGATTCACAAAAGACCCGTTTTGAACTGAAAGAAACTATGGCGGGGCATAGAAGGAAACGCTTTCCCTTATTTAGGTATGTAGATTTTTTCACAAATGAAAGGCAATGCATGTTGTGAGGGTCATGTACTGACTAAGTCGATGCGATTTTACTCAGTTTTGAAGGTTGGGTGACCATTGACTTAATTTACCACACCCGTTAGGAGTCGGACAGAAAACACTACGATCTGATTATGGCTTTCAGTTTTATTTCGTGTGTCGTGTGCTCGGCAGCTGGAGGGTGGTGTTTTTCGCCGGTGGGCTCTGCAGTCATGAAATACGGGCTGGTACACCATGGGGATGCTACTTTAAGGCTGTTATGAGCTGCATCCTGTAGTCTAATTTACCTCTGTTCAGGAGCAGTTATGTCCCTTGATATCTTAATGGAGTGTCCTGTGCGTACCTGTACCCATCGTCAACACAGCGCAGGCCTCCAAGGGTGGTACAGGACTGCTCTAAAGGCGGGCGAAGACAGTGCTTCTCTGGGTCCTCCCCAGCACCTTCGGGTGTTTCTTTTTCTTTTCTTCGTACGAACTGAATGCTTTTATTCCTCTAGGTTCAAGTCCGAAAGATTGAATTCTTGGTACAGGCATGAAAAAAGAAGTGATGATAATTTGTTGGGTTTGTTGTTGTTTTTCTTTAATGGTTTGACTGATATTGTTAACCTTGTGAAATAAATATGACCACACCCGACTGTGACTATAGTTTCAAAGACGAGAGTTTAGTGATAGTCAGTGTTGAATGGTCACTCCGGGATCAGCTCGATATTCCCCCGTACTGACAGATCCCATGCTCAATACTCCCTCCCCCCCCCCCCCCCCCCCCACCCCCCCCCCCCTCCCCTCCCTCCCTCTGTTCGCTACTCCCACCTGTTCAATACTCCCCATGCCCAATATTCCCCGTCTTCAATACTCCCCATGCCCAATATTCCCGTCTTCAATACTCCCCATGCTCAATATTCCCCCTGCTTGCCAAAGGTGCGAGAGCGCGCGCGCGTGTATGTGTGTGCGTGCGTGCGTACGTGCATGCGTGCGTATGTGTCTGTGGAGGGGTGGGGGTGGGGTGGGGGGTGTCTTGTAGACTTTAATTATAGTGTGGGAAAGATTTCCTTTTATAACCTCTCCTCCAGAACAAGAACTTCTTTCCATCATGGGCGGGGAAATAACGAGCAGAGGGGGGTATGGAGCAAGGGGAACATCAAGCATGGGGGGAGGGGGGGGGGGGGGGAATTTCGGACGGGGGGAACAGCGACAAGCAGCGTGAGTATCGAGCAGGTGGAGCATCAAACAGGGAGAGTATCCATACGTATTCCACCCTCCCCTCCCTTCCCGTTCCCCCTGCCCCGTCTTCAATTAATATGGTCAATTTTCATATATGATGTTTCACTGTGTTCTGGGCAGCCATTTGCATGAGAACTGGATGGTGGGTCAACGCGTACATGCTCTGTGTGTGTGTGTGTGTGTGTGTGTGTGTGTGTGTGTGTGTGTGTTTTCGAATGCCACACTTTCCTGCTGCGTGCATGTTTACTGTCAATCAGTTCTGATTTTATACATGTAAATGTGTGGGGTGTTTTCGTTTGTACGTTTGTTTGTATGTAATGCAGTTTGTGCTAAATTGTTTGTTTAATTATTCGTTTGTTTGTTTTTAGGCAGTTTGTGTTTGATCGTTTTATATGCATCACGTTTTTTTTGTTTTTTTTATTTGAGGAGACAATCATAGGAACCTGCATTATTTTCACTGGTTTGATTAAACATGTACAGTCACTCGTGGCATTTTTTTTTATTTTTTAAGTACATTCATTTCTGCTCAACGAGTATTGCATACATTTTCATGCAGTGTTATTTCATGCTCGTCTGACACGGTATGTCAGTTGGTGTTCTAGTCTCTTTGATGTTCAACATGCTTTTTCGGGTGGAGGATTAAATTTTGCTTCATACAATGTTATTGTTTCCGTGGCCTATACTTTGTCTTTCAGGCGCGACAGTCCGAATGGCTCACACAGGCAGAAGACTCTGGACAATCCCCACACTTTGTAATACCATGACAGTGGTTCGCAACAAGTGACAACAGTTGCGCGTTTCTCAGAGGCTCGACGTTTTACTGTTCAAAAAAGAACGCAAATGCCAAGCTGCCGATTTGAAACACAATTTATTGAAGCTCAGTGTGACAACACGTTTAATGTGAAAATGACAAAAACAGGTCATCAGTTTGGACAGAAGTCTCCCTGCAATGCTGTGGTAAAGAACCAGCCCCAGACCCTCAGGGAAATCGGCAGGCCGCTTCCAAGTCAGTAACGGGTGTGACCCCTCTGGCTGCAATGGTAGCCTGGCATCTGCGGGGCAATGAAGCAATAATGTTCTGATTGTCTGCTGTGGGATGGCCCACTCGGCCTGCAATGCCCGGAACAGTTCATTTGGAGTCGCTGGGGCGTTGGCCCTCACTCTCAGGCGTCTGTCCAAAACGTCCCAAACGTGCTCAATAGGATTCAAATCCGGGGAAAGAGAGGGCCAGGCCAGGGTGTTGATGTTGTTGGCGGTAAAGAAGGCTGTGGTCAGGCGTGCTGTGTGGGGCCTGGCGTTGTCCTGCTGGAACACGGCCCTGGGAGTGGCCATTAGAGGCAGGACGTGTGGCTGAACAATGACCTGGACGTACTGCTGGGCTGTCAGGTGACCTTCCACGCGCACCAGCTGGCTCCTGCCTGTGTTGCTGATGGCCCCCCATACCATGACATTGCCGCCACCATGCGGAGGTACCTCGTCGACGCAGTTCTGCTGGTTGCGTTCATTAACCCGGCGGTAAACCCTTCGCCTCCTGTCATGGCGCTGCAGCAGAAACTGTGACTCATCCGAGAACCAGACGTGTCGCCAATGGTTCCTCAGTGTCCAGTGTCTGTGTTGCGTAGCCCATTGCAGTCTGGTCTGTCGATGGCGCCCCGTCATTACGTTGCCACGTAGGGGCCTGTAAGCCCTCAGCCCAGCAGCATGCAGTCTGTTCCGGACAGTCTGGTCGGAGATGCGACGGACACCAGCGCATGCCTGGACAGTGGACGAGGCCGGCAGGAAGCGATTGCGGAGATGTCTTAGCCGTATAAAGCGGTCCTGGGCTGGCGTTGTGATATGAGGTCGGCCTGACCTCAGGGCATCAGCTGATGACCCTGTCCTCTGGAAGCGAGTCCAAAGTCGGCATATGGTACTGGGGGAGACATTCAAAGCATGGGCCACATCAGTTGCACTCTGACCAACTTGCAAACGACCCAGGGCGTTTTCTCTCTCTGCTGGGCTCAAACGTGGCATGCTGTTTTTTGGTACGGTGTGCCTGCCGGTTGCCAAAATGACCCGGCTTTTATACTGCACTATGACCATGGTGTGTGTTGTTCACCACTGAGTTGGGCATGCTTTGCAGGCGAAACAACAGAAGCACAACCCAATGTTTGCACTGTCGCACCTGGCCCACAACACGCACGTGCACATAGTGACAACCGGAATCAATGTTATCCTAGCACGTTGACGTTCAAGACATACATCAGGGCCGGTTTTTGGCGTGTTCTCAACTGTATGGTCCACCCCAGGTGGCAAAATTTCATTTTGCGTTTCTTTTTTTGAACAGTATAGCTAGAATTCTCCCTTGCTTGGCGACCGTCAGTGCACACACCCTAGCGGGCGAGTGAGGCTCGGAAGGAAAAGGCGAGATTTCGTTAGACTGTCTGGGCGCTCTCTCGCATGCCCGGCCCACAGTTGTTACATCTTGAGACTGGTGCACGTAAAGTGATGACGTTCTGTGATTGGTAAATGTCAAAATCAAAACGTTGACGTTTCAACAGGGGCTTGAAGAAGAAGTCACATTTTCGCTTGGAATTGTTCGTCCTGCGCCCATTTGTTTTCTCCACCTCACCGTTTGTATCCTTCGCCGAAAGGATAGGCTTGGAAACCTTGCAGGTTCTCGTGTTTTATGAAACTCGTCACAGTGCAGAGTCTACGCCATCTTAGTCATCACGGTTGCCGCATTCCTTCATACAAATCAACAGAATGAAGTCCAGCTCGTACGGAAACAACTAGGACGAGCAGTTTGTACAAACACAATGTCACAAGACTGAGAGAGAGAGAGAGAGAGAGAGAGAGAGAGAGAGAGAGAGAGAGAGGAAACGAAATTTTACTTTTCCAGGGTAATAGTACAAGCAAATTATGCATGCTTTTTTCACGCAGCCCTGAGGGGAAAAAAAAGGAAAGAAAAAAAAAAAAAAACGTATGGAAAACATGCCAGTCACTACGGCACGAACAAGGGAAAAGGCGAAACCACACATTGCTAATCAAACTAAGAAAGTTATGAGAGAGAGAGAGAGAGAGAGAGAGAGAGAGAGAGAGAGAGAGAGAGAGAGAGAGAGAGAGGAGGGGGGGGGGGGGGAGGGAGGGAGGAGAGAGTTAACGACTAACACATGTACTCGCAGCGATATTAAAAGCTAATAATGTACCGCACGGAGTTGAGTTCACATTAAAAACAAAAGGGGGACAAGAAGAAACGTGATGGGTTAGTTACTACCACTGCACGAACAGCGGTGTCAGACGACTACGGTATGGTTTCACTTACTCAGCTGCTAGAGACGCCAAGAAAAAGAACCAAGAGGGGGGCAGGAGGGGGGGGGGGGGGGGGGGGGGGGGGGGGGGGTTGGGGGAGGGGAGGATGGGGAGGAGGATGGGGGCAATATAATGAGGTTATTGCCCGGCATTCTACTCGTATTTCTGTGGTGGATACGGAATCACTTCTATCTCGTTTTATGGCGGATAGAATTCCGTTTCGCACCAGCAGAAACAGAGAGATTGTTCCTTTTGTCCTAAGACAAGTCCTTTTTTTGTTTTTTTTGTTTTTTTTTGACTGCGAAAGAGAGAGAGAGAGAGGGGGGAGAGGAGATTTTAGGTGTGTGTGTGTGTGTGTGGTGTGGTGGGGTGCGTGCGTGCGTGTGTGTGTGGTGAGGAGAGAGAGGAGGAGAGAGAGAGAGAGAGATTTTAGGCGTGCTGTGTGTGTGTGTGTGGCGCGGGTATGTGTGTGTGTGTGTGTGTGTGTGTGTGTGTGTGATGTTTCCGAGCTCATATTTCTGGTATCTATCCACACAGGACCTAATGAACAGCGTGTGCGTGCGTACGTGCGTGCGCGCGCGTGTGCGCGTGCGTGCGTGTGTATGTGTGTGCGTGCGTGCGCGAGTGCATGCATGTGTGTATGCGTGTGTGTATGTGCGCGTGCGTGCGTGATGTTTCCGGGCTCATATTTGTGATATTTCTCCACACAGGACCTAATGAACAGTTGTGATGTAGCCTACACTCACTGAGCAACAGCCGGTGGTCATGACTGACCATGCACTCATGAGTGTCCACCGCAGCTCTCCATGGGCCAGCTGGCCACAGCCATGATGTCTGTCAGGCATAAGCTTGAAACGTGTTTCATTCTGTGATCACTGTCAATGTTTTTCTTTAGGTAGTATCAAAAAGCTACCGAAGTGATTAGCAATTATAGTGAAATGATTTTTTTTTAAACAGTAAAGAAAAAAAAAGGTACAATCTGTCACTCGATTCGTTGCAAAAAACAAAAGGGCCGATTTAATTTATATTAAAACAATTTTTTATTTTTAAAAGACCCACCCCCCCCCCCCCCCCCAAGAAATAAAAGACTTTATAACCTTCCGCCGTTCCTCTTGCAGTTGTACAAATCATTGACAAAAACAACGAAAAAACGAACGAAAAAAATCACAGTCCACAAATTTAACACCATTCACCGTCCTCACCATACCACCACCATCCACCACCACCACCGCCAGAAGCACGCCATCACACAGCACCAGCCACCACCACCACCACCCCACCGCCATCCACCACCACCACCACCAAGGAGAAAAAACCCTGCTTGCTTCACTTCTGTTTATTACCTAAAATATTTCTTTTCAACATGTGTGTATGAATCCAAGTCCGTGGACAAAACAAACTTGCCAAACAATCACGTTTACATAATCACGTTACTTAACTGCTCGTCGTTACAGACTGGTTCCATTGCTTACAAAACGCTTTAGTGCTGGATAGCTGATATCGCAAAGGGCCATGCGAGCCCATTATGAGGCTGCCATCAGTCTAATAAAGTGGTTGTTTTTCGCCGCCGCTTAAATTCCCATAGCAGCAACCAGTCACATCTGTTGTATACATCATACACGACACCAGAATAACAGCGGTGTTTATTGTGCATCAGCTAGCCAAACAAAATCGCTGTATTTTTGACGTTGGTGTCATAGTCATGTCTCCAT
>CM031600.1:32065531-32076038 GCA_018398815.1 Conus ventricosus
TTTTAAATATGGCTATCCCAGTCTTGCCATCTACAATCTATTGTTCGTTGCTTAAAAACAAGCCAAGAAACTGCTGACCCCAGCCAACCCCTTGTTCTAACCATACAAACGAAAAACCATAATTACATAAACATTTTACGAATGCCGTTTGCCAGGTAGTTTTCCCTCTCATATCAGGTCAAACAATGTTTTATAAGTTTTGGGGCTGGCAGTCTATGTTTGCCCCATACGTAACAGTTTAAGCCAGTATCTTACACATTTTATATAGGGAATTCAAATAATAGGGAATTACCAAGTTCTCCATAAGTCAAGTCATTTGGGGTCGCCTATCGACATTCAAAAACCGTTTCATAGCAAATAAGTGCAATTTCTCTATGTCATGCCCTTTCTCCAAACCCAAATCTCAGCGCCATATTGGACTATAGGCTGGCCCTGGGTATCAAACTTCTGAAAAATAGTTTTACTGACTCGTTTTAAAAACTTATACAAGACGCTTAAAATGGCCAATAACAGCACGTTTCCCCTTTACCCACACGATCTTGGCAGGCAAACGAAAACTTAGTTTTGTGGGAAAAATATAAAACCCAGTATTTGTAGGCGTTTACAATCAAAAGTTTAGAATTTCCATAAAACCTTTTTTTCACGCGCGACAAATATCCCCCCTTTCGAAAAACTATAATGTTTGTTTTGTCCATGTTTACTTTGGATGTAATCTCTGCCCCCGCTGAGCACAAATTGTTCAACTGGTTTTGAAGCCCTATAACAGTTTCAGACAGTAAAACGATATCATCTGCAAAAAGTAGAATTGAATATTTCAATCAAATCAAATGAAACACCATGTTTTCCCTTCTCGATAATTTCCAAAGCTAATTCGTTAATAAACAAAGGAATAAACAGGACTACAAACTCACCTGCTTAACACCCTGTGTTCATCTAATGTACTCACTAAATTTTGCACCACCCCTTATATTAGCTTTAACATCATCATACATACATTTAACACATTTAAATAGTTTACCTCTTCCACAATGTTTTGCCAGTTTTTGGCCACAGAAGCTTTCTAGAAATAGAATCAAAGGCCTTTGGGAAGTCTATAAATGCAACATATAACTTACGATTATTTGAAAACTGCTTCTGAACGCAGCCAGTAAGTGAACAAATGATCGATTGTACTATAACCCTTCTTAAACCTGCTTGGTATTCACCAGTTATGTTTTTTAATTCGATCCATTCAGATAATCTCTTGTTTTTTATAGACCCATAAAGTTTACTAGCAATATCACACAAGGAGATTCCTCTAAAATTTATTAGGATTATTTGCGTCACCCTTTTTAAACAGAGGTAAGATGATCGATCTGGTCCAATTCTCGGGATAAAAATTCCTTTTTCAAAAAGATCATTAAATAATTTTAAAAGAAAATCGATTGCAAAGTCCCCTAAGTTTTTAAAAAATTCACCAAACAAGTCCATCGGGCCCTGCTTGCTTTACCATTTTTAGTTTCCTTATTACAAATTGTACTTCATGCTTTGTAATTGGTCGATCGAAAAATTCAGAATATTCATCATTAAAATGTTTCATTTTCACCAGTGTCTGTATCAACGCTGATATCCTTTTCCAACACGTTTTTAAAATGAAATACCATTGCTCCATTGTGATTCTATTCTGCTTCTGTGTTCGTGTTTTAACGCTTGTTTGACACTTTTCCAGAAACCCTCTTGGTTGTCCATATTAGTGACAATTTCTTTAAACTTTTTTATCATTGTGTGACTTTTGCTTCCTATATAATAAATTTTTTACTCTGATCGTGATACACAGTATAAGTGTCGGTTATTTTTATCTAAGGTTCTCTTCCATACCCTAAGTAACCTCTGACATCTCTTTTAGCTCGTAAACACTCTAGATAAAACCAGCCCTTTTTTTGTTTTGGTCCTGTTCACACATACTCGTTTTTCCATACATTTACCAGCGTCTTTAACAGTATTGATAAAAAAATCAAGAGCATCATTTACTTAATATCTATTCAAATTAACAGCATGCAAAAACCTTTAATTTCATTTCATCCGAGTGCATCATATTAACGAAGTCCGTGGCGCTATTATTTTTCCCAAAAACAAATTTATTTATATACTCTTTCGTTTCTTGCTTTATATTTTCACAATCATTAGAACCAGATGCACCCACATGAAATTCAAGAGGCTGGGGTCTGATTCCATCCGTTCTTTACATGAAGGCTACAAGAAAATTGGGTATGAAATCAAAAAGGTCAGAAGAAGAGCAACAAAATAATCATTCACACTACTACCAGATTCACTGATATAAGTAAAACAGAAATTGTCTCACCAGGACATACACCGTTTAAAAATAAAATCTAGCGCGTTAACATGTTTAGTAAACTTTTGCCATAAGCATTTAACACTGTATCTTCAGAGGTGACGTTTTCATTTCAACAATACCAGACTTTTCAAACCATGAAAATGCTTTTGTTTGTTCATCAAGTTGCGGTGAAAACATCGGCCGTTCGGCCGTTAAAATCACCACACATCAATATTGACATTTTGTCCTTGGTAATACAAATTATCTATTATACAATCTCCAGTTGATTGATACCATTATCAACATTAAACACAGAATGTATGGAGACTTTTCTGGGAACATACGAACCATAACATATAGAATCATTCGCCAAAAATGAAAAAATTTTTTATCAATGACAAACAACAGACATTATCACGCTCAGTACTCATTTTTTGCAATATTTCATGAGATTATTTTTTTATCAGACATATTACTCCCCCGATCTTCTTCCACGCTGAGTGAATTTAACTGCAGGCTTTAACAAACATGTTATGATCAGAAAACATGGAACACTGAAAATTATCAACGAAAGTTTCAACAAGACAAATGAAATCAAAGGAAGAAAAACATATTCAATAACATCAGGATCAGGACAGTTTAGAGAGTAAACCACAAATATTCCAATGTTAGAAAAGAATAGGTTCTTGTGTTGCTAACATTTCCGATACAGAATGACAACCCTTAATCACCCGAGAAGGTTCTGTGCTTTCGAACACTGACCTGTCACACATTTCTTTATTTTCGTGCACGCATCCAGACACGCGTTTCCGCTTTCAGAAACACACAAGGGTGCATGCGTTTCGACTGTCTTCGCTGGGAAAAAAACCCCCCTCTCCCTATCTGAACACGGACTCGCAATGTCAGATTTTCTATTTTGAATCCCCGTGCCGTGTTCGCCTGCGCCCTTGGGACCATCCCCTTGAAACCGGTTTTTCTTTCCAAAATGCTGCCCCTTGTATTTACACCTAACCTACCAACACAAAAACTATCTAACTCGTCAAACATTTGTTTTACTAGGCCGGCCGTATTCCCATGGCACCTCCACGATGCTTGTTTCATCACAGACAAGAAGAATTTCTTCCCCTTTGATGACCAGGTGGTCGTAGATCATGGTGGCCCTCTTTCCTTTATCTTGGCAGCTCTCAGATGAGGTGACAACTTTTTTTAATTAACCGAACTCGCTGAGAATTAGTCCTCTGCCACAAACAGATCAGTCCCTTTCAGTTTCCACTTCGCCTTCAAGATCTTAACTTTTTCTTTGTAGAATGTACATCTGGCTATCACTGGTGGGGTCCCCTTTAGCGTTACACGATGAACTCGTCAAAGGAGGAAGTCATCAGTCAGATCCATCTTGTCAGTCAGCATGTCCCTCAGAAGGTTCTCACATTGCTCAGGGGGTCTCCTTTTCAGCTCTGGGAATTCCATGCACAATGATGTTATTTCTCTTTGATCGGCACTCTAAATCGTCCGTTTTTCTTTCTAAAACTTTCAGTTGTTCCTGCATGCACTTATTCGATTGGTCGAGTTCATAAATTTTACTGTCTTAAGATTTCTACTTCTTCAGTAAAAACCTTTAACTTGATCTTTTAGAGACGAGAAAGATTCTTTTATCTCCCGAGGTCTTCTTGAACCTTGTCAAATTTACCCTGCATGTTGTCAAACTTCGGCTCAAGCCGGTCAACATGGTCATGACGTCTGTCAAGGTAACTTCTGACCCTTCTTACTTTGCTCATGCCCGGTTGACTGTCCACTGTCCTCTGACCCGCAACGCCTCTGTCCAGACTCACCCTCGAGCTGCTGCTCGTCAGTCGGGGACGCTTTGCACTGGCGACTTGGAGGGCCAGGGTTTAAGTTCATGTCACCGCACTGCATGAGAATACCGCTCCCGAAAACACAATGAGGGTCAGTCCAACCATGACACCCTCTAGCCGAGATTCGCCCTTAATGTCCGACATCTCAATTCTTCCTTCTTCTTGGCCGACGACACATGAAATTTAAAAATACAGTCACGAAACATCCCACATGTTGACCGGAACACGAGCCGGTACTGCAGGCATGGTCCAACACAGGTAAAGATGACCAACTGTCAACCCTCAGAGTGACCAACGACAGTCGTACTGTGCAAAAGTAGCGGGGACCGTGTCAAAACGTCATGCACTAAAGAGTACGCGTACACTCCCCCTACTGAGAGAGAGGGGGAGAGAGAGAGAGAGAGAGAGAGAGAGAGAAAGGAGAGAGGTATGGATAGAAACAGTCACCTTAGGGTAAAAATACCTTGACTTTAGTACCAAGTGCATTTAAGAATTCCTTTTCACACCAACTTCAAATCGTGTTATTAACGGTCGTAGAAGAGAAGACCTCGGTTCTTATGCATGGAATTTTTTCTCAGCAAATGAAGTCATGCTCCACGACTTCATATGATATACAAAAATGGTTTGTGTATAGGAATGCTGTCGTAACGCCCTTTCTCTCGTGTGTGTGTGTGTGTGTGTGTGTGTGTGTGTGTGGTGTGTGTGTGTGTGTGTGTGTGTGTGTGTGTGTGTGTGTGTGTGTGTGTGTGTGCGTGTGAGCTCGCGAGTGCTAGTGTGTGTGTGTGTGTGTGCGTGCGTGCGTGCGTGCGTGCGTGCGTGCGTGCGTGCGTGCGTGCGTGCGTGCGTGCGTGCGTGCGTGCGCGCGCGCGCGGCGCGCGCGCGCGCGTGTGTGTGTGTGTGTGTGTGTGTGTGTGTGTGTGTGTGTGTGTGAGTGTGTGTGAGCTCGCGAGTGCTGGTGTGTGTGTGTGTGTGTGTGTGTGTGTGGTGTGTGTGTGTGTGTGTGTGTGTGTGTGTGTGTGTGTGTGTGTGTGTGTGTGTGAGCTCGCGAGTGCTGGTGTGTGTGTGTTGTGTGTGTGTGTGTGTGTGTGGTGCGTGCGTGCGTGCGTGCGTGCGTTTGTGCGTGCGTGCGTGCGTGCGTGCGTGCGTGCGTGCGTGCTCGCGCGCGCGCGCGCGCTGAGTATAGATATGACTCAGGACGCATTAATAGCGTAATGACACAAAATGAATGGCATCTTTACATCCCCTGCAGCAAAAAAGACCTGCAATGAAGCTGACCTGAATGGGAAGGCTGACATTTACATCCTTGCCGTGCTAATGCCATCGATTTGGCCTGGGAAGTCTGAATGCCGGTAGATGAAAGGATGATGAGACAGAGAGGTGTTGTTTGTGTCATACTGAATTTCAGTGTTGCAAACGATTATTTTCTGAAACTGGCTCTCATTACTGGTCGCTGTCGCATTCTGTGATATCATACAGCATTTCAGCGTCAGAGGGGATCCTTTTCTCTAGATGGCGTCATACCGGGACATCGTAACTTAGAATTGTTGCGTCATACGGATTTCAGTGTTAGCTGAGTTCTTTTCTGAATGGTTCTCCATTTTTTGTTACTCCTGTTCTATAAGCAGTATTGAATGGGGGGGAACGAGAAATGCTGTCTGTGTCGTCTGTTCTGTCTGTCTGTGTGTCTGGTCTGTCCGTGGTCGAAAATGTGTTACACTCGCTCCAGACAAAACTTCTGGGCCGATTTTTTCTGAAATTTTGTTAGGTATGTTCATTATGGGGTCAAGGATGATGCCCGATGTTTTATGTTACCAGCATAAGCCGTTTACTAACGGTTTTACGGCCCAAAACGGTTTTTCGTCTTTATGGAATTATCTCAGTGACAAAATACATTATGACGCTTGTTTGATTGTGACGTTTTTGAAAGTTTAAACTGGGAGTACGTTTATATGCTTTGCTTTATTGTTATATTGTTATAGATTATGTAATGTTGCTTATAGCCCAGCCGACCGCATAAGGCCACATCAGGGCTGTCACACGTTAATATGTATTTTGTAACATCATACTGCAATTTCAAATGTGTGAGTGGTATCTTTTCTCAAGGACAGGCGTTCATACCGGGACATCGTAACTTAATCGTTGTTGCACCATACAGACTTCTGTGTTGGGTGTGGTTCTTTTCTAAAGCTGGCTTTTCGTTTCTAAATGCATGTTGAAGGCACATATAGCTCTTCAATATTTGTGGAGTAGATTATTTCTTAAGTTAGTTCTATGCTAGATACTGTAGTTATTGGTATTTCATATTGTATTTCAGTTTGAGGGTGGGTTCTTTTTCTAGAGCTGGCTTTAGTTTCTGTCTATGATTGTTTTGTTACTCACATGCATGATTTCAGTGCTGGAGTTGATTTTTTTTTTTCTAAATCTGTTTCTATTATAAATACTTTAATAATTAGCGGGATGCACACTTGTCATTTAGTTGATTGTGGTGTTTTTCGACGGTGGGTCTGCCGTCAGACACCTGGGGCTGGTTCACCCATGGGACACACCGTGGAGTCTGTTGTGTCACATCCATGGGCCATTTACTCATCTGCCAGGGGGCTGGGATATGTCCCTAGACATCTGTATTGGCATGCTCATCTGTGTTGTGTCTGCGACCTATGTGAGCACAGGCGAAGGATTCCTAGGGTGTGGTGCAGGATTGCTCCCAGCTGGTTGGTTCGAGTTGTGGACAGTACTTTCCAGGTCACACTCGCAGTTCGGGTGTATCTTTTTTCTGTTTTTTTCTTTTTGTATGTTGTTTATCTCATCGTTAGGTAGCCCACATTGGGATCTTCTGGGTATTATGTCTAACTTTGACAGTTGTGTGAATGTTCATGGTCCACCCATCCCACTAGCACACAACGCCTCACCTTCTCCAAAGGTGGAAAGGAATTTCATGTGCTGTAGGATTTTAAAAAGGTTTTGTTTTTTTACGCGCGTGTTGAAGCACAGTACCTTGTTTTACAGTTTCATCCAAAGCACTATGAGGGCACTGAGTCTGCGATATCTCAACTCAGATCAGACAGTATATGCCATCTGGCTATCTCGGATGAGGATCGAACCCTAGACTTTTGAAGAAGAGTCGATGTTTTTCCTTGCAAGGCCAGCCAGCCATCCGCAGTTAGAGTAATCCTGAGTGATTTTTCTCTCGGTATTTGGCGACGGGCAAGACAAACACACAAAAAGGAATGAAATGCGAAGTAAGGCCCGAACATCCGGGTCTCCGTACACCTAATACATAAAATTAGAATTGAGCGAAAACATTGATTCATGCCCGAAACGTTTGTATGTGAATTACATTCATGATAAATTTGTTGCCAGAAATCGATAAAAAGAAACCAGAGTGAATGCTATGTGGCAAAATTAAATTGATTTGAAACGAAACGACGTGGTGGGACAATAGGGGGACGTAGGTGTACAAGTGATGGAGGACAATATTGAACTCGCACCGCACGCATGCTTGCATGCAGGTACGCACGCACGCCACGCACGCACGCACTCACACAACACACACACAACACACTCACTCACATAGACGCACACACCACAACACACACACACACTAGACTCACACACACACACACACACACACACACACACACACACACCACACACACACACACGCACGCACGCGCGCGGCACGCTACCACACACACACACCACACACACTCACACACACACAAACCACACAACACACACACCACAACACAGTCGTAGTTTGCGGGGTTCTGTGCAGCGTGGCCGTTGGACAGAATCTTTGTGTCCCCATGATGTGGCGTCCACCACAAGTCATCACCCACACACACACTCACACACACACACACCACAAATTAGCGCAAGCGTGAGTAATGTTTCGAATATATATAGAAAGATGTGCAACTGGATTGTTCTCAAATTTTCATTCTGTCTTTTTTTGCCTTATGTTGATTTCTCCCCCCCCCCCCCCCCCCTCCCATTTTCCCCCCAAATGTTGCACTTCAAGATACAACACTTGATGGTTTCGAGCTGACAATTATCAACGAATGGGAATGGATAAGTGGGGAGCCCGGAACAAAGTTGGTTTGTCATCGGGTAATGCACGTGCAAATGACCCTGTAATCCCTGAAGTCAGGTGTTGGGTTTGTTCATGTCTTCAAAGTCTGTGATGTGATATTACTGGCAGCGATCCTTATAAAGCAGTGAAAATGACTGGTAGGGGTTTATTTGTGGATTTTTCTGGTTTTGGGTTTCTATTTCGGTTTTTAAGACAGGGTAGGCCTCTTAACCTCTTACGAGTTATATAGATTTTGGTGAATATTGAGCCCGTGACCACAAAATGTAGAGAGGTGTGCGGCGCACGCGCAAAATTCATGCCGGAAAGTCTTTTATACTTTCTCCTTCTTCTTAATTCAGACACAGAGTCTCTGGCGAAGGTGCTGTAGGCGGAGGCCTCCAGAGATCCATAGACTTTCCCTTGTCGGTGTGTCAGCAGGCTGCAGGTATGTTACTCTTAGCTTTTGAAGTGTTGGACAGTCCTGAGGAAGTGTTCCATGTTCATTGGGGCTGTGCACTATGGGCCACCCTGAAGACTCGCCAATTTAGGGAATTTTGTAAACATGTGGGAGATCATTCTTCATACTCATATAACTAAAACTTAGACAGCCTCTATTATGTTCTCTTGAACTGTTATTAGTTTCATTCTCCTGAATTTCGATACATCGGTGTGTTTTCAATTTTTTTTAAATTTCATGAATTATGTCACCCGGTGTTTCCATAAATTAAGACAAAAGTAAGGTGAATGGAACAGAACTATTAAAAGGGTCCTGGTTAGCACGAAGTCTGATGGCACTTGGGATGGACGAGTGTAGGATGCGGTTGGGGATTTGACTGATTGTGATGTCATTGTTGAAAATTCGTTGAAAATAAAGTGATGGAGGAGCTCATGGGTTTTTTGTCACTTTCTTTCTTTCTTTCTTTTTTTTTAAAATCTTATTCTTATTCTCTTCTTTCTTTCCTTTTCGCTATAGAGAGGAAGGGCATGGGGGGTATGGATGGGATGGGAATGGAAGGTGTGCGAGAGTTTGAATTATAACGATGCGGTCATTGATCGTGCTTACGCTCATTACGTCCCTATTGTAACCACTACCTAAATGGATCGAACACATGGTGTTTGCACATACGAAATGAGATGGCGTTACTGAACCAAAGATGCCAACCACAGTGCTCGTTTCCGTTTGGGACTGGCTACGCCATAAGGGTTATGTCAGATGTCCATCATGGTAGGCTGTGCGTTTAGGGGGCTCACTTTGTAATTGTGGTGTGTGGCCCATGCAGAGAACCCGTCGGTGTCTCACGGGGAAGAACACAGCCTGGTGCTGTTTAGAGGTGTCAGTGGAGGGACAATGGTGAAGAGGGGAAGGATGGGCGAATGAGGGAGAGAGGGTGGCGACAGTGTCCATCTCTCTCCCTCCCTCTCCCTCTCTCTCGCTCTCTGGATGACCGTCCAGCCTTCAACCCAAGCCATCCTCGAGGCAGGAGATAAGAGGCCATTGTCTCCCCTTACCTTACCTCCGACTGGATTTCTGTCTGAAACCTCCTTCACTAGCCTACTCTCTCTACTTCCCGGCTCCCCTCCCACTTCACTCAAGTGCCATCCTTTGCGACTCAACGTGTCTAATTTTACCCGAAGAAAGGGGAGGGAGGCGGCGGGAGGGGGGGGGGGGGTGGAGGGGGGGGGGAAGGGATGGTGGTGCTTACAATTAAGGCTCTGTTCACATTCTCCAGCGAAACTTCAACGTTCTGTCCTTCCTCAACGCCATCTTGGTCCACAGCTGTCTATCCCCCTTCTCCTAATTCCTTGGTTCCCCCACCCCACACCATCCCCCTTCACCACATCATTTCCACTCTGTCTGTCAAGCACAAATAACTGTTTTCGTTCTTAAAAGTTTGGGGGGAGAGAGAGAAGAGAGTTTGTTGCGAAGTGTGTGTGTGTGTGTGTTGTGTGTGTGTGTGTGTGTGTGTGTGCGTGCGTGTGTGTGTGTGTGTGGTGTGTGTGTGTGTGTGTGTGTGTGTGTGTGTGTGTGTGCGTGTGTGTGTGTGTGTTCCATGGAGAAATGAAGAACCTCACGAGATATGTTTAAGTTTGATGATCGAAGATAAGAGAGAGTAATTCTTGGCACTGATCTAGTCAATGGAAATAACATTTTAAGAGCAAACACTGTGCTTTGCAGGCGAAGATGTGATTCGAAAATTGTATAGACACTGTGCACATTTTTATCAGGCTTGCGTGTGATTATTCAAAAAAGAAAAAAAAAAATCCTTA
>CM031600.1:32085090-32117590 GCA_018398815.1 Conus ventricosus
AAATTTAAAACAAAAAAAAGGGGGTTAACACCCGTTACACCTAGGTAAAGATCCACTTTTTGCCAAAAAAGGTGAAACGGAAAATTTATCCACCCGGAAAATAAAAAAAAACAGGGGGACGATTTGCCCTGATACCTACCCGAAAATAACAGTGCCAGTGTAACAGATAAATACACCAAAAAAACAGTCCCAGATTTGAAGGGGTACCTACACGAAAACAAACGGTCCATTTAAAACGGATACCTCCCCAAAGAAAACATCCCTACTGGATAAATGACACCCCGCGTTTGCAGTTTGTGTTCGAGCGACAAAAAAAGTTTTTTTTAATGCGCTTTCTTTCCGTGCCCACTTCCCCCCACACACATGCAGTCTGAAATGTTATTCTCGGGTCATATAGTTATGGGAGGGGGACTATGCTGAATGGCCTTTCCAAACACTGTTACAAGTAGACACCCCCTAAATGACAATGTAATTTCAACACGAAAAAAAACAAAAAACAAAAAACCCCAGTAGACACCCTAAAATAAAAAAGAAGATGGACATCTGTGAGGGGGGAAAGGACAGGCCCATATGAGCTGGTACATGAGGACAGGCGAAGGGAAAGGCGGATTAGGGAGCAAAGGGAGGAAGGTTTGAAAAATGGGGGGACATGCTGAAATAGGGAAAGGGAAAAATCGCGAGAACAAATGGACGGGGGAAAAAAGAATGGCGAAAAAGGAAAAGACCGTTTTTAAAAAATGTTGGTGAAAAAAAAAAAGGCGGGTAAAACCTGGTCGGCAGGAAAACTCATGACAACATGGTGAGAAAAAAAGGGAGGCATGAAAACCCCCCAAGTGTCGAAAGGATACAATGGTTGAAATCATGACAGGGAAGGGAAAAAACGAACGGGGGCACGGTCAGGAATAAAGGGGAAAAGAGATGGGGGGGGGGGGGGGGGGGGGGGGGGGGGGAAAAGGGCGAAAGAGGACCCACACTTTAAAGACCAAAGGGAAGGAATGGGGCCAAAGAAAATGCGGATAAAGACATGAGAAAACAAGGGGGGGAAACGTGGCAAAAAAAGACGGGAAAATGTGTGGGGGGAATGATACTTTTTCAAAAAATGAGGGACGAAGGTCGGAAAGGAAGGGAGAAAAAAGGGGAAGACTTTTTTTGTCCCCTCTGTCTCTACAGAAAAAAAGTTCTTGGCGCAAAATCCACGGGCGTGTACAGAGGAGAAAAATTTTGACAACGTTCATAAATGCAACGGGAGCTCATGATGAAGTGTGCGATGAAGTGGTACAAAACGAATTATTTAAAAAAAACCCATTTTTTTTTCCCATTTGTTTTTTTTCCTGCACCGAAGACAGTAAGTGACAGGGGGGAAGGGTTAAATCTTGCCAAATGGGATTTACAGTTTGCGACCTTTTTGTTCTTATAGGGGTTGTTATAACCAAAAACACCACGCGTCTGCTTTGCGGAAAAGAAAGTTAATATTATTTAAAAGGCGAATGAAAAAGTATCCAGGGGGATTATTAAATACTCGCCATTGACGATCGATTGTTTTAAAAACCCCTTTACTATTATAAATTTGACCATTTTTTATGCCCGATGAAATTTTTCCTAAAACCAAGGGGGAAATCGTTTTAGTAATTGTTGAAATGGCAAAGAAAAATTTCGAGGAACCCGCCCACAAGCACACTGTGGTGTTACTAAAACCCCGGCCGTGGCGCCCCCCGGGGCGCACGCAACCTCCTCAAAAACATAAATACAAACGCGAAGCTCACGCATATTTTTATGCGGAAAAAAGGAAAAAAAAGAAAAAATAACGAGAGTTTGTGTGGTTAGGTGTAACTAAAAAATAATGACAAAACGCGTGGCGCGCGTGCAACACACAAAGTTAATCTATTTAAATTACGTATCTTTCGACGAGCCCCATTTTTAAAAATGTTTCTTTTCTCTTGTGTCAACGGGACAAAATTTAACGCTTTAAAAAAAAACCAATGGGATAGTGCTCACCCCCCCCCCCCCCCTACCCCCCCGTGGTGTGTGTGTGTGTGTGTGTGTGTGTGTGTGTGTGGTAGTGCGTGTGTGTGATGTGTGTGTGTGTGTGTGCGCGCGCCGCGCGCGTGCGTGCGTGCAGGTATGTTTTTAAATAAAACCCATATTCTGAAAACATTGCGAAAAGTATCTGAATTAACGTCTGCGAAAGGTAAAGGGCATTAACGGACCCCCCACAAAACACGCGCGCGCACACACACAAACGCGCGAAATAATGTAATTAAGGTTTACTCTACCTTTTGAAAGGGGTTCTTAGTGTGACATACAGTCTAATGTGTTTAAACTATTTTTAGTGGGTCCGCGACGTTTGTCAACGACATTTCGTCGAATGAGCACGACTTGCCCAAGGCCCTTGTTATTCGTCCTTGTCCCCTTGGGGTTCGCCCTACTCTAAACTAAAGGGGGGGGCCATCGATTCTGCTTTGGAGTGACTGGGTCCCCCCCGTGACTTTTTTCCCGTGACTTTCTTTCCGTTGACTTTCAACCCCCGCAGGGTGCAAAAAAAATTCGCGAAATTTGTTCGACGAAACTGGACACTGTTCTAGTTTGGGGGTTTTTTCTCTGCACACAAACGTACACACGCACACAGTGCAACTCACCCTGCAGTACTGGAAAAGGGGTGGGTGGTCAGTCTGTGGGCCGCTCTGTCCAAGCCAGTTGCGCTTTTCCCCGAGGGTCAAACGGAGCGAACCCGGGAAGGGAAGTGCCCCGCTGGGGTTCCCCCAGGGATGGTGGTTGGTTTAGTCGGTGTTGGGTCTCGTCGCCCTCCCTTAGCTTTAAGTAGAGGACGGGCGTCCGCAAGGTCGGGTGTAGAAATGTCTGGGGACTTTAGTTTTACTTTGGGAGCCTGCCCGAGGGGGTCTGCCCCCGAGGGGGGAGGGTGGGGACAGCTTTCCTTCCGCCCTGTCGTTGGGTAGGGGAAACATGCTCAGCGAGGTGCACCCTTCGGTTCCGGTGGGGAACCCAGTGCGTATGCGCACTCGCCGGCGTCATACATAAACCCCCCACTGCCCTACTCTGTGAACATCCACGCAGAGATCTTGATCGATCAAACACAGAATGAGAAACTGTCAATCATAGGATTGCATCTCTTTTAAAAGATCCCGTAAGGTTGTTCTTATAATTCTTTGCATCACAATGGTTTGGGGTTTTGACAGCAGGCTGACCACTCAGACGTTCCATCTTTTGACTCCCCCTTTATCCCTTTATTGGATCCCCAAGCATAGGCTCAAAGATTGTCCCCTACATTTTAACTGTTTTTTAATAAGCTTTTTGTTTTTCAGCAACTTTTTTCCCCCTCCAACCCTTTTTTGTTCCTTTACTACCCCTTTGCTGGTGTTTGGGGGGGCTGTTGGATTCTTTTTTGAACCCCTTGGCGGTTGGGGAAACCACAGAATTAGGATGTGGTTTTGGGCCTATTTTCACCAAGAGCACGACACAATTTAGCCGTTTTCCCCGTGGGTCCGATCCAGGGGGCGAAAGGGTGGGGCGGCTTAAAATAAATGTGTTTTAAGGAGATTTTAAAGGTTCCCCCAGGGAGCTAGTGAAAGGGGTTTCTTTGTTATAAATATTCCCCATTTTTCACTTCAAATTTTTTTTTTTTTAAAGTTTAAAAACTTTGCCATCATTACTATAGCTGATAAAATTTTTAACCTGCACTTGTTTTCCCCACTACTTAATTTTTAAAACATAGAATGGGGCTGTCGTCACGTCAAAACGGGTGGAGCGACAAAGCGTTTCAGGGGCCCCCATCCCCCCCCCCCCCGTGTCAAAAAATTGCCGCTTTTTCCATGAGCGAACTACCATGGCACCTAAATTTCTTTAAACAGAAAAGCCCCGTAGGTAAAAAGGAAAGCCCCAAAATAATGTGCACATAGAAACTTCTGCGAAGCACTGCGAAACTTTTCGTTTTGGTGTTGCGTGTGCCCGGGTTCTTTCCATGTTGCGTCCACCCCGAGGGCACTACTCCGGGGGGTTGCCAGAAGGGTCGGTGGAGGCTAGCACGTGTTTACTGACGAAAGACGGTGACTTGCACGGAATTCTGAACGTCGCCTATAAGTTGGTTAACAAGGTCCTGTTTCAAATGCATTGCCTTGTCGTTGATACACACTCACAAGGTGTGCGTGTGTGTGTGTGTTTCAGCACACAACTACACAAAATTGAAAATATCGTAGAACCACAAACTCTCTCTCTCTCATCATCATTTGCATGTGTGCACGCGATCCAGTGTGTGTGTGTGTGTGTGTTATACGCGCGTTGTATGTGTGTCTGTATGTGTGTGTGTGTGTTAATGTGTGTGTTGCATGCGCGCATTTGGTGTGTGTGTGTGTGTGTGTTTGAACGCACGTGTATGGATGCGTGGATGCACGTGCGTCCGCAAGCGTGTATGTGTGATGCCAGTTGACGTTGAACACACACACACACACACACACTCTCTCTCTCTCTCTCTCTCTCTCTCTCTGTCTCTCTGAAGGCATCTATCTCTAGCATTACGCAGAGAATGAAGGATAGAGCACAGATTTTTTTTTCATAGTTGCGTTGGTTATAGTTAGTGGCCCGACTGGAAGAGACATCATCGCTGAAAGGTAAAGAAACTAGACCTATCACATATGAAGCGTGTGTTGCGGAAGTACTTGTGTTTATTAAAAAAACAAAGCAAATTAATGATATAGCATGACTGAAACTGAGCTGGCTACAGCTGGTCTCAGCTAAGCTGACGATTATCACAATACTGAAGTCGATGTGACATGTCAGTCTGAGGTATGTCACACCTGTAGGTAGTTGAGGTATGCACGCATACTGTGTATAAGCTTGAATGGGGATCGGCTGATCGTTCGCAGCTTTTCCTTGTGCCACCTTCTTCCGAGATCTACTCTGCTGTCCGCTGATATCCGTAGCTGGTCTTTGGAGTCCTGACTCGTGACATTCTGGCCCCCTGCAGTCTGCTCAGCTTGGTCAGGTCTTGCTTGTAGCACAGGTAGAGCATTTGCTTCATCAGTGGCAAGTTTGAATCAGGTTTTGTTGGTGACACGATGGTACTATCTAGCAGGTGTTCCATCTATTGTTTCCAAATGTCAGTTGACAGGGGAGGCGCAGTGTCGCATTTGTTTTAGGTGGCCATAGTGAAGTTTTCTCTGCCCATTAGTTGATTTTTTTCCTGTGGTGATACTGTTTGTTTTGTCGTTGATGACCCCGTTTGCACATCTGATTTGGGATCATTTGCCAGAAATGTTTGACTCATGGTAGGCTGAATATCAAAATTAAATCAAAACAAAACAAACAACACAAACAAAAAAGAAAAGAAAGAAAGGTGACTCCTTTACCTATCCTGAGACCTGGTAATTTGTCTGTAAACTGTGAGTGAATTATCATGTATAGTTTTACCTAGGTGGGTTTTATCCAGGCTGACACTGAAGACTGTGCACCCACTCACGCCCTCTTCCATTCAAAGTGAAAGTATCGCTGATGTTCATTTTGATCAGTTTCCGCTGAGTCAATGTACCGATTTGTAACAGATCTTTGTTACCTTTCCTGAGGTGTTCACTGGAAAGTCTAGTACTGGTGAAAGAGAGATGTTTTTCATATATTAATTTGACAACTAAAGGCCTATTTGTCGGAGGCCTGAAAGAACATTGTGTCCGAGATTCCTGTCCTCCATTCATCAGATTTTTTTCAGGTTCTGTGGTCAGAACGATTGCAAGGAAGGAACTCAGGCTTCTTCATCAAATGGTCTTTATAATCGTAAAGTTCTAAAATACAACCACTGAGCGTAATAAGAGTCTCCCCATTGTTTGGGTGTCATCTAAACTCTTACGCTTCTTGCAGGGGCTTGAATTCGTTATACACATGGACCACTCGCCGAATTCCGGCAAAGTCGACGAGGAAGCAAGCCAAAGTTGAGGTCAGAAACAGAAAAGAAAGACTATAGATTTTGCACAGTGAAAAATACAATGAAAACAGCTGTTAAAACCGTTCCGCTTCAGGCTAAATCTTCCACAAGGGGAGGTTACTGTCTGTGTAATTGTATCAAAGCAAGCGATGGCCGTGTTGTCCTTAGAGCATTGTTCAAGCTTGTCAACCGCAGTAGAAAAAAAAAACAAAAACGAAACCAGCTTCAAACTAGAACAAATTGAAGAAGCAGCTCTTACAACGGCCAGCGCACTGACTTACTTTGACTTATTCCCGTTGGCTCCTAGTGGAGCATAGGTCATCCACGAGCCTTTTCCATCTCTGCCTGTCCCGGGCGGCGACTTCCAGCTGGCCCCAGGAATAGCCCAGTCGAGTTGTCTCCGCCTCCGTTGATCTTCTCCAGGTGGTGCGTGGTCGGCCTCTCTTGCGTCTTCCCTGTGGGTTCCATCGCAAGACATGGCGGACAACGCTGGGTGCTGGTTTTCTGAGGGTATGGCCAAGCCAGCCCCACTTCCTGCGCTTAATTTGATCTTCAATGGGCTCTTGTCCGGCTCTTCTCCACAAGTCTTCATTTGTGACCATGTCCTGCCACCTGATGCGATAGATGTACCTCAAGCATCTGTTCACAAAGGTCTGCAGGCGGTGTGTCGATGACTTGGTGGTGCGCCACGTTTCACAGGCATAGAGAAGCACAGACTTCACATTTGTGTTGAAGATGCGGATCTTGGATTTTGCAGAGATGGTGTGTGAGTTCCAGACAGGTCGGAGCATCTTGAAAGCTGCGGATGCCTTGCCTATTCTTGTTTGGATGTCTTTGTCTGTGCCCCCGTCCTTGCTGACAATGCTGCCGAGGTATGTGAAGCTGTCGACGTTCTCTAGGTCTTCTCTGTTGAGTACAATATTGTTGTCGTTGGCCTCATTGATCCTCATCACCCTGGTTTTTGCCTTACTGATCTTCAGTCCTGTTCGTGCGGCAGTACTGTCCAGGGCAGCGGTTTTCTCCTGCATGTGGCTGTGACGGTGGGACAGGAGGGCAACATCATCGGCAAAGTCAATGTCTTCCAGCTGGGAGGTCAGGGTCCACTGGATGCCTCGTTGATGGTCTTGTATCGTTCTTTCCATGATCCAGTCAATGGCAATCAGGAACAGGAACGGTGAGAGCAGGCAGCCCTGGCGAACGCCGCTCAAGATGTCAAATGGTTCCGTCAGGGATCCACCGTGTACCACTTGGCATGTTGATGGTTCATATGCTGCTCGGATGAGGTTTATGAACTTCTCTGGTACGCCATGGTGGGAAAGAAGCTTCCAGAGGGTTGGTCTGTTGATGCTATCAAAGGCCTTCTCGAAGTCGACGAAGGTGACATACAGGGGCGAGTTCCATTCCAGTGACTGCTCGATGATGATACGGAGAGCAGCTATCTGGTCTGTGCATGATCTTTCACTGCGGAATCCAGCCTGTTCTTTTCTCAGCCTCTTGTCGATGTTGTCTTTCAGCCGCTCGAGGATGATTCTGTTGAAGACCTTCCCGGGGATTAGCTGTCCTATATGTATGGAAGAAATCCCATCTACAGATTAATTTCAAGACCTTCTATGTTCAAATGATTTTTTCCCTCATGAATTGTCATTAAAAAATTACTTGGTGCTCTTGCACATCGTCCCTCCGTAGAATTTTTTTTAATGCTTTCTGGGCAGTGCCTTAGCTCAGGGACGCATTCTTTACTTTAAGCAAGGTTGATTTAATGCGTGAAGGACCTCAGACGGTGTTTTCATCACGGTTTGGGTTGGCAAAAAGTTTCAGTGGATCGACAGTGGCTGTTCCGGTCAGTCTCTGGAGTGGAGATCAATGTCAGTCAACCAAATGTCTACCGCCATTTCAGCATTTGTGTATAGCTACACTGGCCTTACTCTCTCTCTCTCTCTCCTCTCTCTCTCTCTCTCTCCTCTCTCCTCCTCTCTCTCTCTCTCTCTCTACTCTCTTCTCTTCTCTACCTACTCCACCCCCCCCACCCCCTCCATTATAACTGCTTTCCTCTGAAACACAACCAACCTACAGCGCGATGGGACTCTGTGTGTTATCCCCCCTCTTCCCTTCGCTCTCCCTTAATAAAACCTTCTTCTCCTTCCTTTCCGTCTAGGACGTCTGGCATCGATGGAGCCCCTAGGCCGGCGTGTGAAGAGGATCGATGTCTGCCAAATGAGGAGAGACACGGACTGTCGTTCCGTGTTTCTGGGCTGCTTGTCCCAAACGGGTGCGCAACTACTGAGAAGCATTCTCCGCTGCGCACCTTTGCTTCAAGGACGTCATCGCACTCCCTCTACGCTCGTCAAAACGCGTTTTGGTTGTTTAGGCCGTGGGTCTTATAGGGACATGACGAGGGACTGACAGTCTGAGGGATCAGTATGAGAGGATGCTAGTGTCATGAGGTCGGAATGGTTGTTTCCAAGATGAAAATTGAGATGATCGTCAAAACGCAGTGGTACTTTCTTTCTTCATACGAAAATAGTAACTATCACTCCCGGCTGAGAAAACAGTAATCGTCGCAACGAGAAAACGGCAATTATCATGTGAAAACAATATTTGGGTGTAGAACTTAAAAAAAAAAAAAATTACGGGTTCTCACGTTGTGAAGAAATAAGATGACAAGTCAAAAGCAAGACGACAAATTTATGACGCATGAAAACAGTGAAAACAGTTAATTATAGCAGTTTTTTTAAATGGTTACGAGCATTGTGTGCCTTTGCTGAAAACAGTTGGGCCTAATGTTGGCACTTCTTCCCGGCTTCTAACAGTTTGTGCCTTCGCAAAACAGTCTTAAAGCCAACAATCCGCGCAGTGATCAGTATTATAGATCACATGAAAATCAGGATATGACATCCTTTGAAGCTACAAATCTGAATCAAGTTGAGAAAGATTATGAGGTGAATGAAATGCGTACCACGTGATTTTTCAGAGGTCTTATCACGTACTGAAAATTGGCTGTAGACAGATGCCATCATCATCATCATCATCATCATCATCATCATCGTGTGTTTTTGTTTTCATCTGCTCTTAATTTAAACAAAGCTGTAAGCGCTTACAAATGCCATGAGAAAAAAGACAAAAGAAGGGGGTACTAAATCAATTACATGTCAAGAAACAGCATCTGGCCGTTACATTTAATGCTGTAACAAAAGTGTCAAAAAGAAGGGAGTAATAAATCAGTTACATATCAAGAAACAGCATCTGGCCGTTACATTTAATGCTGAAACGAAAGTGTCTTTATTGTACGTCTCTTGTGTTGGCCTAACACACACATTTTGACAGTATTAGCGCACAGACTTGCACAGCCGGCAAGCGCGATACGAACCTGCCAGGTTCTTCGCCCCGCCTGCCCTGGTGTCAATCGTTCGTTCTGGGTCGCTCGGTGTAAGCGCATTTTCCCTCCACCCAACCATTCTATGCTTCAGCCCACCCTTCCGTCGTCGATTCGGTATTTCAGCCCTCCGCCCTAACAACCAGCCACCCTCACCACAAACTTCTCAAATCTCTGTCTGTCTGTCTGTCTCTGTCTCTAGTAAGAAGACCTTAAGCCGTCATGGAACAAATTGACATGAATACTGTTTGTTTCTTTGCTTGAATATTTTCTATCTATCTATCTATCTATCTATCTATCTATCTATCTATCTATCTATCTATCTATCTATCTATCTATCTGTCTGTCTGTCTGTCTGTCTGTCTATCTATCTATCTATCTATCTATCTATAAACACGTGCATTTTAAAATTTCAAAATGGAGTGACTGATGGCGGCGAACGAAGTAAAATTTAGAAATAGAGTTTGTTTCTTACCGCCAATGACATTGACAAACAAAGCACATGACAAGACACGATGCATTTCAAGCACTTGGGTCTTCTTCAGGCGAAAAAATAAATCACATTTAACATTTGGGACAGTACAAACAAAGAACGAAAAACGAAAAAAAGAACGAAAAATGACTCATCCGTTGTTGTCCATGTGGTGGGAAGAATAGCCGGTAAGCGGAAATGACATGAGGGATTATGGGAGAGGAAGAGGGGGGGGGGGGGGGATTGCGTAGGGGAGGCGTGTGTGTGTGATATGATAGGGTTGTGTGTCTAGTTTATTGGGATGGTGTGATATCTTTGTGATGGTTGTGGTAATGGTGGATAGATAATAATGGTAAGGGGAAAAAAAAAAGTTTGGGTGAATAAAATAAATGATTTCGTTGGGTGATGAAAGAGGTAGTGGTAGTTATGCGTGGGTAGTTGAGAAGGTGTGTGGGTAATGTTAGGGAGGGAAGGGGATGGAAGATAAATGGGTGATAAGGTATGATCGGGAGGAGGAGGGGGGATGGGGGGGGGGGGGGTGGGTGAGGTGAAAAAAAAGAGAAAAAAAAGGAGAGGGGTTATACATAGGGTATCTTATGAGTGGTGTAATAATGTAATGATGATGGTGGTCATATATTGGGAACACACACACACACACACACACACACACACACACACACACACACACACAACACACACACACACAACAACACATGTGCATACATCCAAGCATACCTGTATGTCGAGGGGTGATCATGAGATACAAGGTACAATGTGGACAAAGGAAAAGAAGTGGTCAGTGGGGAAGGGGGAAAAATGTGTGTGTGTGTGTGTGTGTGTGTGTGTGTGTGTGTGTGTGTGTGTGTGTGTGTGTGTGTGTGTGTGTGTGTGTTGCAAGTTAGTGTGGTGTGGGTGTGTGTGTGATTTTGTGGAATATATAGTGGGTTGTTGTTGCAGTGGTGGACCGGTGTAATCATGTACTTGGGTTGGGATGCAGGTGATGCGGGGGTGAAGGGAAAGAGCAGGGGGGGGGGAGTAGGTGGTGGGAGGGGGGAGGAGGAGTACGGGGTAGATCAGAGGGTAGGTAGTTGATTGGTATAGAACATGGGGTGTGGTGGGAAGTGAAAGATGAAGGAGGGTGGATTAAAAAAAAAAATTTAATTATGCGTCAATTGAACTCGATCTCTTGTTGTTTTACTGATGTGGCTCATACCTTGTGTCATTTACCCTGAGGAAGGCAACAATAAGCCGAAATGTTTGTGCAAAATGAATGCACTTGTTGTGTGTCTTTCTTAATCTTTGAACGCTTACACACACCACACACACACACACACACACACACACACACACACACACACACACACACACACACACACACACACACGTGTGCTTACACACACACGTGTGCTTACACACACACACACACACACACACACACACACACACACACACACACACACACACACGCGCGCGCGCGTAGTGTGTGTGTGTGTGTGTGTGTGTGTGTGTGTTGTGTGTGTGTGTGTGTGTGTGTGTGTGTGCACGCGCGCGCGCCTGTGCGTGTGTGTGTGTGCATGCGGTTTTCATAATCTTGGAATGAGCTGCTTCCCTCTTTTTTTAAAAATTTTGTTTTTTTACCTTTTTTGAGCGGAGGGGGTGGGGGTTGTAAAAAGAGGTGGGGGTGAGGGTGGGAAATGGAAGAGGGAACGCGGGGAAAAGGGGGGGGGGGGGGTGATTGTGTGCCTTGTTGCCTTGAGATTACCTTCTCCTGTTTTCTTTTTCTAGCGCTCTCTCTATCTGTGTGTGTGTGTGTGTGTGTGTGTGTGGTGTTGTGTGTGTTGTGTGTGTGTGTGTGTGTGCGCGCGCGCGCGCGCGCTCGGGCGTGCAAGTGTGTGTGAATGTGTGTGTGCGTGCGTGAGTGCGCGTGTGTGTGTTTGATTTTCCCATCTTCCAGTTGTCCCAGCCAGCCCCACCCACCCACGCCAGTCTCAGACACACGGGAAGCTTTCGACGCGTTACGTCAGTTGCATGTCTCGCTTGTAGATCACAGTCGACTTCACGCCTGTAGCTGCAGCAGTTGTGTTGAAAGAGCGCAGCCTATTGGCTGTGGCCAGAGAGATTTTTTGTCGGAAGTTCTTCTCCAACAAGCAGACGACAGTTACCGCGCGGGAGTTCTATTGTGTCGTCAGCCGTCAAAGTCAGTATTTTTTCGTACTTGCCCTTGGCTAATGACTGGAAATTGCTATTAGACAAATATTAACAGTTGCCAGCCAAGGCAATACCAAGATTGTCAGGTAAAAGATCTTTTATTTATTATCGATAATCCATTGTTTTATTCATAAAATAAGGATTAAAATGGGATTTCAGAACTGTCACAACTTGCCGAGAGAAAAGCTAACTATTTCTTGTACAAAACGAATTTGATGTGCAATATGAGTGAAATGATTGTCCTTTGGAAAAAAAAGTTCTTGAAGTTATCATATCTCTTTTAGCAAAGTTATCATTATTCTTCTTATATGCAGAGTAATATTCAACTACGAAAATGAATAGATATCATGTTTAAAAATATAATTTATATGTATAAATGAAACGTTGTGCAGTCCTTTCCATCAGTTTAGTCTGAAGTAAACATCAAATTTTGATTTAAAAAACAAAAACAAAAAAACTTCGGGTAGCGCAACAGGGAAGGATTTCACTACTCTAAAATACTAATGAAAGATTCAAAGAGTCGTTTCAAGTAAACAGATGGTTTGTATTTGCAGATTAAAACAACGAACAGAACAACAACAGAAACGGACAAAAACGAAAACGACTTCCGTTTTCATCTTAGAGGGAGCTGATTTCATTTGATAACATTAAGGGTATCCTCAATAAACTCGTAGATGAAGAAGAAAAGGACGATGATCATAGATAAATGGAAGATTATTAAGGTAGCATTTGCCATAAACGAGTCTTTTTGTCTTTATATTTATCATTATTTTTTTTTATCACAATGGAAAAGATGGAAGACTGTTATAGTAATGAAATGAATTCTACTTTCTAATGACGTTGTGTGTGTGTGTGTGTGTGTGTGTGTGTGTGTGTGTGTGTGTTGTGTGTGTGCGCGCGCGTGTGCGTAGTGTGTGTGTGCGTGTGCGTGTATGTGCGCGTGTGCGTAGTGTGTGTGTAATGACGATTGTGTGTGTGCGTGCGTACGTGCGTGCGTGCGTGCGTGGGTGCGCGCGCGCGCGCCGCGCGTGTTTTGTTGGCTGTGGGTGTGTGTGTGTGTGTGTGTGTGTGGTCTAGAGAGGGGTCTCTTAATTCAAATTGTTTGATTTTTCATCTTATACCCACAGGTACACACTTTTTTCCGCTTCAGTTAAACGTTTGCTGACTGTTTTTTGTTTTCAGTAAGCGAGTGTGGATTTTGGTTTACGAGTCCATAGCTGGTCCCGGACCGAATGGAAGGTAAGCTTGGACTCTCTCTCTCTCTCTCTGTCTCTCTCTCTCTCTCTCTCTCTCTCTCTCTCTCTAAGGCAAAGAAAGAAAGAAAGAAGCAACAACAACACCAACAGCAACCAGCGCACACGCTTTTGAGTAGGATGTTATTTTTCTATAGTAGAATGACATGTCAATGCATTTATAATAAAACGTGGCCCCTTTGGTACTGGAGTTTTAAATTGCACATCAGTGGAGGACAGTATTTTTCTGGAGGGCTTTTTTGTGTGTGTGTGTGTGTGTGTGTGTGTGTTGTGTGTGGGTGGGTGTGTGTGTGTGTGTGTGTGTGCCTGTTTTGTGTGTGTGTGTGTGTGTGTGTGTGTGTTGCTCTGTTCCAAAATGTTTTTGTGGCTGTTACAGCGTGCATGCCTCGTTCAAATGCATTCGTGCTCGTGTGCGTGAATGTGCGCGCGTGCACACACATACCCTTCCTGCCACTTTTTGTTGCCTCCTTTTGTCCCCCACGTTTGAATTCCTCACCTACCATTCTGGTTGGCGCCTGGACTTTGAACAGTAATAACTATATTTTTCTTTACAACAGGGTTATGAAAGCGCCAACGCGGCGTCCTAATGCGAGATTATGAATGAAAAAAAAAAAAAAAGAGCCAAGTGGCACATTTACCATGAGTTAGCAGGGATGACGATTTTTCCCCCCATCTCAAACCACCCAGGCACTACAAACTTGCCCTCCTTCGCCTTCCACCCTCTCCGCATAAAACATTTGCCTCCCCTCCCTGTCGTCCTTCCTGCCCTTCCCTGCACACACACGCATACCCCTCCTGTTCTTCTGAACGAAGAGTGAGCCACGGCCGCATCACAGAAAATGCACATCCCGGTGACATGATTATTTTCCAAGGCATTTTCGGACAATTTATCGTGTTCTCGCACAACAGATTTCAAATTGTTTTTTTCTTCTTGATGGTTCTGCGATTATAGTGACATTTCCATAAGGCCTCTGTGTGTGGTTGAGTGCTCCACGGTGCTGCAGAGCAAGAATCAAACTTGGGTTCCCTGGGTGTAGATTTGGCTACGAGCCTTTCTTGCGGGCTACCTTGATGGGCTGCTCGGGGGAAAAAGTGCATTTCACAACCCCTGATTATCAGAGCGGTGTTTCATCTTTATGATCTGCATTTACGCTGTCATTTGAATTATATGTAAAGTGGATTAGATTAGGTCAGTGGCTGGGTGAAGGTGTCATCGATCTTCATGAACAGTGTTCCGCTGGAGTTTTTTTTTTCTTTTTTTCTATCAGTTGCTCTGTTTGAATCTCTATGTTTTGTAGGCTTTTAGCGAATGTGAAATGGCGGATTGCATGAATCACATTAGTTGTATTATGGGTACAGCAAAACACTACCAGTTTGTTTCCCCAAACTCTTTAATAACTTTAATGCTGGCTAGTTGTGGAGTATTGGGAATTCATACAATATGAACAATGTAAAGCAGATCCATTCAAGGTGTACGTATGACGTGGCTTTACTTCCTGTTTGGCAATATGATACTAGCTTCGCTGCGAGCAACAGCAGTTCTACCTTTCTGTCACTGTAAAGTCAAATCATAGTGATTCCCTCTGGACGTGGTGCAGTGAAGAACTTTTTATTTGAGACTGGAAGTCTTTGGGGTGGATTATTCTTTCCAACATTTCTCATACATATATTACGTAGGTTTACACATTGTGCAGCTTGCTAGAGTTGGCTCTGCCATAAATATGGAGCTGACCTGTATCTGCGTTGTTGTCTGCTAACACTACATTTTCTCTCACAGCCAAATGGACTGGACCCAACAACTGCCAAGGGTTAGTTGATATGTGAAAAGGGAGAGACGTATTTCATTATCTAAAGTAAACACAACCTCCCGTGTGCTGTCTTCAAGACGCACACTTTTATACAAAGGAAATGCTGAGTAGGAACGTAATCGTTAGTTTTGCTCCACATCAAAAGGAACTCAAGAGTATTGCCATTTTATTGAGGTATAAGTTTGACTTTATGTGCAAAGAGGTGATGAAGGCAATCTTTTTATTGTGTCTTTTGATACAATGGATACAGATCTCCTCTTAGTGAATGTGTACTACCCCCAACAAGATAAGTCAACTTTTTATGAAGATTCATCGAGCAGAATCAAGAAAGGAAAGTAAAAAGTTGCAGTGCAATTATTCTGTCACAGACTCCACTTAGCATGCAATAATTACAGATATGTAAATAACCGTCACGCGAAAGAAACAGAGGAAGAGTTGCCAATAAAATTAGGTCCTAGCGACATTTGAAGAAAGAACCGCGGAAGTAAAAGAAACATCTTACGAAAGTCACAGCTTAAAAACTAGGTCACTAGGTAGACAATATTTTTTGCTTCGATGACTACTTAATTTCGTATTAGCCGGATCGTGATGTCGTTGTATGATATAGAGCTATTCATTTTATGACATTGACTCAAAACTTTTCGAATGAGGCAGCGAATTTTTTGAATGTATGAAAAGAATATACTGAAAGTGATACTGAGAAAATGATATTGAGAAAAATTGTAAGGTCAAGATATCAAACTAAGTATATCCGATAAGTCGTTCCTATGTTTTTTACCGATGAAGATTTGAGCACAAACTATTTTGCATATGCTACCATACCTAGGAAAATGGCTTCTGAAATAGAAAACAAACTGGTTGAAAAAATGTCAACACACACACACACACACACACACACACACACACACACACACACACACACACACACAAGAAAGAAAAAAAGAAAAGGAAAGAAAGAACGGCCATCTTGTGCCGAATTTGACGAGACAAGTGATTGCTCGTTCTTCATTATCGTTGTCCTGAGTGTTGTTTATCTTGCCTGAATAACTAAGAGGCCGAAAACGCGTCGTGTTTTGTCCAGTAATTCGTTTGTCCTTGTTATCAGGCGTAGTTAGTACAAGTACCTTTTAGAATTTTGACAAAAACTTGTTAATATCTAAAGAAGAGACATCTTTGCCAAGTGATTTTCATGTTTAGCCTATAAGCGCTTGCTTTCGCTCATATCTTTGGGCTTAGTGTTTTGTACATTGTATGCCATATAATGGACCTGTCTATCTTTGGGCTTAGTGTTTTGTACATTGTATGCTATATAATGGACATGTCTATCTTTGGGCATAGTGTTTTGTACATTGTATGCTATATAATGGACCTGTCTATCTTTGGCCTTTGTGTTTTGTACATTGTATGCTATATAATGGACCTGTCTATCTTTGGGCTTTGCGTTTTGTGCATTGTATGCTATGTAATGGACTTGTCTATCTTTGGGCTTTGCGTTTTGTGCATTGTATGCTATATAATGGACCTGTCTATCTTTGGGCTTTGTGTTTTGTACATTGTATGCTATATAACGGACCTGTCTATCTTTGGGCTTAGTGTTTTGTACATTGTATGCTATATATTGGACCTGTCTATCTTTGGGCTTAGTGTTTTGTACATTGTATGCTATATAATGGACCTGTCTATCTTTGGGCTTGGTGTTCTGTACATTGTATGCTATGTAATGGACCTGTCTATCTTTGGGCTTAGTGTTCTGTACATTTGTATGCTATGTAATGGACCTGTCAAAGATCTCCTCATGAAGGTGCAGAGGGACTGAGTGTGAAGTCGGGAGCGGAGAGCTTGGGTGGCAAGGGGTGGTGGTAATGGGGATGGGTGAAGGGGGTCGGTCTGCGGTGCTCGGGGGAAGGGGGGGGGGGGGGGGGACGGAAGAGGAGGGCTGGGAAAGATGCCCACAGAAAATTGCAGGGTCGGGGGTGCCCACCGGAAATTGTAGTGTCTGATCCGCAGTTTTTCGGCAGAGTCGCTGCAGCACTCATTTAATCACACATTGTGCTGGGCTGATCTGGCAAGGATCTGTCTGTATGAATCGATTAGAAATGAAACCAGCAGAATTATGCCTATTGACTGTTCGCACGCGCGCTAGCGCGCGATCGTGCGTGCGTGCGTGCCTGAGTGAGTGTGTGTGTGTGTGTGTGTGTGTGTGTGTGTGTGTGTGTGTGTGTGTGTGTGTGTGTGTGTGTGTGTGTGAATCTGCCTGTCTGTCTGCGAGTGCTCTATATTTCTAGTTCTTGCACGCACGCTCATTGGTCATTAATTTATGTATTATTGTCAGTACTGACCAAAGTAGCAGCACGTATTTATTGTTGTTGTTGTAGTTGTCATTATTATCATGATCATCATGATGAGCATCATCATCACGATGATGATCATCATCATCTTCATCATTATCATCCCTCTTCGGTTAGAGACCAAGCTGTAAGCGCTTTACACTCCGCGTTTACGTTCACACAACAGCCTGCCTGCCTACGTAGAGCCGACTGAAGAGGTGCCTGCTGGCGCTAATCATTCGTTTCCCGTGCTAGCATCAAGTCTCAGTCACTCGGGGCTGTCGCTCATTCCCCAGATCTTTTCGGCGGATGCATACGATGTGTATACCAATACCATGTGCACACCAATATGTATCAATGTCAGTGGCCAAACTGGCCTTCTCTTCCAAAAGTTGGTGATGGGATTTTACGTGTAAGTCTGACTTGGTATTCTCTCAGACTCGCGTTGCATGTAAGCAGCAGGAAGTGTTGTGGCTTAAGTTAATCTTAATCCTTCTTTTTTTTTTTTTTTTTCTTTTTTTTTTTTTTTTTCTTTTTTTTTTCTGTGGCATCAGTTATCGGATCACTGGAGCACCTAAGGCGGTGATTTTTTTTTCTTTTTTTTTTTTCCTAATGCCAAAATCCCCTTTTCATTTTTTGGTGCTTCACACTGTCCTCTTCATCTGCCAAAAAAAAAAAAAAATCGGAAAAAAAGAAACAATTTCCACTACTAGGGTTTTTTTTTTTTTTTTTTTTTTTTTCTCCAACCAGTCTCTTTCACTCCATGTATGTTCTTTAAAAATGTACATATTTTTGCAGATTTTAGTGTTTTTTGCGTTTGATACAAAGTGTCTGGGTTTATTTAGTTCTAATGTGTGGTGTACTGGCACTCTCACTCTGATATTGTGCTGTTTCTACAAAGAAAACAACATAAGTTAAACAATAGACTTAATTATTTTCTTTTCTTTCACTTTTTCCAAGAGAGAGAGAGAGAGAGAGAGAGAGAGAGAGAGCAAGAGAGAGAGAGAGAGACAGACAGACAGAGACGGAGAGAGACAGAGAGAGAGAGAAAGAGAGGGAGACAGCGAGCGAGAGAAAGAGAGGGGAGGGAGAGAGAGATAGACGGACAGACAGAGGTGGCATCGTAGCAATGAATGCAAAATATGTTTCAAATCATCTTACCAATTGGCTATTCCCCGTATCGGGCCAGCCTCACAGCGAAAAGAAAGGGTCCACAAGGAAGACAAGGGGAAGCCAACACGCATGACAAAGACTTAGGAGTTTTGCTGTTGTTGCTGCTTTCCCTTTTCTTTCCCTCTCCCTATTGCCTCCCCCCCCCTCCCCAAACGTCCACCCCCCCTCCCTCACCCCCCCCCCCTCCTGTATTGTGCACACCTTAAAGGATATCGTGGGTCCAAAATTTTCCGTCCTTCCCCTCAAACTCTCTAACGAAGCGCGTGAGCGCTACTCGCGCCACACACCACCAACACCATCCCCGGGAAAAAAACAAACAAAAAAAACAAAGAGAGAAAAGAGAGAGAGAGAGAGAGGGGGGGGGGGGAGCGAGACACAGACAGACAGACCGTCGGACAGACACATAGGTAGGCAGAAACGGCGTCGTAGAGATGAAATTTAGAGGTCTGTTATATGTCGTCTCACCAATGAATATTCCCCGATGAAGCCAACTTACAGCGAAAATGAAGGGTCCGCAAGGAAGACAAGAGGAAATCCAACAGGCGAGACAACAGGCGTATTTGTATTCCTTCACTCCCCCCCCCCCCTCCCCCACCGAGCCCCCCCCCCCCCCCCCCTAGATAACCGGACCCTCTCTCTCCCCCACTCCGCAACTCTCCCGCAGAGATCCTCCTCCCCCCCCCTCCCTCACACCCACCCCCTCCTTTCATATTAAACGCATGAACAGTGCATATTTTTCCTTCCTTTTTTCCCTTTTCTTTCTCTCCTCCCTCTCCCCCCCCCCCCCCCCCCCCCCCCCACTACCACCCCCCTCCACTAAACATATTGAACTTATACTCTCTTGCCCACCTAGGGAAGTTTCCTTTTACACCCCTTCGGACATTGTACTCTTTTCTCAAAAATTAGTTGCAGAGGGATACCCGTGTTTGTCTTTTTGAAAATACTAATACACATTTTACTCAATAATATGATAAAATTGATACATTGATAATTTGTCTTCGAAACAATCGATTTACTAATGCCAAATAATACATCTGTGTTTGATAATTTAATATGAGCATGCGTTCTAAGTAAATTGTTTGCTCAATAAATCTCCAAAAATTGTAGACGATTGGACACTCGCAGAAAAAGTGTTCAATGAAATCAGTTGTGTTAGGACAGTACGAGCATTTGTTTGAGTCTTTTACTTTCATTTACTAAGCATAATATTAGTAGGATATATATTGTGTAGTATTTTCCAGTGGAGAACTCTAAGTCTTACCTCTTTTGTAACATCTGTGGCTCGACACCATGTGGATTTGTCTAAGTCAATACCAAATTTTCTGTACCAGAAGGCATTCGCAGTAGGTGTTTGAATTTCCTTATTTTCCATAACTAGTTTCCTTATTTGTTTGAGCTTTGCATTTAGCATACTGGCAAAGCAGGGGAGCGTTCCAGATCCTGCTTCACCTGACTGGATCCACTGGATCCACTGAGCTGGTATGGAGCTGATCACAGCATTGTACTGAAACAGTGTAAGGGCTCTGTTCTGGCCAACCATTTCCTGCATTTCTTCTAAAGACAGTAATCTATTTTCTCTTTTATGAATTATATCTTTAATTTGCTCAATGTCATTCTTTACCCAGTTTTTAAAAAATAACACCTGATTTTATAACGAATTAAATTATTGTTAAAAAGCTGTTGACTGTGGAAATTGTTTTTGTCGATATCGTTAATTTTTATTAGTATTTTGTGGTTTAGATAAACTGAAAACACATCTTTCCAGAATTCATTACTAACTACGCTTAACTCTTTAGGTCTTTAGCTCTGCAGTTTATACAAAAAACAATCCGTCTTTGCGAGGTGTTGTAAATGCATTTGGGTATTAATGCCCAGTTTTCTTGTTCGGTGGCTTTAAAGAGTGTGCCCGCCCATTGTAAGTACAAACACTTTTGAAAGTTACTCAGATTAATCATATTAAGTCCTCCTTCCTCCTCGCTTGCTTCCATTACTTTTCTTTTGACTTTTTCAAAAGCTTTTCTATTGTTAAATCTTTTCTTCCACAGGAATCTGTAAAGGGTTAAGTTAATTTTGTTTAATACATAGTCTGGGAGTCCTATGGATTGCATGACATAAAGAAACTGACTAAGTAAAAATGTTTTTATTACAACAATCTTACCCTGTATACTGATATCCCGTTTACTCCATTCTCTGATCAATTTATTCATTTGATACATCCTATTACTCCAGTTATCTTCAATATCCCTGGCCATCCTATCACGTTGGAAATAAATGCCTAATATCTTTATTTTATCAACTGTGGTGAAGGAAGTTCTGGTTCTCCTATCTGCCTTCCCATGGGTAAGACTTTCGTTATCTTAATCCTTCTTTTAAATAGTATAGCTGAGTGGACCGCCTTATATCAGGTTTTAGTAGTGCTGCTTGTTGTGGGTTGCGTCACCAGCACTGGGATGATGTTAAGTGTAACCATGTATCAATATAAACGCAAAGTTCTCCATACTACGTGTGTGTGTGTGGTGTGTGTGTGTGTGTGTGTGTGTGTGTGTGTGTGTGTGTGAGATAGAGACAGAGAGAGAGAGAGAGAAAGAAAGCGTGTGTGTGTGTGTGTGTGTGTGTGTGTGGTGTGTGTGTGTGTGTGTGTGTGTGTTGTGTGTTGTGGGTGTGGAGAGAGAGAGAGAGAGAGAGAGAGAGAGAGAGAGAGAGAGAGAGAAAGAAAGGCGTGTGTGTGTGTGTGTGTGTGTGTGTGTGTTGTGTGTGTGTGTGTGTGTGTGTGTGTGGTGGTGAGAGAGAGAGAGAGAGAGAGAGAGAGAGAGAGAGAGAGAGAGAGAGAGAGAGCGTGTGTGTGTGATTGTGTGGTGTTGTGTTGTGTTGTGATCTGTTGTGTTGTGCTTTCTGTTGCTGCTATTCTTTGAAGATAATTAGTGAGGTCGAGGGTAATGACAATCATACGGTGGAGGTCCATTCCGGTTTCGAAGGCAAGGAAATGCGCTCTACGCTGCCTTTCATGACAGCTCCTGGCGTCGACCGGACTAGAAGCGATACAGACACATACAATGTTGGTCAGGAGACTTGAACAACTCCCTTACAGACGCATCCATTAAGTGCATGAAACTCGACCCATGGTTCCCACCCACCCATTTGAGTCCATGGCACACTCAACAGCTCTGGCACACTCAACAGCTCTGGATAGGGACGCGCGCGCGCGAACACACACATACACGCACGCACGCACGCACGCTCGCGCGCGCACACACACACACAACACCACACACACACACCACACAAACATTCACACACACACACACACACACACACACACATACACACACACACACACACACACACACACACACACACACACACACACACACACACACGCGCGCGCACGCACACACACACACACACACACACACACACACACACACACACACACACACACACACACACACACACACACACGTACAAATATGCCAGTGACAGGATACGAACTTTCCACCCTCCAGCTCTTCTCGCAGCCTGTGACGCAGATGGCCAGCTGTACCACAGACGCTGTGTTACTTCACCCCCGACTCGTGAGAAATTACCTATTACAGAATAACTTGGAATGTCAGTGAGAAGGAAACCTTAGGCAAAGGTTTAGCCCAAGATATTGCTCTATGAAATCAAGCATGAGAAAATGGTGTTACAAACACGCAGATAGGCCCACGGTTTCTCAGGAAAACCATTCACACGAAAGATGCGCACACTTCTTCAGCCTTCTTCTCCGCCCTCCCTCCCCCCACCTCAACTCACCCAACCCTGCTCCATCCGTTCCCCAGCTATGAGACAGTTAATTTTCAGTTCAGCAAGGTTTTGGTTTCTCTCTTATTTGTGGCCTTTGCGCGCGCACACTGGCTGAAACCAATGTATTGTCAGATTAACTCAATAGTTGTACTGACATTTAAGAAAACGTTATGAACAGAATGTCAACATTCACACACACACACCACACACACACACACACACACACACACACACACACACACACATGCACACACACACACCCTCATGCACACACACACACACACACACACACACACACACACACACACACACACTCATCATGAGGTGACTCGACCCTATACACAGACTATAAGATGACGCGACCTCATACAAAGACTAGAAAGTGACACGACCCCATACAAAGACCATGAGGTGACACCACCCCATACAAAGACCATGAGGTGACACCACCCCATACAAAGACCATGAGGTGACACCACCCCATACAAAGACCATGAGGTGACACACCCCATACAAAGACCATGAGGTGACACGACCCCATACAAAGACCATGAGGTGACACGACCCCATACAAAGACCATGAGGTGACACGACCCATACAAAGACCATGAAGTGACACCACCCATACAAAGACCATGAGGTGACACGACCCCATACAAAGACCGTGAGGTGACACGACCCCATACAAAGACCATAAGGTGACATGACCCCATACAAAGACCATGCGGTGACACGACCCCATACAAAGACCATGAGGTGACACGACCCCATACAAAGACCATGCGGTGACACAACCCCATACAAAGACCATGAGGTGACACGACCCCATACAAAGACCATGAAGTGACACCACCCCATACAAAGACCATAAGGTGACACCACCACGTACAAAGACCATGAGGTGACACCACCCCCATACAAAGACCATGAGGTGACACCACCTATACAAATCCAGAGGTGCACCCCTTACAAAGACATGAGTTACACCACCCGTACGAAGACATGAGTACACCACCCCCTATAAACACCACGAAATGACGTTTTCCATACCAACACCATGAGGTAGCGTGACTTCATCACAAAGGCCAGTGGTATCCGTTTTATTTGTGCATTAACTCGAAAAAGGGACTGTCTGAAGACTAAGGCTGTTTTGTGGTATTCGGTATCGCTTCCTCAGTAACTGCGCTCTTTGGAGACCAAAGCAACATCTGACACAGAGAGGACCCTGGCGTTTCGTGTGGTTGTTTGCCTTAGTTTACAAGGGAGAAGCGTTCATTACGATGCATGCCGTTTTGTCGTATATCATATTGCCGCCACAGCAACAGTGGACTGGCAGTTGTCGAACGAAAACTGAGCAGGGTTGCAAGTCTCAGCGCTTTTTGGCGTGCTCTTACTGAAATAGTGCTCGGGATCGGATGAGCCGCCTTCCTTTGTAAGGCATAGGTCTCGGCTACATTGAAGGTCTTGGGTCGCCGATCTCGGTTTGTTTCACGCCCGTTGTGACTAAAGTTATAGTTGCAGGTTGGAAAATTCAGTCATCACGTATTCTTTTTGGTCCTGTGGTCGACGTGTCGACCCACGCACCCTCCACCCCCCTCCTCTCTCTCTCTCTCCTCTCTCTCTCTCTCTCTCTCTGTGTATCGCTGGCTTCCATCCTTCCTCCTTTCCCTTTCCTTATCCCTCTCTGCGTGTTGGGTACACTGAAGACAATTACTCTCTCTGTCTCTCTCTGTCTCTGTCTCTGTCTCTGTCTCTCTCTCTCTCTCTCTCTCTCTCTCTCTTCTCTTTCTCTCTCTCTGTGTGTGTGTGTGTGTGTGTGTGTGTGTGTTGTGTGTGTGTGTGTGTGTGTGTGTGTGTGTGTGTGTACGTGTACGAACGTATCACTGGTTTCTGTCCTTCCTCTCTTCGCTGTCCTTGTTCCTCAGTGTGTGCTGGGTACACTGAAGATAATTACTGTGCATCTTAACTATTGCTTTTTCGTCTATTCATGGTAAAAATGTAAATTAACACAAAATCTGAGTGCAGAGTAACGCTTAGTCTATACAGGATTCAAAGTAGACAAGTGAATTTTCAACAAGTTTGTCTTCTTCGAACGTCACAAACAATAGACAAAAACATACGCTAAACCATTAATACTGCCCAAATGGCTGTCGGGAGTGAAAGTGTTCGTAAATTACAACACACACACACAACACGCACGCACGCACGCACGCACGCACGCACGCCACGCGCGCCCCACGCACGCACGCACGCACGCACGCACGCACGGCACGCACGCACACACCACACACACACACACACACACACACAAGCGAGAGAGAGAGAGAGAGAGAGAGAGAGAGAGAGAGAGAGTACAAGGCTAAAGTTATTGGCCTGAGTTAGGCATTTTGTCGTCGTCGGTATTCTACTGATCTGGCACAAAATATCACGTAAAATGCATCACATTATATCATACATGTCACATGGGTATTCAGATAATACCATATAAGGTACACACACACACACACACACACACACACACACACACCACACACACGCGCGCGCGCGCGCGCGCGCGCGCGCGCGCGCGCACAGAAAGAGAGAGAGAGAGGGGGGGGGGGCTTTCCTAGACGTGGTGCATCCTGCTATTAGGATTGAAGTACAAGGCAATTTTGATTTTAAAAAAGGGAGGGGGGGGGGGGGGGATACAAAACGACAGAGAGAGAGAGAGGCAGATAGGCAGAAAGTCAGAGAGACAGAGAGAGAGAGAGAGAGAGAGAGAGAGAGAGAGAGAGAGAGAGAGAGAGAGAGACAGACAGACAGACAGACAGACAGACAGAGAGAGACAAAGACAGAGACAGAGTATGCGAGTGAATGAGCGAGCTAAAGCTAGCGCGGCGCTAGTTTAATTTTGCTTGTACCCACGTTCTCTTCGATTGGCAAGGACAATATGACGGCTCGCCCAAAGCGCTAATGGAGATGACATTAAACTCCGTCGGCCCTGTCGGATGAGTCATTTTTCATTAGTCACGCCACGGGGCCTCGCAAGTTTCCAGATCAGTTTCAATACAGAGGGGGGAGGGGGGGGGGGGGGGGGGAAGTCGACGATGCAGACCGTTAAAGTGCTCTCCTTTTGCAAATGTGCCCGGGCTTTTTTTTTTGTCCGTTAAAAAATACTAATAAATGAAAAAAATGTTTGCAGAGCGATATCCAAAAGAGTTGTCTGACACAGGATGCTTTACCAACAAAAGGAAAAATATTGACATACATACACACATTAATAAAGATTTTCTACAGTAATCGTGTAAAGAAAAAAAAGGCAAACACACACAAACGTAATACGGCCAGAAAACGTCAGTAGAAATAAGTAAACAGTCGACTACAGACACTAGCTGACACACAGATGTATTAGACGATTACAACGGTATGAAATTCAGAGCTGCGAAGAGAAAAGAATAACTGCTTGTGCACAGTTACAAAACCGAGAGCTAAATGTTCTGAAGTTTGTATGATGCATGGACAGAATGCATGAGTGTGCAGGGTGATCAGAGCTTTCTGAATGGAGTATACACGGACAGAAAGTCAGATAGAGATTGGAAAGGCCAGGGAAAATAGGGCATTTTTTTGTACTGGGTTTTTGCTGGGGTTTTTTTGGTGTTGATCTCTTGGAAGTCTGTGAAGGGAGTACAGAAGTAATGAGACATGATCACGTTCAAGCATGTCTGGCAGTTGAGCACTGAAGTTTCTGAAGCTTACTACTGAAGCACAGTGGGCAACCACATGGATGAGAATTGCAGTCGTCAGGTCTGTCTGACACAAAAGAATAAGCAAGGTTTCTAGCCAGCCTCGGTGAAAAGATTTAGCAAGATTTCTAGCCAGCCTCAGTGAAAGGATTGAACAAGGTTTCTAGCCAGCCTCAGTGAAAAGATTGAACAAGGTTTCTAGCCAGCCTCAGTGAAAAGATTGAGCAAGATTTCTAGCCAGCCTCAGTGAAAAGATTGAGCAAGATTTCTACCCAGCCTCAGTGAAAAGATTGAACAAGGTTTCTAGCCAGCCTCAGTGAAAAGATTGAACAAGGTTTCTAGCCAGCCTCAGTGAAAGGAACACGCAAGTTGTCTTACCAGGTTCAGTGAAAAGAAAGAGTAAAGTTTGTAGCCAGATTGAAAAGATTGAGTAAGGTTTCTAGCCAGCCTCAGTGAAAAGATTGAACAAGGTTTCTAGCCAGGCTCAGTGAAAGGAACGCGCAAGTTGTCTTCCCAGGTTCAGTGAAAAGAATGAGTAAGGTTTCTAGCCAGGCTCAGTGATAAGAATAAGTAAGAGGTGCGTATGTGAGTGCGCGCGCGCGCGCGCGTGTGTGTGTATGTGTGTGTGTGTGTGTGCGTGCGTGCGTGCGTGTGTGTATGAGTGAGTGAGTGAGTGAGTGTGTGTGTGTGTGTGTGCGCGCGCGCGCGCGCGCGCGTGTGTATGCGTGTGTGTACGTGTGTGTGTGTGTGTGTGTGTGTGTGTGTGTGTGTGTGTGTGTGTGTGTGTGTGTGTGTGTGTGTGTGCGCGCGCGAATGATGATCATCCAGTTGAACATACATGTTTGAAATAGGACTGTTCCGTGATTATGAAACGTCGCAGTTCTAATGATGTTAGTCATCAAAGCACGCGATTTAGCGCGTACCAAACCACACCGCACAACTCCTCCCAAACGTACATACTTAAAGCCGCGCCCAATTGATTTCAGCGAGGGGGAAGAAAAGTGAGAGAGAATGAGAAAGGAGTAAGACGACGGATGTTGTGCTGTTGTAAGAGAGAGAGAAGGAGAGAGAGAGAGAGAGAGAGAGAATGACTAGGCAAAATTCTCCGAGCGCGATGACGGTAGGAAAGTATTGATGCGCCTTTTTCGGTACATTTGCTCGTCGTTCAGAGTAGGTTCTACAATCCGAAAGAATGTATAATGTTGAGAATGCAGAGTTAAAGCATAACTGTGATAATGAAACACATGGGAGGGGAACAAGCGACAGAGAGAGAGAGGAGAGAGAGAGAGAGAGGAGAGGAGAGAAGGAGAGAGAGAGAGAGAGAGAGAGAGAGAGGAGAGATGGGGGTGGGTCGGGGCTGGGGATTGAGGTGGGGCAGAAATAAACGAGAAAAAAAGGAGAGGAAGAAGAAGAAGAAGCAGCAGGAATCTGACGCATCTACCCTCACCCTCTCGTTTTGCACTGTTTCAAGTGCCTTGTTGAGCCACACTCCTGTATCCATGCTTTACCAGCCCACGTTCCTCCTTCTTGCTTTACCAGCTCACACGCCTGTATCCTTGCTTTACCAGCTCACCCTCCTGTATCCATGCTTTACCAGCTCATGTTCCTGTATCATTGCTTTATCAGCTCACACTCCTGTATCCTTGCTTTACCAGCTCACACTCCTGTATCCTTGCTTTACCAGCTCACACTCCTGTATCTTGCTTTACCAGCTCATGTTCCTGTATCATTGCTTTATCAGCTCACACTCCTGTATCCTTGCTTTACCAGCTTATGTTCCTGTATCATTGCTTTATCAGCTCACACTCCTGTATCCATGCTTTACCAGCTCATGTTCCTGCATCATTGCTTTACCAGCTCACAGTCCTGTATCCTTGCTTTACCAGCTCACACTCCTGTATCCCTGCTTTACCAGTTCACACTCCTGTATCCTTGCTTTACCAGCTCACACTCCTGTATCCTTGCTCTACCAGCTCACACTCCTGTATCCTTGCTTTACAGCTCACACTCCTGTATCCTTGCTTTACGGCTCACACTCCTGTATCCTTGTTTTACCAGCTCACACCCCTGATCTTGGTTTTCCCGGCTCACCCCGTATCCGCTTTACCAGCTCACCTCCGTACCCTTGCTTTCCAGCTCACACTCCTGTACCTTGCTTTACAAAGCTCACACCCCAACCTTTGCGTTACCGCTCACACCCCTGTATCCTTGCTTTACCAGTTCACACTTCTGATCCTTGATTACAGCTCACACCCCCGTTATCCTTGCTTTACCAGTTACACCGTATCCTTGTTTTAAAAAGCTCCATGCTTCCTTGTTTTTCCCCCCCCACACCCCGCTACCTTTTTTTCCCCGCTCACCCCTGTATCCTGTTTTACCGCTACACTCCTGTATCCTTTTTTTCCCAGCTACACCCTGTTTTCCTTGCTTTACCAGTTACCTCCTGTACTTGTTTTTCCCCAGCTCACCCCGCTATCTTGCTTTACCCCTCACATCCGCAACCCTTTCTTCCCCAGCTCACACCCCTGACCCTTGCTTTCCCAGCTCACACTTTACCCTTGTTTCCCAGCTCACACCCTGTTCCTTTTTTTCCCGCCACACCCCTGTACCTTGCTTTACCGCTCACACTCCGTACCCTTGTTTTACCAGCTCACATCCTGATCTTTGCTTTCCAGCTCACAGCCCTGTACCCTTGCTTACCAGCTAACTCGCTACCTTTGTTTTACCGCCCCGTTCCTGATCCTTCTTTACCGCCAATCCTGTACCCTTGTTTACCAGTCACACCCCGCTTCCTTGCTTTACCAGTCACACCCTGTATCCTTGCTTTCCCTCACACCCCTGTATCCTGTTTTACAGCTAACCCTGTACCCTTTCTTTACCAGCTACACCGCCCCCTGTTTCCCAGCCACACTCCTGATCCTTCTTCCCGTTCCACTCTGATCCTTTTTTTACAAAGTCAAACCCTGTATCCTTTTTACCAGCTCACACTCCGCTTCCAGGCCCACCTCGGGCGCATCGTGGAGATGGTGGGGCATGTTGTCGCATGCCCCCCCAGCTCACCCCCAGAACGCCTGCGCTGGCCCCCCAAGGTAAAAGAAAAGGGGGCACAGAAGGAAACCTGGCGGGGACAATGAAAGAGGCTGAAAAGAAAGGACGACTCTCAAAACGCCCCCAGACAGTGCAGACAGACCATGGGATCTCTTGCTATACCTAAAAGCGCCAGCAGGCAGGGGGACGAGATGATGACTCCGTACCTTGTTTTACCAGCTCATACCCCCTGTCCTTGTTTACCAGCTCACCCCATGTATCCTTGCTTTACACGCCACCCCCCTGTATCCTTGCTTCAAAAACTCACTCCTTTTCCCCTTGCTTTCCCAGTCACACTCCTGTTCATTGTTTTAACCCAGCCACGTTCCTGTACCTTGCTTTATCAGCCACGTTTCTGTATCCTTGCTATATCATCACGTTCCTGTTCCTTGCTATATCGCTCATTTCCCTTTCCCTTTGCTATTCAGTGACGTTCCTGTATCAATGCTTTATCACTCACGTTTTGTACCCTTGCTATTCGCCACGTTTCTGTATCCTTGTTATCAGTCACTTTCCCGTATCCTGCTATTCAGCTACCCCTTTGTACCCTTGCTTTCCCGTTACAGTCCTTACCCTTTGCTTTCCATTCCACTCCTTACCTTGTTTTATCTCACTTTCTGAAACTTGTTTTTCGCTCACGTTTCTGTACCCTTGCTTTATCTGCCAGTTTCTGTACCCTTGCTTTACCAGTATGTTCCTGTATCCTTGATATCGCTAAGTTCCGTATCCTTGCTTTATCAGCTCCGTTCCTTATCCTTGTATTCAGATCACGTTCCTGTATCCTTGCTTTATCGTCACGTTCCTGTATCCTTGTCTATCAGCAAACCCTTCCCTGTATCCTTGCTATATAGCCCGTTCCTGTATCCTGTTTTACCGCTCATGTTCTCGTACCTGTTTTTACGCTACTTTCCTGATCCTTTTGCTTTTAGCCCCCACGTTCCTGACCTTGCTTTATCACTCCGCCCCTGTTCCTTGCTTTACTGCTCGTTTCCCCCGCCCCTTGCACATCACTCCTTTCCGTATCCTTTTTTTTTAACTAGCTCAGTTCTCGTATCCTAAAATATAGCTCCTTTCCCCCGACCTTTTTTACTGTCGTTTTCCGTATCCTTGCTACTCAGCTCACATCCTGACCCTTTGCTTTGGCCCCCATGTTCCTAACCCTTGCTTTATCAGTCACACTCCTGTTCCTTGTTTTAAAACCAGCTCACGTTCCTGTATCCTTGCTTTACCAGTCACACCCTGCACCCTTGCTTTACCGCTCCATCCTTACCCTTGCTTTACCAGCCCCCCACTACCCGTTTTACCAGCTCACACTCCTGTACCCATGTTTTTACCGCCACACTCCTGTATCCTTGCTTTCCACTCCACCCTGTTCCCTTGTTTTACCCGCTTCACACTCCTGTACCATGCTTTACCAGCTCACGTTCCTGTATCCTTGATTTACCGCTCCTTTTCCGTATCCTTGCTTTACCAGTCCCCTCTGTACCTTGTTTTTCCCAGCTCACCCTCTTATCTTGCTTTCCCAGCTCCCCCTCCGTATCTTCTTTACCAGCTACACCTGTACCCTTGCTTTCCCAGTCCACTCCACACCCTGCTTTACAGCTCCCACTTGTATCCATGCTTTTACCGGCTCACACCCCTTTTCCCCTTGTTTTACTAGCTCCACCCTGATCCTTGTTTACCAGCCACACTTGTTGGGTTATTTTCCCGTACACCCCTAAACCTGCTTTACCAGCTCCGTTGTTTTTATCCTTGCTTTTTTCAGCTCACTTTCCTGTATCCTTGCTTTATCAGCTCACACCCCCTGTTCCTTGCTTTACCGCTACGTTCCTGTATCCTTGCTTTACCACCACGTTCCTGTATCCTTGCTTTACCATACACTCCTTACCCGTTTTGCCCTCACCCTCCGTATCCTTGCTTTACCAGCCAAAATCCTGTATCCTTTGCTTTCCCAGCTCACATCCGTACCCTTGTTTTACCAGCTCAAAACCCCTGTATTTTGTTTTACCACTCCATTTTCCTTATCCTTGCTTTACAGCTCACACTCCTGTATCCCTTGCTTTACCAGCTCACCCCCCTGTACCCCTCGCTTTACCAGCTCAACCCGATCCTTGCTTTCCCAGCTACATCCGACCCTTGTTTACCATCACATCCGTATCCGCTTTACCGCTACTTTCCGTATCATTGCTTTATAAACTCAGTTCCTGTACCCTTGTTATCGCCCGTTCTGTACATTCCCTTTACCCAGCTCATTTTATGTATCATGCTTTATCAGCTCACGTTCGTGTATCCTTGCTTTCCCCAGCTCACTTCCTGTCCCCTGCTTCCCAGTAATCTGATCCAGCTTTATAAGCCACTTTTTCTGTATCTGCTTTTAGTCACGTTTCTGCCCTTGGCTTTTCGCTCCTTTTGTTCCTTTGTTTTGCCAGCTCACGTTTCTGTACCCTTGCTTTTACTCACGTTCCTGTATCCTTGCTTTATCAGCCACGTTCCTGTCCCCTTGCTTATCAGCTGACTTTCCCTGTGTCCTTGCTTTATCAGCTGATTCCTGTACTTGCTGTTTAGTAGCTTCTGTACCCTTGCTTTAAAACTCCTTTCCGGGATCCTTGCAATTAGTCACGCTCTGTACCCCTTGCTTTACCGCTCACGTTCCTTTTCCCTTGTAATTGCTCACGCTTCTGATCCTTGCTTTACACCCCAAACACTCCTGTACCCTTGCTTACCAGATCACTTTCCCTGTATCCTTGTTTACCAGTCCTTCCCTGATCATTGCTTTATCATTCACGCTTTCTGTACCCTTTGTTTTCCCAGCTCACTTCCTGTTCCTTGCTTTACCACTCACCTCCTGATCCTTGTTTCCCAGCTCACGTTCTGTATCCTGCTTTTAGCTCACACCTGTACCCTTGTTTTACCACTCCTTTCCCCTGTTCCTGTTTATCAGTCACACTCCTGTACCCTTGTTTACCAGTCACGCTTCTGATCCTTCTTTCCCAGTCACGTTCCTGTATCCTTGCTTTACCATTCACTCTCCTGCCCTGTTTTCCCAGCTCACACCCCTTTTCCCTTGTTTTCCCAGCTCAATTCCTTTTTTCCTTGCTTTCCAGCATTTTCCTGTACCTTTTTTTCCCAGCTACACCCTGACCTTGCTTTGCCAGCTCACACCCCGCTTCCTTATTTTACCAGCTCAATTTAGACCCTGTTTTTCCCCGGTCACATCCATTCCCCTGCTTTCCCCAGCTCGCACTCGTATCCTTTGTTTTAGAGTCACACCCTGTTTTTTGTTTTACAGATCAGTTCCTTATCTGTTAAACCACTCCCACGCCGACTATGTAAGGCTCATTTTATTTTTTTTTTGCTTGTTTTCAGCC
>CM031600.1:32120090-32167590 GCA_018398815.1 Conus ventricosus
AGAGAGAGGAATATATATATATATATATATATTCCTAACAATACATCCTTTTAAATGCATTCCTATGTTTATATTGTTATAAATACTAACCTGTATTTTCCTCCTCTATTTTCCAATCAATACATCCCTGTATTTATATCCCTTTCAAGACATCCGTATTTTCATATCCCTACCGACACACCCATATATTTATAGCCGTATCTGTACATCCCTACATCCATATCCCTCTATTTTCCAATCAATACATCCCTGTATTTATATCCCTTTCAAGACATCCGTATTTTCATATCCCTACCGACACACCCATATATTTATAGCCGTATCTGTACATCCCTACATCCATATCCCTATAAAGATGCCCTTATATTCATATCCCTATGAGTGCATTATATTTGCGTCTTTATAAACACATCGTACCCCTATACATACACCCCTGCATCTATATCTCTGTCAACCCAGCACTAATCAATACTATCCGAGGGGACAGCCTGAATGGAGGACAGTTCGGCTTGTGACACCGGCACGTGCACACCGAACGGGGCAATGACCTGTTTGCTCATCATTACCCAGCCTGAGTTCGAAAATAGGCCACAGGGAAACTGTTGACGGACTTTCCACTCTTGAGAAAACAAATCCTTTCGTTGTCCAATCAGAGGATGTTACGATTCATGGTGCAATGGTGGATGGGTGGGTGTGGCGGTAAATGACCGACAGGGTGGGTGAGCGGGGGGGGGGGGGATCTTTTTCAGCCATCAAGCTCGTGCACACAGTAATTATCTTTTTTGTACAGAAGCTGAAAGAGGTTTGTTTCAAAGCGAACGTACGCTGAATCAGAGACTAGATTGTTGAAACTGTGTCTTTTCTTCTCTCTTTTACACACACACACACACACACACCCTTGCTACCCCCTCTTATCCCCCCCTCTCTCTCTCTCTCTGCCACTGCCCCTTCGTTCCAACCCCCCCCCTCTCCCGCCACCCACCCTCGGGTGATTAGGAATATCAAAATGTATGTTTCAAAATTTTCTTTATGGAAAGAGCAGTTTTCACGAGAAAAAAAGTAACTGCATAACATCATTGCAAGTTTCACAAGTTAAGTATTTTGCATTTTGTACCAACATCGGACCTTCAATAAGGAGATTTGAGTCTCTTCAATAGCATGATGACTTGCCTTGGATTTTCATTGTGATCTGGAAAAGTCAATGTGTGTGTGTGTGTGTGTGTGTGTGTGTGTGTGTGGTGTGCAAATATTTTCATCTTATTTTTTCACCGCAGTTTGTTTCTTTTCATCAAGCTTTGTTCTCCGTTCTTGATTTTTTTTTTCAGCCTGAGACCCTTGTTTGTCCCTTACTTCCTTTTTTATATTTTTTTTTAACCAGAATTCCTTTTCTTAAGCTTCAAATGTCACCAGCTGACATGAAAAACCAGCCCACTACCTGCCTTACCAAGTTACATGACGAATACGCTGGATCTACGGCTTGTTATTACCGACCTCGATAATGGCGTGCAAGCAGCCATTTGGATCTACTAGCATAATGGCCACCATGCAGCACAAGAAGATGATAGGATCCTACACAAGTCCTAATGGAAGGAGCGGCTGGGAGCAGTGTTTGGGAAAGGTAGGGGTCGGTGTGGGAAATGAGGGGGGGGGGGGGGGGGGGGGGGGGGGGGGGGGGGGGGGTGATGTGATGGTGAAAGCAGTGTGACAGTCGTTGGGAACTGTTACGTAGACTTGTGCGGTGATGCTGTAAGCGATAGTCCTGGCTCGAAGAAAAAAAAAACAGAAAGAAATGAAAGAAAGAAAAAAAAGGATAGGAGACACAGGAAACACGAAAAGAAGAAAATGGACATGGCAGCGTTAAAGGAAAGAGGGGAAACTTGTACGATAGAAAGAAAAAAGACAACAAGGAAGACTGAAAGAAAATAAAAGGGGTAAAAGTCAAGGCAATCATGCGTTTCCAAAGTACGTGACGGAAAAAGTGCTTATGGATTCAGGTCGGTCGGTTAGCGTTTAGAAAGACCCGACAGGTGTCCCGGTCAAGAAAGATTCTGCCAGTGTCCGTGTGAAAAAAGACTGGTTGTGTATTGCTGTGAAGAACCTCATCATCAGGTATCTCTGGCACGAAAGACCCTGTCAGGTGTCTCTGTCAAGAAAGACCCTGTTAGGTGTCTCAGTGAAGGAAGATCCTGTCAGGTGTCTCTGTGAAGAAAGATCCTGTCAGGTGTCTCTGTCAAGAAAGACCCTGTCAGGTGTCTCTGTGAAGAAAGACCCTGTCAGTTGTCTCTGTCAAGAAAGACCCTGTCAGGTGTTTTCTGTCAAGAAAGATCCTGTCAGGTGTCTCTGTCAAGAAAGACCCTGTCAGGTGTCTCTGTCAAGAAAGACCCTGTCAGGTATCTCTGGCACGAAAGACCCTGTCAGGTGTCTCTGTCAAGAAAGACCCTTTCAGGTGTCTCTGTCAAGAAAGACCCTGTCAGGTGTCTGTCAAGAAAGACCCTGTCAGGTGTCTCAGTGAAGAAAGACCCTGTCAGGTATCTCTGGCACGAAAGACCCTGTCAGGTGTCTCTGTCAAGAAAGACCCTGTCAGGTGTCTCTGTCAAGAAAGACCCTGTCAGGTGTCTCTGTCAAGAAAGATCCTGTCAGGTGTCTCTGTCAAGAAAGACCCTGTCAGGTGTCTCAGTGAAGAAAGACCCTGTCAGGTGTCTCTGTCAAGAAAGACCCTGTCAGGTGTCTCTGTCAAGAAAGACCATGTCAGTGTTTCTGTCAAGAAAGACCCTGTCAGGTGTCTCTGTCAAGAAAGACCCTGTCAGGTGTCTCAGTGAAGAAAGACCCTGTCAGGTGTCTCTGGCACGAAAGACCTGTCAGGTGTCTCTGTGAAGAAAGACCCTGTCAGGTGTCTCTGTCAACAAAGACACTGTCAGGTGTCTCTGTCAACAAAGACCCTGTCAGGTGTCTCTGTCAAGAAAGACCCTGTCATGTGTCTCAGTGAAGAAAGACCCTGTCAGGTGTCTCAGTGAAGAAAGACCCTGTCAGGTGTCTCTGTGAAGAAAGACCCTGTCAGGTGTCTCTGTGAAGAAAGACACTGTCAGGTGTCTCTGTGAAGAAAGACACTGTCAGGTGTCTCTGTGAAGAAAGACCCTGTCAGGTGTCTCTGTGAAGAAAGACCCTGTCAGGTGTCTCTGTCAAGAAAGACCCTGTCAGGTGTCTCAGTGAAGAAAGACCCTGTCAGGTGTCTCACCCGAGATAGACCTCATCAGGTGACTCTGTCAAGGAATACCATGTCAGATAATTATATCAAGACAGACTCTGTCAGATGTCTCTATCAAGAAAGATCCTTTCAGGTGTCTAAAGCCAAGACTGTATTATATGTCTGTCGAGAAAGACCCTTGTCAGATGTCTATATCAAGAAAGACTATGTCAAGTGTCTTTGTCAAGAAAGATCATATCAGATGTCTTTGTCAAGAAAGACTATGTCAGATGTCTCTGTCAAGAAAGACCATGTCAGATGTCTCCGTCAAGGAAGACCATGTCAGATGTCTCCGTCAAGGAATGTCGTCGGATGTATCTATCAAGGAAGACCATGTCATGTCAGATGTCACTGTCAAGAAAGACTGTATCAGATGTCTCTGTCAATAAAGAATCTGTCAGATGTCTCTGTCAAGGAATGTCGTCGGATGTCTCTGTCAAGGAAGACCATGTCATGTCAGATGTCACTGTCAAGAAAGACTGTGTCAGAAGTCTGTTAGTAAAGAATCTGTCAGATGTCACTGTCGAGGAAGACCATGTCAGATGTCACTGTCAAGGAAGACCATGTCAGATGTCACTGTCAAGGAAGACCATGTCATGTCAGATATCACTGTCAAGAAAGACTATGTCAGAAGTCTGTCAGTAAAGAATCTGTCAGATGTCACTGTCGAGGAAGACCTTGTCAGATGTCACTGTCAAGGAAGACCATGTCAGACGTCACTGTCAAGGAAGACCATGTCATGTCAGATGTCACTGTCAAGAAAGACTATGTCAGAAGTCTGTCAGTAAAGAATCTGTCAGATGTCACTGTCGAGGAAGACCATGTCAGATGTCGCTGTCAAGGAAGACCATGTCAGATGTCACTGTCAAGGAAGACCATGTCAGATGCCAGTCAAGGAAGACCATGTCAGATGTCACTGCCAAGGAAGACCGTGTCAGATGTCACTGTCAAGGAAGACCATGTCAGATGCCACTGTCAAGGAAGACCATGTCATGTTAGGTGTCACTGTCAAGAAAGACTATGTCAGAAGTCTGTCAGTAAAGAATCTGTCAGATGTCACTGTCGAGGAAGACCTAGTCAGATGTCACTGTCAAGGAAGACCATGTCAGACGTCACTGTCAAGGAAGACCATGTCAGATGCCAGTCAAGGAAGACCATGTCAGATGTCACCGTCAAGGAAGACCATGTCAGATGTCACTGTCAAGGAAGACCATGTCAGATGTCACTGTCAAGGAAGATCGTCAGATGTCTCCATCAAGAAAGACGATGTCAGATATCTCTGTCAAAAAAGACCATGTCAGATGTCACTGTCAAGAAAGACCATGTCAGATGTCACTGTCAAGGAAGACCATGTCAGATGTCACTGTCAAGGAAGATCGTCAGATGTCTCCATCAAGAAAGACCATGTCAGATGTCTGTAAAAAAACATGTCAGATGTCACTGTCAAGAAAGACCATGTCAGATGTCTCCATCAAGGAAGACCATGTCAGATGTCTTTGTCAAGGAAGGTCGTCGGATGTCTCTGTCAAGGATGACCGTGTCATGTCAGATGTCACTGTCAAGAAGACTATGTCAGAAGTCTGTCAGTAAAGAATCTGTCAGATGTCACTGTCAAGGAAGACCATGTCAGATGTCACTGTCAAGGAAGACCATGTCAGATGCCACTGTCAAGGAAGATCGTCAGATGTCTCCATCAAGAAAGACCATGTCAGATGTCTTTGTAAAACACACAACAAAAAAACAACCATGTCAGATGTCACTGTCAAGAAAGACCATGTCAGATGTCACTGTCAAGGAAGATTGTCAGATGTCTGTCAAGAAAGTCTCTGTCAGGTGTTTCTGTCGAAAAGGAACTTGTCAGATGTCTCTGTCAAGAAACCATGTCAGACGTCTCTATCGAGAGAGACCTTATCAGGTGTTTCCGCAGAGAAAGATAATGTTTGGCGTACGTACCTCCATGAGAGTGTTTACTTTTCTTTGATAGTACATGTATCAGTATTTTTTTTAAGATACAAATTCTGGTGTATTGTGCGTTTATTTCAGATTCTCCAAGAAAATATTCTAAGTTGGTACAGGACAAGATTTTCACAGGAGTTGTTTCTGATGAAAATTTAATGGTGCACTAGAGTATACCAGATCATACCTTTAACCTATGCAGGAAAGGAAAAGAAATACGCTTTTACTTAAACTTTCTGGTAAGTGAATTTGTATGATGTATCAAATCATACCTTTAACCTAAGCAGGAAGGCAAAAGAAAATCTGTGTTACTTAATATTTCTGCTAGGTGAATTCGTAATGGTTTAAACTTCTCTCATGTACGCTAAATCTGCATAGTGACTGATCTAACCGTTCCAGACATGTTCTGGTTTAATCGCATTGGAACATGAAAGTCTTAACGAAGCTGAAGCTTGTTCCCGATTTAATTGATCGGGATGATATAACAACTTTTGTCAAGTCCCGCCCAATCTCAGTAAGTCCCACCCAGTCACCTGAGAGCGGTCACCCCATCCAATTTTAATTGCAGCGACAGCTCGCCAGGGCAATGTCTTCTAATGTCAATGAATAATTGTACATTTTGTGACCTGAAGTGTGAAGTTGGCACACGCGTTTCCTCCGTTCCATTTGTTTATCATCCCGATTGAGTCGGGAGCAAGACTCAACTTAAAAGGCGGGGGGTGAGTAACATAGGTTAATACAAGTCATGACTATTACACGTTGCACTGAAAAAGATAGATGAAAAGAATTGAGAAACCTTCAACCACTCATGCTGGATTCAGATTCAGGTTCTCTCCGGTTATCACTGACTTAATCTTCGATGCCAAAAAGATGCACGTCGTCTTTGAAGACTAGAGATTAGAAAGCAAATGTGTAGTAAATTGTGTAATGCCCCCCCCCCCCCCCCCTCCCACACACACACACTTCAAATGCGCCAAAAATAGAGAGCCTTGTTACTAGCACGCATATTTCACAAAATTAATTTAATGTTCGCCCATTTGTTGCATCCACGCAGCATAGAAATAGAAAGGAACCTGTAACGTCCACACACACTGGACATTGGTTTGCAAGCCACAGTCTTCAGTTGGAGCCACCTGGTTAGCAAAACGGTCCAGCGTATACTCTGTGTGTGTGTGTGTGTGTGTGTGTGTGTGTGTGTGGACGCTTACCTTATGAAATGGGTGTAACAAAGGGTAAAAAGAAATCCGGAAAGTGGGTTTTTTTTCCTTTTTTTCCCCCTTTTTTCACCCCTTTTTTTGTGTGTGGTATACCTACGTTCTTTTTGCATAGATTTCGGCATACCTTTATGGTCGGGAAAAAACTGAAACAAGGTTCTTCTGGATATTTCATTTATGACATGAGATTCGATGTTTCATCAATAGATTACAAAACATCCCACACCCCACTGCTGCCCAAACTCCAATACTGAAATAATTGCTTTTTCCGTTTTTTTAAATATTTTTGTAAGCTGTCGTAAAACTTGTAATTTTGCTTAATTGAAGTTTTGTTTTTTTTGTTTTTTGTTTTTTCCCTCAAAAATGGCGCATGAAAACTTTGTATATTTTCTGTGAATTATGATATTCTTAAAATCGTTTTCGAAAATTCGATGAATCAAGTTTAGGACCTGTATGTCAATGCGCGCGCGCGTGTGTGCGTGTATGTGCGTGTGTGCATGCGTGTGTGTGTGTGTGTGTGTGTGTGTGTGGTGTGTGTGTGTGTGTGTGTGTGTGTGTGTGTGTGTGCGTGTGTGAGCACGTGCCTGGGCGTTTTTGTATTTGTATATGGACGCGCATGTTTGTGTTGTTCGCATTCACGTAATAATTAGTGAACGTTTGCGTGTGTGGTGTGTGTGGGGGGGGGGGGGGGGGGGGAGGCATGCGCACGCATCTCTCTCTCTCTCTCTCTCTCACACACACACACACACACACACACACACACACACACACACGCGCGCGCCCATTCTCAATAAGAATGGCACATGGGACCTCAGCAAGATGTAAATTTTTATGTTTAGATTTTCCATCCTAAAAGAGGCTATTCAGGTAAACTGACCATTACCATAGAAGAAAACTGGGTGCCCTCAAGTTACCCCAACTGCATTCCCATACGTTGGAAAAATATCTTAGGTTAAAACTGAATAAAGAGACATTCGGAAAGCACTGGGAAAAAAATTCTGAAGACATTCAGCTTCAGACATGCAAGTTACTTTCAGTAGGCTAACGTAAATGTTGTGCTCTTTTAGATATGTCGCAGCCAAGGAAAAATGAAAACAAAAGGTTTGTTAGATCTGACGTACTCTTTGACGTCACTTACAATGATAAAGACGGTCAGGCCTAAAGAAATATTTCTAAGTAGATTGAGATGCTTTTTAGACGTAGTCACCCCCTTTGAAGTAACTATGAGAAGGAATAAAAGCCAATAATCCTACTTCCTGTGAGCAGATGCTCTTTCTGCAAAATGGTGGGGCTTGAAAGAGGTCATGTGAGCCTGTAGCAAGTGTTTTCTGGTGACGTCTCGGGTTAGTTTTGTAAAATGCGCATCACGTAATGTTTGGTAACGCCTATGTTGGGGCACCAGCATTTTATTGTATGGCAAAGGCTGAAACCAATCTGTGGCAATGTCAATATCTTTTCCTACTTTGGTTTTCTCTTGTGCACAGCACGCTGAAGAGCTTTGATACTGGTCATTTTCCTGCTGAGAAAAATGGTAGTAACGTACATGTTGCTGGTGGTGAACCACACACATTTTCCAGGTTAACTATCTTGTTGTGGTCTTCAGTAATGTCTCAGTTGAAAACCCATTATTTACCTAACTAGGGTTTCAGTTACCTGTCATTTAAGGACATTTGTGGGTTATTATATTTGAATTGTAATACGGTAGGGCTTCATGAACAACAGGCTTACTTTTTTTCTTATCCTCGGGAAAAGGTGGTTACAGGTCGATTTACTGGGGACAATGCAGCTCATCCATAAATGAGGTAGTGAAACATTAAAAAGGATGATTACTCATCATAACAACGCAAAAAAGCATATCATCAGTTCGATTTTGTATTTTTCTTCAGCTGCTGAAGCTGTGGAAACTCAGCGGGAACAGTCACGTACATGTTGTTTTTGAGTGACATTTAGTTCCCTCGTGCACAGGAATAACGGTCCCACAGAAGACTAATACCTGTCTGTTGTAGGCCCTTGGCTATGCAGTCTCGCAATGTATGGCTGCAAGCAATTACTCTTTTAATATAAATGGAGGACAGCGGAACCTGTAAAACAGCTCATGTGCCATTCTTATTGAGAATGAGCAGCGCACACACACAGCACGCGCAGGCTTGCAAGCATGCGTGCTTACATAGATACATAGTTTTCGTTGACCTTTTGCTTTCGTGCGTGGTGCGCTGCCCACTGCATTGACGATCATGCCTTCATTGGGGGAAAAAGCGGCAATTAGTCAAAGCGGCTTACGATCCCGGTCTGAGCTAGCTGAGCTGAACAGATGCCATGACGACGAATGATGATCTTCTGGGTGTTTCTACAGTTTATTACTTGAACAGAGGAGAGAGAATTCAGAGTCAGCTCATAGACTGTTAGCGGTAGTGTCTTTGCGATATAACAATGCATTGTTATAATTATTATCATCATTATCATTATTATTATTGTTATTATTATTACTACTATTATTATTATCATCATCATCAACATCATCATTGTTATCATTATCATTGTTATCATCAATCAATCAATCATCATCATCGTCATTATTTTATTATCATTATCACCACTATTATCACTATCGTTATTATTTTCGCGTTCGGTTGGTGTTTGGAGGTGTGTCGTTGGGGAGAATTACCCCCCCTCCCCCCCCCCCCCACACACACACACACAATCAATGTTTGTCGCAAAGACAGACAGCGTAAGAGTTTATTGGAACGCTGTTCTGTTGTCATGGCAACAATGACCAAAGACAGCACAGTGCGGGGGAGAGAAAGGGTGGAAGGGAAAACGGGGAAGGGCGGGTGGTGGGTGGTTGGAAGAGGAGTATCGACAGTCTCACGTGAGTCTACATACATGTAGAATATTGGGTACAGAAAACCACCGTGGTCCTTCATGAAGTTCTTGAAGCCTATCTTATGACTTCTTCATGACCAGAGCAGTTTCCAGAGAGAGAGAGAGAGAGAGAGAGAGAGAGAGAGACGGCGTGAGATTTGTCACCGAGGGCGAAGGCAAAACAATCTTCCGGTAATATGCAGCAAAAAAATAAAAATAAAAAAGGCAGTGAGGTTTCTTGATCACCTAAAAAAGAACGGAAAATAGACACGAAAGAGGTATTATGAGGAAATGAACGTTTCATACGGTGGAAAAATGGATGTGAAATAATGTACAACATACCTGAGAAAGATGCGGATACGGATACGGATAATTGATTGAAAAAGAAAAGCCTTACCCCTCATGAATGGGGTATACGTGTGTGTGTGTGTGTGGTGTGTGTGTGTGTGTTGTGTGTGTGGAGAGAGAGAGAGAGAGGAGAGAGAGGAGGAGAGAGAGAGAGAGAGAGAGCAACGTAAACATCTTATTCTCTTGAATGGTACTGGAAGAGGGCCTACTGTTGTTGGTTTTTTGTTCAGAAAATAACATCTAGACTTCTAATTCTAAGGTCCGAAACGGCTTCAGCTGTTTAGATGAAGTGCCACCTCCTGGCAATAGTTCACTTACAATACTGCAGCAACATTGTGCAGCATGTGTTGCTCTAATTTTCTGACTGCCTGTATGCACATTGGCAGTTTTCTGGTAAGAAGGATTCCATTTCATTGAGATCAGTTCAGGGCAGAACAAGACTCAAATGATTAAACCAAAGAAGAATATAATCATCATCGTAAGTGATCTGGAATTTGAGAGATGGAAAGTCTGTTATTTGAGTGTACGAACACTTACATTCTGTCGTCAGCGCATAGAGCGTGACTGTAACAATGTGTCGTTTCGTTCCACAAATCATGTTGTTGTTTTTTAAATGACGTCATTCTTGGCAAGTACACGTATCTTAGATTACCTTGGCAATAGCCTATACTCTTTCCTTTGCAGACATGAAGAGAAGACCGATGCCCAACGGGACGGTCCAGGCGAACAGCCGACAAGAACCCTCACCCTGAAGCGCATATGGGAACGCACTGTGGTGCCGCTGCTGTTGATGACGTCGACTCCCATTACCGTCATCTTGATGTGGTACTGCGCTGTGCACTGTGATGGCAGCTACGCCTGCATTGGGCAAATCTTTCGTGAAAGGTTAGTTGCTTGTATTTTGGAACACGACCACAAGAAGAAGAAGATAAAAGAAGAAGAAGAAAAAGAAAGAAAAAAGTTCCTTTAAGGGAAAAACTCATTGGAGCAAAAAAGTTGCAATTCAATTCAATTCTTCATGTCAAAGTCAGTTTTCTTAAAAAATCAAAAAATCCACAATTCATCAAAACAGATTTGCTATTGAAAATGGTTCTAGGCATTCATTTCGTCAAATCTTAGATCACATAAGAAATGTTCATCTTCCACAGGAACTGAAAGATGTGATCTAACGTAAGCAAAAGTAGGTACGTCCAATGTTCGCGGAATGTTGTTTGTGACAATAAAAAGTTTCTTGAAGGAAAGAAAAGCGTGTATCAAGAGCAAAAAAGTTGCAGTCCATTGGTATCAGAGTGTATCAGATCGGTGGAGTATGAGCCTTGGGGTGACACTTTTTTTTAAGTGAATAAAGATTGTAAGTAGAAACACAAGAGAGGAGCCTTGAAGGGTTATATTCGTATCACATGACTGAGCAGTCGACCAGATTTTACAGCTTTCTCAAGCATGGCAGCTGTTGGTGACAGAATGAAATACGTTGCAACAGTTTGAAAGGTGTGCTCTGCTCGTCAGATTAGCATAAACCCATGTATGCAGTCAAAAAAGTACAAAATCTAAAATCTAAGTTGGGGCAATGCTACACCTACTGCTTGAGCTCTGTAAGTTTCTGACATGAAGGCAAAGTTGGCGGGAAAAATCGTTTCTGTTGCAAAAAAAAAAAAAAAAGCAAACTTATTTGCAAATTGACGATGTTCGGACATCTGCAAGGGATGTAATCTGTGTTGGAGCTCACATTCAGCAAAGTGACCCGCCATCACGGGACAGGTGTGGCTGTGGGCACACCCAAAGGAATCATTTTGCCCCATCAGTCAGCATACCAGTTCAGAGAGAGAAAATGCCAAAAGTGGATGTAAAACAGTGTGTCATTGTCATGACGTAACGCTTCGAATCAAATGTTTCACTCTTTAGATCTCTGCGTTGGCCCATAAATTGAGAAAAGTTCACTCTAAGCGCAGTGGAAAGACATGGGTTATCTTCCACTGTTTGTTGTTGTTTTTTTGTGTTTTGTTTCTTGTTTTTGCATTTGTGCGTGCGAGTGTACGCGTGCATGTATGGGTATACGGGCGCTCGTGGATTTATGTGTGTGTGTGTGTGTGTGTGTGTGTGTGTGTGTGTGTGTGTGTGTGTGTGTGAACGCACAGTAGTACATGGACACTCGTGTATATATTTGTGTGTTTGTGTGCTTGTGTGTGTGTGCGTGTGTGTGTGTGTGTGTGTGTGTGTGTGTGTGTGAGAGGTGAGAGAGAGAGAGAGAGAGAGAGAGAGAGAGGAGAGAGCATTCAAAAGATCGTCCCATGTGTATTTCAGGTCCGTGCTTGGCGGCCTGGGCTACATCTGGAGTCATGTGAACTGGCCCTCAGCTCCTGTGGTGTGGATCTTGGTGGGCTACTCCCTGCTGGCTCTGGCTCTGATGCGCCTGGTGCCGGGCCAGACGGTGTACGGGCCGCTGACCCCACAGGGAACCGCCCCCAGTACACGGACAACGGTTTTGCCTGCTACATCATCACCATTACCCTCTTCTTCCTGCTGACGGCCATCTGCAAGACCTACTTCTCTGTCTCCCCACCATCATCTACGACCGTTTTGACGAGGTGCTGGTGTTGCTTACTATCTTCAGTTTCATCTTCTGTTTGGTGCTCTATGTCAAAGGTCTGGTGGCACCCTCCAGCACGGACTGTGGGTCGTCAGGCAACGTCATCTTTGACTACTACTGGGGCATGGAGCTGTATCCTCGCATTCTGGGCTTTGACGTCAAAGTGTTCACCAACTGCCGCTTCGGCATGACGGTGTGGCCTCTGCTGGTGTGCGTCTTTGCCCTCAAGTCGTACGAGCTGCACGGGCTGGTGGACAGCATGCTGGTGTCGGCGGCGCTGCAGATGATCTACTTCACCAAGTTCTTCTGGTGGGAGGCAGGCTACATGTGCACCATCGACATCATGGTGGACCGGGCCGGCTACTATATCTGCTGGGGCTGCCTGGTCTTCATACCGGGCTTCTATGCATCCGTGTCCCTGTATCTGGTCAAGCACCCCAACGTGCTCGGCTTACCCTGTCCTTGTTGATAGCTGCTCTAGGAGTCCTGGCCATCTACGTCAACTACAACGCGGATGAACAGAAGCTGGCGGTGCGCAGCTCCAACGGTCAGTGTCTGGTTTGGGGCCGCAAGCCAACCATCATCCGCGCCAAGTACAAGCTGGAATCTGGGGAGAAGAAGGAATCCATCCTGCTGGCTTCAGGCTGGTGGGGGCTGGCCCGCCACTTCCACTACCTCCCTGAGATTCTGCTGGCCTTTTTCTGGTCTCTGCCAGCGCTTTTCAAGTGCCTCATGCCGTACACTTACGTCCTTTTCCTGACGGTATTACTCGTTCACCGTACGTTTCGTGACGACACAAAGTGCGAGATTAAGTACGGGCGCTTCTGGGCCATGTACAAAGAAAAAGTGCCTTTCAAAATAATACCTTACGTCTTCTGAATAATGTCAGTCCTATGAGATTTTAATTCTGTCGCAAACGCATTCCATAACATATAGTAAAGACCTATACACTATTATATTCAAGGTGATATCCAACACAGGTTACCAAATACTGAGGAAGGGGGGCGGAAAGGGGATAGTAAACTTTGGTTTACTTATTCATTTATGTTGTTGTTGTTGTAAGTCATGTTCATGTTCACTTTATTTATGGGCCAGTCCGAGTGCAAAAGGCAGCAAACAACAATAGTACCAAACAGTAGGCTGACCAAATATAATACTGCTGTAGCTTACTTTGATGCAAAAGACATTTCAGAGGCACATTTCATTTCATATTTCATAGCAATCAAAATTTCATGCTTTGATGTCGTAACTAATACCGGCTGCAGCATATATATGTAACTCTACAGTGGGAGTCCAGCAGTATGTCTGTGGGCAGTAAGGGATAATAATTGTAAACGACAGAGAGTTTGCGTGTAGATTGTACATCAGCCATGGGCCATATATGAACACAAAAAAAGGGGAAGGAGGGGAGAGGGGAATGGAAAGACGAGGTGGGAGTATGGCGATCGAAGATGAAACAGATGCACATGTTAATAGATCGCATGCTATTCAGTCTTGTTGGCCAAAGTTTATTGTACATACCACGATATAAGTCAACCGCGTCGAAACACTGTGGCATCTCTGCAAAATACGCATGATAACATTCGCGTTGCACAGCATAGTCAGTTTAGCGAACTACACCGTGACACATGTAGAGCTGAACATAGAGAACACAGCTCAGTCTTTCATACCAGACCTGAATTGAATAATCACACTTCGGTTCTTGATATCGCTCGACAAGTACACACACACACACACACACACACACCACACACACACACACACGAATACTTTTATAACAAAGACACAGACAGACAGGTAAGTAGGTAGACAGACACATACATACATACAGACACATTTATAGATACACACATGCATACAAACATACATACATAAATACACATGTATACATACAAAAAACATACACACATACATGCACGCATGCATGCATGCATACATACATACATACATAAAGCAAACATCGTAAAGCAAAAATTACCACCCATTTCTTTTGCTTGTATCCCTGTAATCGATCAGATGATGTCGACGTGTTCATAAGCATGCGTGAATGTGCTTTTCACCTTGCTTGTTACACTCGGCAATAATCATGCAGCATATTTAAACATGACACTGATTATTCAAATCGGTAAAGTTCACAATGGCGTATGATATATTCAACAGTACAGCATTGTATACATATTAGTTATGCCAGAAAATAAGGCTTATACCATTCACCATTCAGGATGAACCGAAAAAAAACCCGAACAAAACAGAAGTCGTTTAAAAGTGATGGCAGTTCGTTTTGTTTACTTGTTTTTTTTTTGGGTTTTTTTTTCTTTGCTAGGGATTGTTGGGATTCCTTGCAGAAACTTTGCTCAGTGTATAAAGGGCTTTCATATATTAAGTGATTTTCATTTCTTTTTGTTTGTTTGTTTTTATCACATGATACGCAAATGCGTTCGGATAAGCACCGGCTATATATGTGCATATGATTGTTAATAAATTGAAGTATGCAGAGCGGAATGGTCTTGAGCAGAATGTGTTGAGAAACAAAATGTATTGCTCTTTCTTGAAAATTGTTGTTAATTAAAAGACATTTATGATTTATACTGTCCTTATCTCTAGCAATGCCTGAGCATACTTGAGTAAACATATCTTCGTTTCAGTACAGTTACCACCTCAGCAGTATTTGTTCACTGTGATTGGTTATGCTGTTGGAAGAATGCGTCTGTTGCATTTCACTCTGTTTGACAACGCTGCTCTGTGTCAACAAATAGTTAAATATTATTATTGTCTGCAAAATGTACTGTGACCAAAGAAAAGCACTGGAGCCACCACTGCCAGCAGGTCTAACTACAGTGCTTGGTATTTCCTGACAGACCAAATGATGTTCATTCACATGTTATTCTATATAACAGTGCATTATGTACCAAGTCTTTTTGTGAAGTTTCACGAAAATGTGGATAGTGCTATTTTTGTGGGAGATTCTGTCATCAAAGACTTTGGCCTTTGCAAAATAGTACCATGAATTTTTTTTTTAAATCGATGACAGGATTTTGTTGGAGATAATGTGCCTCGGGCATGTCCACTGATTTTTTTTATTTTATATACATTAGTTACAAATCACTGTAGTTCCTTTCATCTCAGAGTATTGATCATTCATGAAGGAACTCATGACTGTAGAGCTGCACTGTCTCCACCATCATAACATGAACTCTTTGCCCATTTGTTCACTCTGGAAGGTTTCAAGGCGTGATGTTCATCATGACAGTCCCATGAACAAAACATAACATAAACGATGTCCCACTATTCCATACCATTAGCGCCATTTGAATTGATGGCATCCTATATGAATAAATGCAACAGCTTCAGTTTCCTTATTTATTTAGGATGCCTGTGTCGTGTGTGTGTGTGTGTGTGTGTGTGGTGTGTGTGTGTGTGTGTGTGTGTGTGTGTGTGTGCAATAGGGAGAGGGGTTAGTGTGGACTGTAAATGATATTGCATGATAACAATTTTTACAGGCAGCTGCAGCTAGCCGCTGCTGTAGACAAAAAATGTCATACGTATGTGGTGTGCTGTGATAGATATGTCTACACAACTTTAGTTTCTCTCTGAACAGAAGTGTTCTGTCGGTAATGTGTACATTTAGATATACTTCTCTCATATTTTCATGCATGTGTAGTTCTGCCTTTTCTGGGTATGTATAATGCTTTTGTAGCTAAGAGAACGTGTTAACGACTTGGGCGTTCTTGTTGAATGGTCATATTGTCTTCCTTAATGTGCTGTTTTTAACTTGTCATATACTGCATTACTGATTTAATAATGGATCACAAATAATTTGTTTTTGCTTTCAATCAGTCGTTTGCGATTTCACAACTATATTTTGCACATTACTTATGATTTTCTTATGAGAAGAACTTTGGGCATAGTTTTTATGATTCGTTTACTGCGATTGACGTTTTGCAATACAACGCCTTCCGCATCTCAGAACAGGCTTCATGTAGGATCTTTAGACACCAAAATTGCAAGAGAAAAGCCGGGTGACATCGCACGATTCAACATAACAATGGAGGTAACGTTGTTATTGTTGTTGGTAAAAAGTAGTGTATCTGAATCTCGATTGACAGGTGTGATTCTACATTCGAGCTATTCCAATATGTAGCCAAACTATGCCATAAACTGATTTGATCCAGGGGCATGTTAATCAACCAGATTACTTTGTGCGAATTCAGAAAGCCTAAAAAGAAAATGACACATTTGCAAAGGAATAACATTGAGTCTATACGGACAGAAATTAGTAATCTTCACCACAGGAAATTATTTTTTTCATGCATATTTTTAGTCTCTTAACATGTACGTATCATTATCATTTCATTTAAAGGCAAAATCATCTCTAACATACTTATGTGTCTACAGTTAGTGATTATTATCTAAAAAGAAATGAAAATAAATAAATACAAAAATAAAAACATATCCAAACTTTGTTAACCATGGAAATAGACGCGCGCACAAGTTCTTTTTTTTTCTGAGCCAGCAACGGTATCCACAGACTTTGCCTAGCATATTCTGGAGGAACGACATGGAATAATTGACTTTTTTGTCTTTTGGTTCCTATCTTTTCAAATAATGTCCTTTGAATTGAGGATTTTGGGTGGAAAACTCGTAAACTTTTTGATTATAGTTGATTTCTCTCTCTCTCTCTCTCTCCTCTCTCTCTCTCTCTCTCTCTCTCTCTCTCTCTCTCTCTCTCTCTCTCTCTCTCTCTCTCTCTCTCTTTCAGGTGTTGTGGTTGCATTCTATATCAAATCTGTTATGCAATGTTCACATTCACGAACTTAACTGGAATTATGCACAACATATTAAGTGTGTAGCTTGTCCTTTAACCCTCATTAAAAATAATTTTGACCTCGCTTGACTTTCCAGACAGAATCGGAAATGAAATGAGGCAGGGAACAGTAAACGATAAAAGTAAACAAGTGGGGTATGTTTTGCTCCCATAAGAAAACCTAACACAGAGTAACTTTTATTCAAGACTGGCACAGCCTTTAAACTTGAATAAAGTCAGACAAATACATAGACGAACAATCTAATAGTGGGGGAAAAACAAGCGCAGGCCAACAACTGAACTGTCTTCATAGTAAAGACTTGGCAAAGATTTGGACTTAAGGAGGGGGTGGGGGGGGTGGGGGGTGGGGGGGGGGAGTTTGAAGATGGAGAAACTGGGAACATGAAATTAAGAAATATGTTACAGATATGAAAACTCTTCACTAGCTGCATAAGGAAACCATCGCAATCCCTTTTGAAGGCAGATATATTTGTATTGCCTGCTCCGATAAGGGAACCATCGCAATCCCTTTTGAAGGCAGATATATTTGTATTGCCTGCTCGAGGAGCAGGCAATACAAATATATCTGCTTCAAAAGGGATTGCGATGGTTCCCTTATGCAGCTAGTGAAAGAGTTTTCATATCTGTAAACATATTTTTTTAAATTTTCCCATGTTCCAGTTTCTCCATCTTCAAACTCCCCCTCCCCCCCCCCCTCCTTAAGTCCAAATCTTTGCCAAGTCATTACTATGAAGACAGTTCAGTTGTTGGCCTGCGCTTGTTTTTCCCCACTATTAGATTGTTCGTCTATGTATTTGTCTGACTTATTCAAGTTTAAAAGGCTGTCCCAGTCTTGAATAAAAGTTACTCTGTGTTAGGTTTTCATATGGGAGCAAAACATACCCCACTTGTTTACTGTTTTCCAGACAGAGTCAGTCTCTGTTTCTGTCTCTGTCTATCTCTGTCTATGTCTCTCTCTCTCTCTTCATCCTCTGTGCCCCAACCACCCACCCCTTTTCACACCCCTCCCCTTCTTACCGTCATTACTCTTATGCCGCTCATGCCGGCTGTCCCGCACGCAGTCACACCCAGGCCCGTGCCGTTGCAGTCCAGCATCGGCAGTCCACAGGCAGCAGTCATCATCAAGCCGTCGTGAGGAAACCCACCAGAGGAGACACTGCACTGCTGCCAGTTCCTTCGTTCAGTGGAGCCTTTCTGATCCAACATACGCAGGATCCACCACTTACCCCCTATTAGCGACAGCCGTGAGTGAGAGTCACTGTCACGAGTCCTATGACGATTGGCCATCTAGGGTGGTAGAATTATTCATTTATTTATTGTTGTTGTTGTGGACGTGTATCAGTCCCTTAATGTGGCTTGTGGTGTGGTTGCACCTTATGTAGTTCAGCTCAGGTTAGGTTTACTTTTTCTCTCTCTCTCTCTAATTTCACTGTCCGTGCAATTCATCCTGCAGGTTCACGGGGGTGGTACCTTTCTCTTTAACTGGCTGTCTCTATCGGCCTCTCACCTGTCTTTTTACCTGCCGCACGTGCAGCATTCCTCTTAGCTTGAGGTATTCTCACTCTGTGACGTAGGGTGGGATGTTGGCTGCCATCGATTAGGAGGTTTGCTCTTCACTCGAGCGGAAGATGTCCCTGGGAGCGCCCGCTCCGGTTTTGGTTCTCTACCACATCGCCGAAGGTACGGTCGGTACCTTCATCCCTGCAGTCGGCCTGTAGGGGGGGGACGTCACGTCATCTTTTCCGCATCTGCTCTGCTGGTCCTCTCGACTGGACAGAGGGCAGAGAGTCGCTTGACCCACCACCTTTTGGTCACCCGGTAGTGGTAAGCATCAGTTCGTGTTTTTTTTTTTGTTGTTAGCGGCTAGTTCTTCTCTTTGCGCATTTCTTTTGGTTTCAAAATTATAAAAGAAATATGTTGAGATTTCCTATTTAAATCGAACCCCCCCTTTTACCCCCCCCCCCCCCCTTTTTTAACTTTTTTCCCTTTTTGGGTTTCCCCCAACCCCCCCCCCCCCTTTTTCCCCCCCCCCAAACCCTCAAAAGGGGGGAAAAAAGGGGGGGCCCCACCCCCCCCCCCCCCTTTTTAAAAAAGGGGCCCCCCCCCCCCAAAAAAAGGGGGGGGAAAAGGCCGTTTTTTTTAATGGGCCCTTAAAAAAAAATTTTTTTTTTTTGGGGGGGGGTTAACCCCTTTTTTTTTGGGGGTTTTGGGAAAAAAGGGGGGTTTTTATTTTTTTTTTTTTTTTTCCCCCGGTTTTTTTCCCTTTTTTTTGGGCCCAAATTTTCCCCCCGGGTTGGTTTTTTCCCCCCCTTTTTTTTTTTTTTTCCCCCCCCCCTTTCCGGGGGTTTTCCCCCCAAAAAGGGGGTTTTTGGGCCTTTTTTTTGTTTTTTGGGGGGGCCCCCCCCGGGGGTTTTTTTTCCCCCAAACCCCCCGGGGGCCCCGGCCCAACCCGGCCCCCCGGGGGGCCCCCCCCCCCCTTTTTTTTTTCCCCCCCCCTTTTTCCCCCCCCCCCCAAAAAAACCCTTTCCCCCCCTTTTTCCCCCCCCCCCTTTCCCTTTTTTTTTTTTCCCCCCCCCTTTTTTTTTTTCCCCCCTTATTTTAAAAAAAAAAAATTTTTTTTTTTTCCCCCAACCTTAAAAATTTTTCCCCCAAAAATTGCGGTTTTTTTTTGGGAAAGGGGGTTTGGGTTTTTTGGGGGGGGGGTTTTTTCCCCCCCAAAACCCCCCCCCCCCTTTTTTTTTCCCCGGGGGGTTTTTTTCCCCCGGGTGGCGTTGGGGGGGGGGGGGTTTTTTTTTTGGGGTTTTTTAAAAAAAAGGGGGAAATTGGAAATTTTTTTTTTTTAAAAGGGGTGGCGGAAAAATTTTTTGGTTTTTTTTTTTAAAAAAAAAGGGGTTTTTTTGGGGGGGTTTTTTTTTTTTTTTGGGTTTTTTTTAAAAATTTTTTTTTTGGGGGGGGAAAAAAACCCCCCCTTTTTTTTTTTAATTTTTGGGGGGGTTTTTGGGGGGGGGTTTTTTTTAAAAGGGGCCCCCCCCCCCCCTTTTAAATCCCCGGTTTTTTTCCCGGCCCCCGGGGGGTTTTTTTAAAACCCCTTTTTTTTTTTTCCCCCCCCCCCGGGGGGGGGGGGGGGTTTTTTTTAAAACAAAATTTGGGGGTTTTCCCCTTTTTTTGGAAAGGGGGGGTTTTTTTTCCCTGCCCTTCCGGCCCCCCCCGGGGAAAAAAAGGGGTTTTGGGGGGGGAAAAAGGGGGGGGGTTTTTTTTTGGGTTTTTTTAAAAACCCCTTTTTTTTTTAAAAAAATTTTTTTTTTTTTTTTTTTGGGGGGGGAAAAAGGGGGGGGGGAAAATTAAGAAAAAAAATTTTTTGGGGGAAACCGGGGGGTTTTTTAAAAAAAAAAAAAAATTTGCGGGGTTTTTTTTTTTAAATTTTTTGTTTTTTTTTTTTTTTTTGGGGGGGTTTTTAAAAAAAGGGGAATTTTTTTGGGGGGGTTTTTTTTCCCCTTTTCCCCGGGTTTTAAAAGGGTTTTTTTTTTCCGGGGCCCCCCGTTTTGATTCCGGGGGGGAAAAAATTTTTTTAAATTTCCCCTTTAAAGGGGGGTTTTTGGGGGGGGGAAAAAGGAAAAACCCCCCGGGGGGGGGGGAAAGGGGGGGGGGGGGGGGGGGTTTGGGGGGGGGTTTTTTTTTTTGGGGGGGGGGGGGGGGTTTGGGGGGGGGGGGGGTTTTTTTTAAAAATTTTGGGGGGGGGGTTTTTTTGGGGGGGGGTTTTTTTTGTGGGGGGGGTTTTTTTAATTTTTTTAAAAAAAAGGGGGGGGGTTTGGGGGGGGGGGTTTTTTTTTTTTCCCCCTTTTTTTTTTGGGGGGGGGTTTTTTGGGGTTTTTCCCCCCGGGGGGGGGGGGGGAAAAAGGGGGGGGTTTTGGGGGGTTTTTTTTTTGGGGGTTTTTTTTTTTAAAAAGGGGGGGGGGGTTTTTTTTGGGGAAAAAAAGGGGGGGGGTTTTTGGGGGGGGGGGGAAAATTTTTTTTCCCCCCCGGGTTTTTTTTTTTTTCCCCCCCCCCTTTTTTTCCCCCCCCCCGGGGGGGGGGGTTTTTTTTTTTAAAACCCCCTTTTTTTGGGGGGCCCCCCCCCCTTTTTTTGGGGGGGGGGGGGGAAAATTTTTTTTTTTTTTTTTTTTTTTTTTTTTTTGGGGGGGGGGCCCCCCCGGGTTTTTTTTGGGGGGGGGGGGGGGACCCCAAAAATTTTTTTTTTTTTTTTTTTTCCCCCCCCCACCCCTTTTTGGGGGGGGGGCCCTGGGGGGGGCCAAAAATTTTTTTTTTTTTTTTTTTTTCCCCCCAAAAGGGGGGTTTTTTTTTTTTGGGAAATTTTTTCCCCTTATTTGAAAAACCAAAAAAATTTTTATGGCAACCCCGGGGGGTTATGGCGACGCGTGCGTCGAAGAAGAAAGGTCTTCAAAATGTAGTCCCTATATTAGTACCAGACTTCGGGCTACAGTGGGGCTTTACTTCCAGTGCTGTAGCCCATAGTAGGGTACTTTCACTATTTTTTTGTAGGGGCTTCCCGCTGAAAACCCCCACTGGCACTTTTCCCCCGGAAACGTCAGAGGTTTTTAGCAAACAACTGTGGGCTTCTGTTTGGGGCCCCCAGAAAAACCCAAACCCCCTTTCTCCATGCTTCCCCCCGTAAGGAGCATGCCCCCGGGGACTTTCCCATGGGAAAGCGAGACCCCAAGGGGCGGGGCAAAAAGGGGCATCCCCCCGTGTGGGGGTGGTGAATCCCGCTCGGATATCGCCTCTGTCCCGATGTTTTTGGGGCAAAGCGACGGGGGGATGCTCCAGGGAAAGGGAAACTCTGCCCTTTGGGGGGAGGAAAAATCGGCGTAGGGAGGGGAAATTCGGTGTTTTTTTTGGGAGGAGGGGCCAGACAGGAAGTTTTTCGTGGGAAGAGGCAAGCTCCGTGGGGAAAGGCTGTCAGAAGGGGAAACCCTCGTCGGGAAGATTTTGATCACGAAGGGGAAAAGGGAAAAAATTGGCGTAGGGAAGAAGGGTTTTTAGCAGGAAAACCCCCCCGTCGGAAAGAGCTAGATAGGGTGGGGGGCTCTGCGAAAGAGGAGGCTGCCGACAGGAAGCTCGGTAGGGAAGAGATGGGAAAAATTCTTTCGCGGGGCTTCCCGAAACTGTAAAACAGGGGGGGTTTAAACAAAAGCAAGTGAAGAGTTAAGGCCCCAAAATTAAAAATTCCCCGGTTCAGACCCAGGAAGGGCATTGTATGTACTTAAGCATTTTGACAAGGAAACAAGTTGTACCCAAATTTTTATAACAAAAAGGCCCTGCAAACCCTTTTTTTTGGATTTTCCAAAGGGGGGGGGGGGGGGGGGGGGGGGGGGGTTTGGGTGGGGGGGGGGGGGGGGGGGGGGGGGGGGGGAGGGTTTTTTGGGGGGGGGGGGGGGGGGGGGGGGGGGGGGGGGAGTGGGGGGGGGGGGGGGGGGGTGGGGTGGGTTTTTGGGGGGTGGGGGGGGGGGGGGTGGGGTTGGTTTTGGGGGGGGTGGGGGGGGGGGGAAAGGGGGGGGGGGGGGGGGGGCGGGGGGGGGGGGGGTTTTTTTTAAATTCGGGACCTAAAGGAACCCCTACCCGGAAGTTTTCCCCTTTGGGGGGGTCCAAAAAAAACCCGCCCATTTAAAGGGAAAAAAAGGGTTGCCTAAAGCCCCCCCCCCGTTTTAAGTTCCCCAATTTTTGGGCTAGGGGTTTTTTAAACCCTTCCTCCGTGGCCTCCGGGGGAAAAACTTTGGGGTTGGGGGCCCTCCCCAGGCTTTTTTTTTGGTTGGACAAGGGGGAGTCCCCAGGGGGTTTTCCCCCTTTGGTGGTTGGGGTTCCCCCTTTTTGGTCGACCCCCTTTTTTTTTTTTCCACAAATTGGGGTTGGGGGCATCAAAGGTCTTTGTGGATAAGGATTTGGTTTCCCTGGGCCCGCGGGGGGCCATTTCGATGGGGGCGGATTGGGGGCTGGTTTCCTCCACCCGTCCTTCTGTAATCATTTCCATCTCCCCCCCTATTTTTGTGGGAAGGAGGGGCCCTTTGCGGGTGGAGCGACCCCTGTTTTTCCCTTCTAAAAAGGGGGGAAAACCATCACCCTTTTCCGACGGGGGCGCAGCGTCTGGGCCCCACGGCAACTGCCCGTTAAGGGATGTGTGGGGGTTACCACGCAGCCAAAAACCAAGAAACAGGAGGGAAATTTCGTTCCCCTTCTTTTAGGGGATCCTGAGAGGTTCTTGGGTAGGGCCCATCCGTACCAAGGCCGTCCTTCAGGCCCGGGAACTTTGGTTGCCAACCCCCCCAAAACCCGGGGGATCGTCCCCCTCATTGCCCGACACGCCCCCAAAGGTTTAGTTTTAAAATCCCCAAAAGGGAAACCTCTTTTGGTCCCTTTTCTAGGCAGATAGGGGGGAAGCAGCTAGTGTTGCCCCAAAAATTTAGGAACTTTTCTTCCCCCAGGCCCCGATTCCCCCATGGGAGGCCTTTATGGGCTCAAAGGGGCTCAGGCAGTAAGACCCAAAACTTTTTTGGCCGGGGGGAATTTAGGTTTGGGAGTTTTGCCGCAGTTTTTGATGTCCCCCAACGGGCAAAGGGGCCCAAGGGGCCTTGGGGCGTGTTCCCGGAAAATTTCCACTGGGTTTGGGGGGCTATTTGCAAGGTTTTGGGGTCGAAATGTGGGGGCCCATCAAACCCACATCCCATCGCGGGCACCACTACAAATTTTTGGAGTGGTAGACTAGGGCCCAAATCATACCCCGAGGGGTCCCCCCCTTGGACTATCGATGCCCCCCTTTTTTGTTCTTTAAACCTCTGGCAGATTTAGACGCGCACTGGCGTGCCCAAGAAAAGTAAAGGCCGGAAGTTTGAAAGGGGGGATTTATCCCCTTCCAGTGCCTGGACCGGGTCCCGGCCCCGTAAATCTTTTGCCTCATTGGGGTTTGGGGTGGAATGCAGGACAGCGTTAAATTTTCCCCTATCAAAGGGGTTTCCCGCAAAACGGATGGACTATCTTTAGCCCAATCCCAAATCAGCCCCCCCTTTGGGGGAAAACAGTCAGGGAAATTCCCCTTTAGCCAGGGTTTTTTCCCCCTTTTTGGGCTGTGAACCCGGTGTAGAGGGAATTGTCGGTATGAATCATCACCTGTTCGGGGGGGTTTCTACTTTTATTTTCTGAAGGTTTGTTTGGTTGATAGATTTAAATGTTTTAAGTGTATTTCCCCGATAATTTATCGGGAAAAAAGTTTTTTTTATTTGGGTTTATTTGTCTTTCGATAAGGATTTGGGGTTTTTGGTTCCCCTTTTTGGAATTTGGGACATGCGGGCAAGGGCCAAAAGGGGACTGTATTTTAGAGAAAAGATTTTTTAGAAGGGGGGTTTTTCCGATCCTATGACGTTGGGCCCCTTAAGGGGGGGAAAAATTTAAACATTTATTTATTGTTTTTTTTTTTTTTTTTTTTTTTTTTGCAAGAAATCGTGTTTATTGTCTTTGGCATGACCGTCGTGTAATTTGTTGCACATAATATTGGCTGAATAAAAATGAACAAAATTTATTATTCGCCAAAAGGATATAGGAAGGGAATCACACCAATAAAAAAGCTAAGCCAAGCAGCGGGAGTCAGTGAACAAACAGCAAAGGAATGGTTATCTAAACAAGCGATTTGGCAAATTTTTTTTTTTTTTTTTTTTTTTTTTTTTTTCACCTTCTATGAAGGTTCTTTTCTTTGAAGAAGAAAGCAGGTTACATCATTATGATTCACATTCACTCAAAAGAACAACTGTCATATTTCTGTACATACAAACACATGCACAAAAAACAAACAATACAACCAAAACTACATCACATGCATGAAACAAAAGTGTTGTTAGGAGAAGTAAGACCAAAAGGTAGAGGAAGAGAAAGAAGCGAGAGAGAGGAAAGAGAGGAAAAGTGAACAACAGAGGGGGAAAAAGAAAAGGGATGCTGCCCAAACAGAGTAACCAAAACATAACAGTCAAACAGGAAGTTAAGCAATAAGTCAGCATCCACAGTGAGTGAATAAACAAGTGGATAGCCTTAAGTTCTTTTAGATGGTATAGTGTTAACTATGTTATTAATCACAGACTATAATAGTATAACCTCATTTAGCCAAGTCCTGATGAAGCCTTATTTAACCAAGTCCTGATAAGGAAGCCAATCCATCATAAAAGTGTCTAGTTTATTAGTCACAACACTCAGATACCTTTCTGTTCTGAATTTATCTTTGAGTATATTAATAAAGATATTGACAATTGGTGCTACTTTCTTCCATTTACATTGTAGATGTATTGCTTTGCCAAAAGTATTATCAAGTTGAGAACTCTGTCAGTTGTAGTGTTTTCCTCAACCCCAAATATTACAAGATCTCTGTAAATTGAAAATTCACACAATGAACGCAGTTTTGAGATAAGCATCTTTGCAAATCTTGCCAAAAAGTGGTGTCATTGGGCAGTACCATAACAAGTGGCAAATTGTTTCAGTTTCTGTTTCACATAAGGAACAGATGTGGTGATTTCACTACATTTCTTAGGTGTAGGTATCTGTTAGTTGGTAGAATTCCTATGCAAAATATGTAGCAGTAACCATCTCATTGAACATCCGGGCTAGTTTGAAATAGCAGTACGAAAAATTGATTCCACTTAAGGTTGTCATAATGCATATTCCACTTTCTCACTCCAGCAACAGTGTTATATTTACATTAAACCAAGACTGAACATAAATGGTTGCCTTTGTGGATAAGTTGCCAGGCTTCATTTTTCTGCAGTTTATAACTTGCAGTAGGTGTTAAATTCATCTTATTTTGAAAACTTTTTATTGCCTGAATAACCCCTCTGAATGTAACAAAGTCTGTTACTATTCCATCATATTTTCTCAAAAATGCCTCATGACTTAAAAAATTGCCCGTATCATCTGGTAAATCACTGACCACATGGATACCTCTATTGAACCATGTTTTCAAAAAAATGACATGTCTACTATTAAGAATTCACATTATGAAATATGAATTCTGCATTGAAAGCATCAATGCTATTAGGTAAAGTTTTACACATAATCCGTTATAATGTTTCAAAACATCTGACCAAATGGGTTTTTTAGCCCACGCAAAAGTACATTCACATATTCGTAGCCCAAATTCTCCAGATTTACAAACTTTGGGTGCAAATCCAGCACAAATTCTTGCATGTAAGAATCGTTATCAAAAACTCTCCTTAACCAACTAATTTTCATGGTACTCAAAAGGAAAAAAACATTCAACAATTTTCAAACCACCCTCCTTGTAATTCTTGCAAGCGTTTTTTTACTGATTTTACTTGGCTTTCATCCCACAAAAAAGCAAAAAATAATGCGTCAAGTTGGTGTAAAAAATCATCTCCTGGATCAGGTAGTTAGGAATAAATACACCAGTTTTGACATTGCTAGAGTTTTTATAACTGTTATTTTCCCAAATGGAGTTAATGTCTTTTTGACCATTTTTTTAACAAACCTTTTACTTTCTGTATTTTATTATCATAATAAGTGCTACAATTTGTTCTACATCAACAGAAAAATAAATTCCTAGAACTTTAAAGATGCCAGGATTCCAGCAAAAATTTTGATCTCTGAGGTATCTTCTTTCTGAATGTTTCTGGCTGCCAATCCAGATTAATTGAGTCTTTCTTTGTTGATTTTTAGCCCAGAGATATTAGCAAATATATCTAGTTCTTTATGGCTTCTTTTAAAGAGTCTTCACTTCCATCAAGAAATAGGGAAGTATCATCAGCAAACTGTGAGAAAAGTGCGTCTATTTCATTGATTTTAATACCTTTATTCTGTTTTTTTCCTGATCATTATAGACAAAATTCAGCACAGATTAGGTATAAATATGGTGAAAGTGGGTCTCCTTGACGAGCACCTCTACAAATTTGAAACCAGTCTGAATATGTGGCCATATTACTGACACGCATGTATTGAATTGTTATAAAAAGTTTCGATCCACCTCTTTATATCTTGACCAAAATTGAATGCCTCTAATGCTTTGTTCAAGAAATTTCCAGGAAACACTGTCAAAGGCCTTCTCAAAGTCAACTAGAAGCAGAAGGCCAGGGATGTTTTCATATGTTATGTAACAAAGTATCATAAACAAGTCTAATATTTTCTCCTATGTAACGCCCTTTCATGAAGCCTCTCTGATCAGAGTGAATAATCTTTGGCAACACTTCTTTGATTCTGGTGGCAATACAGGCAGATGCTATTTGTATGATGTTTTAGTAGAGATATAGGTCGCCAATTTTTCAACAATTGTTTTGGTTTATCTTCTTTTGGAATGCAGGTGATATTCCTTGTCTCTGTGTAATTGACATCTGACCAATCGAAAATCCATAATTAATAGACGAACCAAAAATGACCAGTGTCTTTAAAAGAAAACCTTGAAGAATTCTGTTGTATAGCCATCAGAACCAGGACTTCTATTATTTTTCATTTTTCTGAGTGCATCATAAACCTCACCATGTGTGACAATTTCCTTCCAACATTTCACATTTCATCATCATTCAGCACGGGAGCATCATGTATTAGTGTAGACAGATCAACATCAGCAGTTTCCCTCCACTGTACAGGTTTTTCGTAAAAGTTTGAGCTTCTTTCAAAATTTCCTTTTGCTCAAAAATTATTTCACCCATTATCTTTCTCCAAAGAGTGCATAGCTCTTTCGACATATTGACGGTTTTCTAAATTACAGAAGTATTTACTTGGTTTTTCTCCATTTTGAATCCACTGGACTCTAGACCTCACAAGCATACCTTCTAATTTTTTATTTCGTAGCTCTTGTAGTCTGTTTCTTTTCTCCTCAAGCTCACCTAGTCTTGTTTCATCTGTTATTTCTTCAAATTTTCTTATTTCTTCCAACAGAGTCTCCTCCAATTTGCTCTCTTCTTTCTTCTTGTATACCGAGTAAGAAATTGTCTTTCCACGGATTTCAAGAAGCAGCATTTCAAAAATAGTTGGTCATTTATTGTAAGAGCAAGGCACTCATTGGGTACCTTGTCTATATTATCAAGGTTGTACACTAGTACAGCTACTGTTTTTTCAATTCTGTGATAGTTTGCTTAACAAGTTCTATGTAATTAGTATCTTTTAATAGAGAGTTGTTAAATTTCCAGTACCTTTTGCCTTGTTTGTTTTTTGTTGAAGTGTAGGGAAACCGCCGATGATCTGAACGATAACTAGGTATACATCAATACCGTTCACATCAATCATCAAATTTTAGATACAGAAAAAAGTCTAACCGGCTTTGTTTGGAGAGTTGAACCTTCGCCATGTATAACCAGGCTTTTGGGATATGAGTCCCGCCAAACATCAACTAGATTCATCCTCCATCATATCACATATAGCTTTCCTACTCCTTGCTTTGTTTGCATAACTTGCATATTTCGTGCATCCAACTTAGGATCAAACACAACATTAAAATCACCACCAATAATAATGAATTCATTGTCAAAGGCATGTATGTACTGACTGATGTCTGTGAAAAAGGCTGGGTGGTCCCCTGAACTGGGACCTACACATTGACTAATGTCACACGCTTTCGCATCAAGGTTACATCCAACACTAAATATTGACCTGCAGGATCTCTTTCTACTCTGTGCACTTTATAGTCAAAATTATTTTTGAATAGTATCGCAACCCCATTTCTGTTTGTCTCAGTACCACTAAAAAGCACTCATATCCCCAGCATGATCTAATAAAGTTTTCAATTTTATATGATAGGTGGGATTCTTGAATCAGAAAGATATACCATCTGAGGATACTCACAAAAATCAAATACATCTTTTCTTTTCTTAAAGTCATTTAAGACCGTTACAGTTACAAGTGTATATTTTGAATGTATTATTACCATTGTGAAGTTGAATGGGTTGACACTCGTTCAATAGCTGACACACTACGTGAACAAAAAAAACTCTCCTGGTAATAGCCTAACCACTAACAGGAGATTGCATCGTTGTAAAAATCCAAAACAACATGTAGGAGGCCTTTTCCCAGGGCAAGAAACATCATCGTTCTGTTATGTAGACCTATTATCCTCAATAAACAATACTGAGCAGGCCTGCATTTTATCTCAATAAAAAAAACACAGCTGAAGACAGCCCAACAAAGAAGACAGTGACAGATAAAACCCCCTCCAAGTCCTTGCCAGCAAACGATCGGACAGAGAAGAGCACAGAAAGAAAGCAAAAGCAACAGACTGAAGAATAGCTGAAGAAACGTCCATGTCTTCCGAACAATGGAACCAAAAAGGAATATGTATATAAACATGATGGAGACGAGACGAGTACAAATACAACACACAACATGAACAAGACACGATATACAGTCCTTTCCATTCGGTTACTAACCGCAATATTTGAAAAGTTCCAGGCTATAAAAACCAACAGATGTTTAAAGGTAATCCATATCTTTTTAATATCGAAACACACTGAACAAGCACACACAAACTTCAAAACCATAAAATATATCTCGCGTTTTCCAGCATGGCCGGAACATCAGTGACAGGGTCAAGGTCGAAGAAATAATTTATTTATTGTTGTTGTTGTGGTCGTGTATCAGTGCCTTAATGTGGCTTGTGGTGTGGTTGCACCTTAATGTAGTTCAGCTCAGGTTAGGTTTACTTTCTTCTCTCTCCTTCTCTCTCTCTCTCTCTCCCTCTTCTCTCTCTCTCTCTCTAATTTCACTGTCTGTGCAATTCATCCTGCAGGTTCATGGTGGCTGGTACCTTTCTCTTTAACTGGCTGTCTCTATCGGCCTCTCACCTGTCTTTTAACCTGCCGCACGTGCAGCATTCCTCTTAGCTTGAGGTATTCTCACTCTGTGACGTAGGGTGGCATGTTGGCTGCCATCGGTTAGGGAGGTTTGCTCTTCACTCGAGCGGAAGATGTCCTGGGAGCGCCCGCCTCCGGTTTTGGTTCTCTACCACATCGCCGAAGGTACGGTCGGTTCCTTCATCCCTGCAGTCGGCCTGTAGGGGAGGGACGTCACGTCATCTTTTCCGCATCTGCTCTGCTGGTCCTCTCGATGGACAGAGGGCAGAGAGTCGCTTGACCCACCACCTTTTGGGTCACCCACGGGTAGCTGGTAAGCATCAGTTTCGTGGTTTTTTTTTTTTTGTTGTTAGCCGGCTAGTTCTTCTCTTTTGCGCAATTTCCTTTGGTTTCAAAATTATAAAAGAAATATTGTTTGAGACCATTTTTCTCTGGCCATTCAAAATATATCCAAAATTCTTTTCCTTTCAATTCATCTGGTGATGCAGTAGTCGGTGGGGATGGGGAGAACCTGGTGATTTAGGGTTGGAACTTGCTTGGTCTCACCGGGACCGACAGCAAAGGCTCGCAGCTGGCCGGCTTCCCTTTTTGAGTCCTAACGAAGTATGAAAGGGCGGGGCCCCCAACTTAGTGCGTACGAACTTCGGTTGGTTTGGGAATTTGGAAGTTTTGGCAGCCAAAACATCGTTGAGGTAAGCATTTTTTTCCATAATTCAGCGGTGTTATGCGTTTACAAGCATGTGTTATGATTTGAGTTAGGAGGAATGTTTAGAGTGCGAACTACGACATGTGCAAGTATTACCCTTAACTGTAACTGGCCTAAATTATCGCGTACAAGCTGTGTAAACAAACCATGCTGTTGCTCAGAGTACGTAGTCAGTGGTGTTGTGCTCGCAGTTGAGTCTTCATGTCTCACTTTTGAGCATTGCACCTGGTTGCTATATTTATCAGATTTCGTAGATCAGTCTTCGTTTCGGTTTAGTTTATACCGGGTTTGCTGTTTATTTGTAGGAAACAGAAGCGACTGCAGTGCACGCTGTCCTGTTGCAATGGCAGGAGAAACACGACCGATACAGTCGCTGATTCATCAAAAAAGGGCAGCGAACCACAGCCAATGTGGTAATTTAATTCAACTACTCTACTCTCCCTTTCTTTCTCTCTCTCTGTGTGTGTGTGGGGTGTTGTGTGTGTGTGTGTGTTGGTGTGAAAGACCTGAGAGAGAGAAGGGGAAGGAGAGATCGAGAGAGAGGAGGAGAGAAGGAGAGGGAGAGAGAGACAAATGTGTTATGAAGTTTCTGAACTTTAATAATCAAAGTGTGGCAACACAACAAAGCACACTCAAAATAATTACATAGTGGTATGCTCAATTATGATTTCTCTTCTTCTTCTCTCTTTCTCTCTTCTCTCTGTCTCTCTTCTCTCTTCTCTCTCTCTCACAACAACACACACCACACACACACAACACACCACAACACTCAACAATTCAGAACGTTGATGATGTTTTTTTTCCTTTTGATTCACCCCACCCTTTTCAGGGGTGTGAGCGAATGCAAGAGACAAAAAAGCCCTTTGGGGAGCCCAAGACGGGGAAAAATTTTGTATTAAAAAACAAATTATTGTTTTGCTATAAAGAAGGGCTTGGGCTTTGATACCCAAAAAAATAGAATGACCCCTTTAAACCCCGTGTTTTGTGTGGTGTGGTGGGGTATATGTATATATTTTTATAATATATATTATATATTTTATTTTTATTAGTTAAAAATTAAAAAAGGAATTTAAAACTATCTCAAATTGTTTCAAGCTGTTGCGGTATAGGATATATTATAATATATTATATATAAAATTTTTTATATATATTATATAATTTTATTATTAAATTTTTGTGGTGGTGTGTGTGTGTGTGGGTGTGTGTGTGTTTGGGTATGTGTGTGTGTGTGTGGAGAGAGGGAGGTGGTCTAAAAAGGGTTTGAGTTATGAGAAAACCCTTTACGTATGGGTTGATACATCAGAATTAGAGTCAGTACTCATTATATTTGTGTGTATAACAAAAAAGACATGTGTTCTGCTTTACCGTGACTTTAGAAATTTCCAGCACACATAAAAAGCCTGAAAAACCCCAAACATCCTCTTCTCTTTTCTCTCTCTTCTCTCTTTTCTCTTCTCTTCTCTTTTCTCCTCTCTCTCTCTTCTCTCCCCCACAACACACACACACAACAAAAAGGAACTGTTTACTTTAAGGCGGCCTTTAAAACAACAAAAACTTTGGGCATCACTGAATTTTGGACCCCAACTTAATTGTCTTACAGAAACCTTCATGAAATACGCATTAACTGAACGATATAAGGGCATGCTCAGATTACAGTTTTGAAGCAAAAATTTGAAAAGACGGAGCAAATGTAGCCCTGTCGGGGTTTTAACGATTTATTTGTTGTTGAACTGTTGATCAGGCATTTTCCCCTATCTTGTACCCTTTTGCGGATTTTTGAAATGTAAGCCCTTTTTTTTTAATTTCTGGGGGGTAAGCCAACAATGGCCCCGTTTGCACCCCCTATTAATGCGGTGTTTTTTTTACAAAAAAAAATTTGGGGTGTTCATGCAAAAAAAGGTTTACACCCTCCCAAAAACCCCGGTTCCCAAAATGTTTATGAGAAAATGCCCCGGGTTCTTTACGCCAAGTTCGGCCGTTTTCTCGCGAGCATACTTGGCGGCCCCCTTGGGGCTTGTTAGTCTTTTCTGCGGTCCTGGTCTCACTGTCCGCCCCGGTCCAATCACCCGGGCTCTTATTCTTTCGGGGACCCTCTGTTTGTGGTGCAAGGGGGCGGTTTTTGTTTGCGAGGTGGTACGCTGATTAGTCGTTTTTGGATGGGGTTGGGGAAATTTTGTTATTTTAATGTTTAAAAAAATGTGGGGATAATTTTGCATTGAAATTTTGATTATTTGTAAATGTGGTGGCAGTTTGTAAACAAGGTTGCTGTATTTCTTCGTTTTCCCAAAAAAAGGGAAAAAGTTTACGTGAGGGAGGGAAAAGGGTGAAGATATAAATTTTCTATTCGTTTGTTTGCCCCTTTAATGTTCTTTTACCCGTTCATTGGGGGAGACCTTTATGAACTTCCCCATTGGGTTTTTTTTTACTGTGTATGCCGGGCTGTGTTGAGCTGTGTTACAATGTATTCAGCAAACACCTCCCTCGCCCCCCATGCGAGTGGCTGTTAGGTTAAGCAGCAAAAATTTTGATATGTGCGGGGGTTTAGTACCCTTTTTCCTTCCATTCCTTTCCGTGTTTTTTCCCGGGGGTTCACCGAGCTTTTCTTGTTGGGGCCGACAGTGTGGGACACGGGACCCTTTTGGGATGGTCCTAACCCCCGTCCGGGGGCCCCTTTAGCGAAACGCCCCTCCCCCGGGGGTTTTTATGTTCAGATTCTACAGCCAGTGAATGTGGTTAGCTCGGGGTCGTGCAATTTGGGGGGGGTTGGGGGGCAAAGGGGTCGGCATTGAAAGCTCGTTCAAGAAAAGACCCCCTTTTTGGGCACTGATTCGAAGGATTAGAGGGCTTTTAGGACAAGGGTGAGGGGGGCACATGAAGCCCAAAAAAAAAAAGTGTGTTGGAAAAAGCTTGTTTATGATTATGGTGGGAACCATGAAGCACAAAAAAAAAATGTGCGTTGGAAAATTTATTTTGATTTTGGTTATGTTGTGTGCGTTTTAAAAATTGTTGTGATATTGTGTGTTGTGGTTTGAAATGCTTAATTTGATTGTGCGTGTTGTTTTGTTGGGGGTGCTTATTTGTAACTTGTGTGTGTTGGTGTGAATAAATGGTGATTGTTTGTAATTTTTTGTGTGGTCTCTTGCGAGGGTGTGAGGTCAGTACTCCCCTTCATCCATTAAAACCCTCCCGTAGGGAGAACCCCCAGGGGGTCGGTCGTGAAGTCACCTCCACGTCTTTCAACGACAGTTCCCTGAATTGCCGATGAGGACTTTGGCAGAACTGACCCCGGCCTAGAAAGGAAAAAAAAAAAAAAATCGAAACTGAGTTACCCCAAGAGCGGACATGAAGGGCCCCTAGAATTTAATTTAATAATATAATAAAAAATAAGGAACATTTATGCGCTTTAAATCTTTTTTTTTTTTTTTTTTGCTGTCCCAACCTCTGCGCTACCTCAGAGGCAGTGCAACCCACGCCGCTCATTCCGACACCCCGTCCACAGCCATAGCCCGGCTGGCCCCGCCGCACCCCTGGCACCAGCAATCCACAGGGAGCAGTCAATGTCAAGTCGTCATGAGGCAACCGACCGGAGGAGACACTGCACTGCTGCCGAGTCACTTCGGTGGTGTTCAGGGGCGCCTGTTCTGATCAAACATACGCAGGACACCACCTACTAAGCCCCCTACTGACGACAATAATTGCTTAGTCGCGGAGCCGGCGTGAGTGAGCTCTCCCTCCGGAGGGCGCCACCACGTCCGTTCCAACGACAGCCCCCATGGACTCGCCGATACCGGTGACCCCGACGGAAGCAAACCAAGGCCACAGACGCGGAGAGGACATCGAAACTGAGGTCACCATGAGAGCAGGGCATGAAGGGCCACAGAATTTGAGACATTTTTTTTTTTAATGCTAATCAATGAGAATGAGGATGATTAAGATGATGCTACGGATTTCCATTTCGGTCTGAGACTACATGACAGGGCTGTACTCTACGCTTCCTTTCATAATATATCCTGGCGTCAACCAGCCCGAGAGATACAGCCACCTGCAGGTTGGTCATGAAATTTGAGCAACACTCTCATAAACGCAATCCATTAAGTGGATGAAACTCGACTGTGTGGTCCCAGTCTTCCCAACTGAGTCCGCAGCAAACTCAACTCTGGGTAGGGGCCGGTCGGGGCAGAAAAACCCACATGACTCTGATGGGATTCGAACCCACGACCTCCCACCGGGAGTCCGCGACGCTAACCACTTCGCCACGGCGGCTGGTAGTGCGCTTAATCTTAAACAAAAGCCCTAAGCGCTTACAGCAATAAGCCCTAACACACACACACACACACACACACACACACACACACACACACACACACACACACACAAACACACACACACACGCACACACCCACACACCAGCGAAGGAGCAGAAAAATTATGTTTTGAAGAGAGTTGTTTTGAGGGAGGACTTGAAAGAAGAAAGACAGTTTGAGTTTCGGAGTGCAGAAGGGAGATTGTTCCCGCAGGAAGGAGCCTGAAAAGAAAAAGAACGTTCACCAAGTGTTCTGGCTCGAAAACGAGGGATCTGCAGAATGCGAGTGTCAGAAGAAGAGCGAAGCTGTCTGGAAGGAGTATAGGTCGACAGAAGTTTAGAGAGGTAAGATGGAGCGAGGCCATCCAATGCCTTGTAGCAGAGCAAAGAAAGTTTGTACTTGATGCGTTTTTCAACAGGAAGCCAGTGCAAAGATTTAAGCAAGGGAGAAACATGAGAGGTTTTCGGAGATTTCGAGACAAGGCGAGCAGCATTATTTTGGACTTTCTGCAATTTTGCAAGGAATTCTGTGGACAGCCAGCAAGAAGAGAATTACAGTAGTCAAGTCTTGAAAGAATGAAAGCAGAAACCAGAGCCTTGGTGGCTTCTTCAGACAGAAGGTGGCGCACAGAACTGATTCGCCGAAGCTCCAAGTAGCAAGCACGGCAGATAGAAGAAATCTGATTTTGAAAAGAGAGTGTCTGATCAAGTACAACGCCTAGATTTCGCACAGTGGTAGAGGTCTGAATGAGAGAGGTACCAAGTTGGACAGAAGAAGGAACAGAGATTGTAGACATGAGCCGTTTTGGAGAATGAAGATCAGTTCAGTTTTGTCATTGTTTAACTGAAGTTTGTTGCAAGTCATCCATCCTTTATGTCAGAGATGCAGAGCTGTGAGCGATCAATGATGGAGGAGAGGAGAGAGATGTCACCAGAAATGTACATTTGATTGTCATCAGAGAAGCAGTGGTGTGAAATGTCATGATGGCTACAATGTCAGAGATGGGTTGGGTAAAATAGAACAAACAGAATGGGACCAAGGACAGAGCCTTGGGAACACCATAATTCAAGTCAGCAGAGCTTGAAGAAAAACCATTGACAGAGACAGTTTGGGTTCGACCAGAAAGGTAAGAATAAAACCATGCCAAAGCTTGAGAAGAGATGCCAAAAGTATGTTGAAGTCTAGTGAGGAGGGTGGAGTGATCAATGGTATCAAAGGCAGCGGACAAGTCAAGAAAAGAAAGCAGTGAAACCTGACCATTATCCAGAGCAGAGAGAAGATCGTTTATTTATTTCAGCAGAGCAGTTTCTGTACTGTGTCCAGTGCGATAGCGGACTGCAACGAATAGAGCAAGTTGTTTTTTGGGCAAGGTGGTTTTGGAGTTGGAGAAGTGCTATCTTTTCAATTATCTTTGAAAGAAAAGACAAGTTGGAGACAGGTCGATAATTTTTTAGGTTTTCAGGTCAAGAGAGGGTTTCTTCAAAAGAGGTTCGGACAACAGCAGCTTTCAGTGCAGGTGGGAAACAACCAGAAGTGAGAGATTCATTTACCACACTAGTGATATATGGCAACAAAACATCCATGCATGCAGATAATAAAGTAGATGGAAAAATAATAATCCATGAGAATTATAGTAAAGATGATGGGACGGAGTTCCGGTCTGGGCAGAGACTACAAAGACATTGCTGTACTCGCACTTACTTTCGTAATGTATTCCGGCGTCAGCTAGGCCCGAGAGCTATGTAATCACAAAGTACCAAATCTCCACTTTATCATGAGAGAGTGTGAGTACTTACTGAATGTAGTCTTCTGAGCACTGCTTCTTGGGATGTGTTTTGGTTTTTATAAGATGCATTACATTTTTTTCCCCATTCACAATGTTAACCGTAAACATGTATACTTTTTGTGATAACATTTGAATGCCATGTTAAAGTAATTTCATGCTTTAAGATTGTTCTTCATATGGATTATTTCGTGACAACCCTATGCTTTTTTTGTCTTTCTTTTTATTGTTATGTTGTGTGACAAAAGAGTAAAAAAAAACAACCGTGAAGCTTATTCTTTAACACTGAATAAACATATTTTTCAATTGACTCTCCCTCTCTCTCTCTTTGGGGAGGGTGAGAGGGATCCACTATGCTCCCAGTGGAACTGCTCCCACGCCGTTCATGCCTGTATAACACTGCATGCTCAATTGTGCCAAAAACGCTACCAGAGTGTTAACAGCATTCGGCTCTGAACACTACAGTAATGGTGTGGGTTTTTTTTGTTTTGTTTTTTTTTTTGCGAATGCTGTTAACACTAACCAACACGCTGCTTAATCAGCAACTCAAGCAAATACACCACCACTGTCTTTTCCAAACCAACAGTTTCACTGACTTTATTCTGACCTTCCCTACCACTTTGAACAAATGGGTTTTAGTCTCAGTAACCCTCTGTGCACATGGAGATTGTTTAATAGTGTTCATGGCTCGAAGGTTATGTGATCCACGTAGGCTGGAGTAGGGGTATATGCGTACATGACAAAGGCAGTCGTGTTTACGGCATACGCCACAGGGAGTACGGCAGTTTTCAAAGCGCGAACTGCTGAACATCATGTTGACAATGGCAGTTCTTCCAGTGTTGAGTGACTCTGTCGTGTTGCACTGGCTCTCCCTTACACAGACGAACCCAGGTGTGTGCCGTCACAGCTCTAGCACCGACAGGCCACAGGAAGTAGCCTAACCACTATCAGCCATTCGAAGCAACTCAACGGAAGAGACATCAAGCTATTGCCGAGTCGCTTCCGGCCGGATTTGATTCACCATACACAGGGCGCCACCAACTAACCCCCCAACTAATGTCAATTATTGATTTTTCGCGGAGCCAGAGAACTTTTCTGACAATATGGGTCGTCTCAACACAATTTGGGTGCTCTCGCCAAGGTTTGTCATAAATTTCAAATGCAACAATCCGTGGGGTTGTGATATTCCGCGTGTAACAGTCCTCCCTCCGGAGGGTGTCACTACGTCCATCCAACGAGATTCCCCATGAACTTGCCGATACTGAGGACTCTGACAAACTCACTAGAGACATGGAAAAGAAATGGAAACTGAGGTCATCACATGTTGGAGCAAGGCACTAATCAGCTCCCTTTGATCTTTGTCTGAAAGGAAATAACAATGGAGGCGAGTGAACGGTAGCGTTTTCCTGCATGGAGTGATTATGGCGTGTTGCGCTGGTGTACAGAAGAAAAAGAAACACCCGAAGGTGCTGGGGAGGACCCAGAGAAGCACCGTCTTCACCGGCCGTGTACATACAATATCAGTGTCTCAGCTTATGTTTAAATGTTGATCATGGTTTGGCATGATCATTTTACACCAGTGAATATGAATTTAGTAGTGGCTGTATAATCATCGACCACCATATACACATTCGTATTATTTTCCTGAAAACATGAAAATTACATTCAACTTGCATGACTGAGGTGTGAGATTTTTGACATGGAAAGATCTGGTTGCATGAAACTCGAGTGTTTCTAAATCAAACGGTTCAAACGGATCCAGTCGTTGTCGTTGTCAGTTGATTATCGGTCCGATGACTTCAAGTGTTAAGCAGTCATTGGGTGGTGGCCCCAGATACGGCGGACAGGCCTAATGTGGAAACACACATCCCTGAACAATGGGGGCGTTGAAGGATACTGAAGGGGATGTGAATCGTGATGCCCCCCTGCATCTCTAGGGCATGTGGCCCCAGTTGGTTCTGTCCTCAGCACAAGACAGGCATTCTTTTGGGGAAAATGCCGCCATACTTCAGGCTGTCAGTAATACAGTCCTTGTACCGATTCCTTGGACGCTCGGTCTTCCTGAGCCCCTGCGCAAGTATCCCGTACAGCATCTGTCGTGGCATACAGGAGACATCCACGCAGATCACATGGTCTGTCCATTTAGCCGGAAATTGACCGAGCCGGCTCAGGCCAGAACCTCCAAAGTTGATCACTTACACGTTGTCCCGTCGTCTGGTGTGCAAGACTGAACGTGGAGCGTTCATATGGAGCGGCTCGAGTTACTTGACGTGCTTCTAGTGAAACGTCCAGGACTCACAGCCACTAAGATTGCCTTGAACACTTTATTCTTGGTGATCAGCTTGACGTTCTGGTGTTCAACACACGACAACAGAGGCAACAAAAGGCTTACTTGGCAATGTTGACACTTTCGCCAATCTCTTTGTCTACAGAACCATCAGAAGAGATGATTTTTACCAAGGTTTTTGAAATGATCGACCATCCATACGGCTCCTACGGCTGGATACAGTGTCTTAAGGCCAGCTGGTTCTCAACAGTATGTTTAAGCGAGAGGGCTAGCGTTCTGATAATTTTGATTCGCTAAGGATCGGCAACCGAATGGGTAGTCTGCCATTTCCATCCGTCTGAGACCCGTGGTTTGAGTTTTGGCAGACTATACCGACTTGAGCGAACACTATGAAGTGAAAAAGACCCATTGCTGCTGCCGGTTCTTTCTTTGCAGGTGCCAGCCAAATATTTGGGTTACGTCCCTTTGTTCTGAGCTGAAAGAGACTAACTCAAGAACACCATCTCCTGTCACTTGTAACCGAAAACGGAGTATTTAGAAACAAAAATCATATCTTATATGGAAATGAAAATATTCTAGATGAGAGAAAAAAAGATTACGTGTCAAAGTCTAGTTAACTTGTGTAGTCAGTAAAAACATCTTTTGTTTTGTACATAGTTAGATCCAAGTAGTGATAATGGTGTAGATGAGGAACAAAGGAGTTCCAAAAACTCCAGCTTATCCCCCCCCCCCCCCCCCCCTTCCTCCATCCCCATATTTGACTTATGCAGCATCGACAAGTAGTAGCTTAGGATTGATTAAAACGCCACATACAATTATGTTAAGAAATATTGATTAAAAAAAGACATAATTAAAATTCATATCATTTGGGTCAGAACGTATATGATAACTAGCTACAAATGATGTGCACTTCAACGTTAGTTATCTGTGTAATGATAATTTAACTGCAAGGTCCGCTTTAAGTCCCAAATTTCGGCTGCATCGTGTGTCTGGCACATGCATTCCCACGTACGCCTGCTGCCGCATACGGTTCGACTGGACTTCTCGAATAGCTTCTGAACACTTCTTTCCCAAACGCACTCGGTGTGAAAGCACCACACAGACAAAGCCATTCCAATGGATTTATTTTCATTATGCCCTACCAGTTTATTGCATGAAATCAATACAGCTTCGTAGAAAAAATAATGCACGAAAAAATGACAGAGACGTTGCAACTTGAATAAACCAGCCCCAATATCATCATAATATATGCGTCTTCAGAAAACAAAGCTACCCGATTACGACGTTCAGTGTATTGTTCGTAAAACAAAACAAACAAAAAGAAACCAAAAGTACACTTACTATGATAAAATGACCAATATACACATTTGCATGTCTGTGCGCGTCAAACACAAACAGAACTTCAAAGAAACATTTTACACTTTATGTGAAATCCCATTTAAAATAGATTCGTCGATGGACGAGAATCGAAGTTTAGCCACTTCCTAGCGGTAAACACACGCACGCACACGCACACACAAATTATGGACACACACACACACACACACACACACACGCACGCACGCACGCACGCACGCACGCACACGCACACACACACACACACACACACACACAGAGTCAGGTAGGAGAAAAGGAGTGTGTGAAAGGTGGGAGTATCCTGAAACGACATCGAAAAATCAAACAGCAGTGCAAACCATGATACCTGCAGTAAGTTTTTCCTCATCAAAGCACACATCCACCAAAGAAATAAAATTAACAGTCGAGCATTTGAAATCATATAATGAATTCAAAGTGGTAAAACAGGGAGAGAGAAAAAAAAAGGTACAATGAAGTAAACACAACTCTTTTATCTGTTTTATCTATTTTCGGACATATATCTGGAATAAAATGTAAAGGATTCATTAATTGATGTCACCACACACATATTTTAAGAAGCCTAAATTTAAACAAATTAATATCGATTAATTAATATTGCTTGACAATGGGCCTTTTTTCCCCCACTGCATCTAATTCACATTTCCCGCGGCCTCTCCCCCCCCCCCCCCCCCTTCCTCCCCACCCTTACATCAGGTTCATATTGCTTGTTGATCGCATCACCCCCCCTCCCCCCCCAGCCCGTTATCAGGTTCATATTGCTTGACGATCGGCATTTTTGCCCCCTTCATCAGTTAATGTTGTGTGACAATCAGAATTCCCAACACCCTCCCCCCCTCCCCTGCTCTACATCATGTTGATATTGCGTGACGATCGCCTCTCTCCCCGCCCCCTGCCCACTCCCCCCCTACATCGTGTTAATTAATATTGCTTGACAATCGGTATCTCCCCCCCCCCCCCCCCCCCGCTACCACCACCACCCCTACATCAGGATAATATTGCTTGACTATTGGTATCCCTCCCCCCCCCCTTCCCCGCTCCCTACATCAGGCTAATATTGCTTGACTTTCGGGCATTTTTTCGCTATCACTCCAGAATCAGTGTCACGCAAAGAACTTCTAAACTACCTTCTTTCGACAGTCCAAGTTGATGTTATAATGAATCTTTCATTAACAACAAAAACAAACAAAGAACAACATCAACAAAAACTCTCAGTGGTAAGTGAAAGATGACTTACATGACATTATTCATGGTAAGCTGACATCCCAAACAAACGAAAGTAAAGAAAAGAAATGGAAAATAAATTGCTTGAGAGTATTTTTTGAGGTACAGATACTTTTTCTTTCTTTCTCATCTTCATCTTTTTTTTTTTCCCCCTTTCTTTTGTACATGTTGAAATTATTGCCAACCATTTTCCCTCATGCATTCACCACTAGATCGTTCCCAACACACACACACACACACACACACACACACACTACCAGGCTTATACATCGACACACCTACAAATGCAACTAAACTAGCGAAGTGCTCTCCACGAACTGCTTGTTCCCGTTGTTCCCAATACGACATACGTAATAGCAAACGAACACGTCATGCAAACCCTGTTCACAACATGACCATCGTGCAAGAGAGAGAGAGAGAGACCCGACACCTGTACATGCACCGATAATTAAAAAAAAAAAAAAAGAAGACAATACAATGCATGGAGGGAGAAAAGAAAACAATCGTAACTAATTATTGCACGAAGCGCACTTCCTTCACGATGCCAGACGAAAACTATGGGATGGAGACAAAACGGGAGTAAAGGAGAGGAAGGAAGAGGGAGAGGTGTGAGAAAGGAAAGTACGGGACAACGAGAGGCCATCGCCCTGCATCTCACTCCTGATAAAGGATTTTCACTACGTATGCTTCGTTTTATCACGGAAATAGTATCGTTTTGACCTGAAGAGAGAGAGAGAGAGAGAGAGAGAGAGAGAGAGAGAGAGACAGACAGACAGAGATTTGCCCTGTGTTGTCTAACTTTACTCCGAGTCTTTCAGACTTCAGACATACTGGAAACAGGACGGATGGACTTACCGCTGACATACAATAGTCAGTAAGTAATGGACTGACTGTAGGCATGCAAGGACAGGAAGTCATAGGCTGCCTGCAGACATACAGGAGACAGGCAGTGATTGACTGCAGACAGACACGAGAGCGGGCGTGAGAGACTGCAGACATACACGAGAGAGGGAGTGATAGACTAACTGCAGACCCACACGAGACAGAAGCAATGTATTAACTGCAGACATACGGGAGACAGGTAGCGATGTAGACTCTATTGAGTGCAGACATATAAGAGACAGGAATGATGGACTAATTGCACTCACAAAGCGATGAGTTGACTGCAGAAACATATGAGACAGAACTGATGGACCGATTGTTGAACACAGGGACAGACTGTTGCGAACAGATCGAATTTACTTATCATAGGTTGCTGACTCAGATCTAAACATTAGGGTTGTTTGCTTTCGATGTGTTTAGTTTCCTGTGACGTTAGTGTACCAGATGCTGGAAGCGCTCATAACGTAATAATCCCGCTAGTTTGTTCAGATTCTCGAATCCTCCCGACAGGGTAAGATATTCCTTCTTGAATGTTCCATACATTTCAATAGGTTGGACTCACAGACATAGAAAAACAAACATTCGTGGTTGGACTACATCATGATTCTCGGATTTTCTGGAATGTTCCGAGAAACTGATTGAGTATAGCATCTCATGATTCCGGAACTTTCTAGAACAGTAGAAGGTTCCGCGCATTTTGATTGGCAAATACTAGGTCATGATTCTCGCACTTTCTAGAATATTCTGTTTGTTGACTGGATGCGCTGCACCATGTTATTAAAACTCTTAGTAATTGCGGTTTCGGGTCTTTGAGAGAGAGAGAGAGAGAGAGAGAGAGAGAGAGAGAGAGAGATTTGAATATTTTGAGTTGAAGGATTTAATCTTGGAATAATATTAAAGTTGAAGGATGCGTCGCAAATTTGGCGCCGTTGTGACGGTTATATCAAAACTGATTTGTGAATGTTCTGCTGGAAGATTCACAAACCTGTAACCTTTACACCTGTCCACCCTTTCCCCCGTCTAGATCTGATTCAAACCGGACAATAGAACCAGCTCTTATCATTCATACTCTTCAGCGTTCCATGTCCATGACGTGTTTAGGAACGGGAGATTGATTCTCGGTCGCAACACTGAGGGCCAATCCCGCATCCATCACTGTGAATGATATGTACAGAGCCTTCTAACAGGATCTGAAGTTCAAGTTATGTTCACGGCCGCGATTGTCACAGAGAGCAGTATTTCTTACCTGAATTCGGGGAAGATACAGTGTTCGTGTCTGAAGCGCTGCAATAATTCTGACTGATGTCAAAAGCATGAAGGAAGATTGTGATGCTGAACAGAGTACGCACAAGCAGCGATCTTGCTTTTGTCTTCTGCACCGGGAGGTCTGACCCCTGACCAACATTGGTCTGACCCCTGACCTACATTGGACGGGTTTGTAAGGAAACTTTGCAGATCCAGGAGAAGCGTATTATATTTTTTTGTTTCTTAGGTTTAGGCTAGATCAAGATAAAGTCTTGAGTGGGGAAAAGACGTACGTCATACCTTATCTTCACGTTAGCGTTGCTGTGACGTAAATCAGGGTGTCATTGACAGTAAGGTCATGGATGTTTTCTTTCACAAGCCTAGTGTTGCAATAAAGAAACAGAATGATAGAGAAATGATGAACTCAAAACAGACAAGAGAAATAGGAAAGCCTAACTCGAAAGTGAGGAAAGAGAATGAGAAAGAAAAGAGAAACTCGGAAGAAAAAAAATCTGAGAGAGATCAGAGGAGCAACATACGTCATAACTAAGAGCTGGGGAAGTTACATTAAAGCAAGCTTTTCCTCTAACAATCACCAGTGATGACGACGCCCCAAAACGCCTAGAATGCCAGAATTTGTTGGTCGGAAGGATGACCGGAACAACCACTCATTTTTTTTTTCTGTTTCTTTTTTTGTTTTGAGCGTTTGCTTTTGAAGTTGGGTGGATTCAAGACAGATGGACAGTTTGAGTGTCTTACTGTGAAGAGGAGCGCTCGATGTCTACAATCTTTGGTCATTCAAAGAGGTTGCAGACTATACATAACGGAAAGGAAGCATGCAAAGAACATACGGTGTCACTGAAGATGGTTATCGTTGCCATTTTCGTGTCAGCTAACCCGAGGCTGGAGAGAGCTCATAACAGTTTGTCAGACCCGAAGCCTTTCTCAAACGCTGAATGCTATCGTCCTGGCAATACAGAAGACTTTAGACGACTGTGAAGCCACATCAGCAAGCCATATAATCAGAGATCAGTTCATCAACACGTGTCTTAAGGATCTGGCTGTTAATTATCGTGAGCATGAATCTCAAAAACTGATTGACAGTGGCAGCAGTTGAAGAAATATGACGTAGTCCCTCAAAACGCATGGAACATTTTACAATCAGTTTCTGGAACCTTCTTGAACGTTTGGGAACAATTCTGGGGGACTTTAAAAAACTTCTAAAATTATGATGTTGCCTGCGTATATGTTATCTGGTAAAGTAACATCATGACGAATTAAACACATTCAAAACGAAATCCAAATTTGAGCGTCTGAATCAACCAGAGGCTACAGCCACTCTTCTCATTCACCCCAGTCAGCGTTCCACGTCTGTTGTGTCAAACAACAGGAGTCTGATTATTCGTTGTAGCGCTAACTACAGACATACAGGGGACATGGCTGTTGAACTGATTGCACAAAACAGGGACTGATATACTGACTGTAGTTGCACAATTCAGGGACTGATACACTGATTGTAGAATACAGCCAGGACTGACAATAAGAATCGTAGAACAAAGGGGCTGAATACTGATTATAGACATACATGGTCTGAAATACTGACTGCAGACATTCAGGAGACAGGGACTGATGCACGGATTGCAGATATACATGAGACAAAGATTGATGTACTGACTGCAGTGCCGTTTTCCTCATCCGATGGAAACAAGGACATTAAGGTGTATTGGGCCTGCCTTTTAAATTGTTGACAGTCGGGTTTCATTCATGCATTTTTTTTGTTTCAAATCATCAATCAACAAAGTGTTCTGGTTAAAAACACTGGAATAAACACAGATAGATGAAACTGACGATTCCTGTTTCTTTTTTCCTTCTGAATTTCAGTTCCCATTTATCTGGAATCGATATGTAAGCATCGGCTCTCTCATACGTCAAAAGCACTCCTGCAAAATAACTTAGAGTCTCCTTTAAACTTTATGGATGTGCTTTGCACAAACTGTATTACTTGAAAGGCTCTCTGATCAAAACAAACGATCACTGTGTCGCTTCAAGGGAGACCAAGCGAGTTCTTTCCCAAATTGTTCCTTGGTGTCGTGTATTCATCAATACATCTGCCTATGAATCTGAAAGTGTCTTTACTTTACTTTTGGACTCTGTCTTCACCTAACGCTAACTATTTGCAGAAATTAGATTACTGCATCAGCATATGAATCTGAAGGTAAATGCCTTTACTCCACCAACCGTTCGCATAAAATTTCTGGCAAGGAACAGAGTTTGGAGAGCACTCCAAACGAATGTATCACCTTCGAAACCACCAGAAAATCCGGATCTAATCCCATAAACAACAACAGGACTGGCTTCGAAGAGGTACTTCTTTACTGTCCTTTACCGTACTGTTCAAAGTGTTCCTTTGAATGTATCACATTTGATATCTGTATTCTGCCAAGTTTCTACGAGCTCTTATGAACAGCCAAATATATAGCACATTCACTTTGGGAGCATGATTCATTCAACAACAAACTTTTCATCTTCCAAGATATAGTCATATTAGCGTTCTGATTATATGAACATCATACTATTGTAAATTGATTACATTAGGTTTAGTATATCTCTGCTCTTCAAACAAGCCGTATTGTGGATTTTCATTGTATGAAATAAACGTTTAAAATCAAGTCAAGTTCCTTCCCTATGACAAACAGCCAAACTTCTGTCGATTCTCATTTCACATGATTCCAATATCACCTTAATGTGATTCAATTCCTTTGAAGTCGACGACAATGATAATGTGGAACATAGCATTACCAGTAACTCCTAATACTGAACCTCAATACTGGCAGTACAAACAACAATAAAGTGGCCAAATCCATTCGTAAAAGTGCCGAAAGTTATCTCAGTGTTGTTTTCTTTTTACTTTTTCTTTAAACAGCTTTTAAAAAAATGGCTGCACACTTGTAAACGTAGGACAACAGAATGCATTGTCGCCGAATTCTTTCCCTGCATAGTTGAAAAATGGACAGCAGTCAGACACTGCCACAAAGTCAATTCAAGCACAACAATAACCCTAACACGCTAATCTTCAGACACAAAATACTTCATTAAAATCTGATTGTGATTATGCACTGTTTAGGTTTTAAAAAAAAAGTTCACAGCGAATCAATTCTTTAACAGAGAAGCATAGGAAGAAGAAGAAGATTCCTGAAGGAGAATGCATAATGTAATATAAAGTGCATGTCAAATAAAAAGTGTAATACCTTCTTTAATCCATGAAACAGCCATAAATTCAAATCGTAAAAACAAAAGTTGAAGAGCAGAGCCCCAACGTATATCAAGGAGCAAAAAAACCATGCAGATTCTACTCAAAACATGCAATCCTAAATGCCTGTTCCACCAAGAGTCTAGAAGACATAGGGTACGATTCTGTTGGGTACCCTCTGGCGGTACTCGCTCCAGTATTTTCCGTACTTCTTTTGGCACTTGGTGTCATCGCGATAGCTGCGGTGTGTGAGGAGCAGGACCAGCCACATGAGGTAGGTGTAGGGCAGCATGCGGCTGAACAGTGCCGGTACGGACCAGCAAAAGGTAAGCGTGATCTCAGCAACATAGTGGAAGTGGCGGGCCAGCCCCCACCAACCCGAGGCCAGCAGGATGGACTCCTTGTTCTCCCCAGACTCCAGCTTGTACTTGGCGCGGATGATGGTGGGCTTGCGGCCCCAAACCAGACACTGGCCGTTGGAGCTGCGCACCGCCAGCTTCTGCGTGTCAGCATCGTAGTTGACGTAGATGGCCAGCACGCCAACGGCCAGGATGAAGAGGGACAGAGGCAAGCCGAGAATGA
>CM031600.1:32172590-32175090 GCA_018398815.1 Conus ventricosus
GGATAATGTATGAACAGACTGACAGAGCTGAATGATGTGGGATTGAACGGGACTGGATAATGTATGAACAGACTGACAGGCTGAATGATGTGGGACTGAACGGGACTGGATAATGTATAAACAGACTGACAGGGCTGAATGATGTGGGACTGAACGGACTGGATGATGTATGAACAGACTGACAGGCTGAATGATGTGGACTGAACGGGACTGGATGATGTATGAACAGACTGACAGGGCTGAATGATGTGGATTGGACTGGACTGATGATGCAGCAATAGACTCTACAGTCTGGAGTTGTAGCAATAGACCGGACAAGACTGGATAATATAGTAATAGAGTGGACGGTCTTGATAATGCAGTACTAGACTAAACGGGACTGGATGGTGTAACAATAGACTGAACACGACTGGATGATGTAGTAATAGACTGGGACAGGTTGATGATCTAACAATAGACAAGGCAGGATTAAGTATAAGCAGTAGACTAGACACGAGTGGATGATCTAACAATAGACGGGACAGGACACAATGTTTAGCAGTAGACTAGACAGGAGTGGATGATGTAACTACAGAGCAGACAAGACTGGATGATGTAACCATAGAGTGGACAGGATGGATAATGTAGCAACAGGTGGGCAGGGCTGGTGGATTACACGGTAACAGACGGCACAGGGTTGGTGGATGTAATAAAGTGAGCAGAATGAATGATGTAACAACAGACTGGACAAGACTGGGTGATAACATTATAGATTGGGTAGGTTTAATTGCTGGGTATGCGAATGGATCGGAAACGGCTGATATGGTACATGACTGGGGGATATAGAGACTGGAAAGGTTTGTTAGTATGGTATGGGATGAGATTGGACGGAATGGATGAGGTCTATGACTGGAGGATGTCTAGATTGAGCAGGTTTAATAGTACGGTATGGGACTGGATTAGACAGGTTTGGATGTGGGACATGATTATATGATATACACACTGGACAGGTTTGTTCTGTGTGGTATAGGAACTGGATTGGATAGGACTTAATGTGGTTCAGGAATAGAGGATGCGATATAGAAGTGTATGCAGTGGACAGTGCGATAGGATTAAAAATGGCATGGTGTTACAACGTTTTGTATGATATTGAGTCTTACAGTATCATATATTGTTGTACTGCTCTGCGCAGTGTAGTTATAATACCCTATATTGTAACAGTGATGGTATAGTATAGCATTGTATGGTATGCGTTGCTATCGACTGGAAAGTAATAATATGGCTCGTGCACTCTCTTCTCTCTCTCTCTCTCTCTCTCTCCTCACACACACACACACACACACACACACACACACACACACACACACAGAGGAAGAGGGACAGGGATGGAGGGAGGGAGGGGGAGAGAGAGAGACAGACAGACAGACAGATAGAGACAAAGAAAGAGAGGGTGGGTGGCGCAGAGAGAGAGAGAGAGAGAGAGAGAGAGAGAGAGAGAGAGAGAGAGACAGACAGACAGGCAGACAGAGACAGACAGAGAGAGAGAGAGAGAGACAGACAGACAGGCAGATAGACAGAGAGAGAGAGAGAGAGAGAGAGAGAGAGAGAGAGAGAGAGAGAGAGAAGAGAGAGAGAGAGAGAGAGAAAGGGCGAGGGAGAGAGAGATAAAAAAATAATGATCATGATCACCTTTGTCACTGCTGTCTGTCTCTGTATCAGCGGTATTCCGGCGAGAGCGTGACCCCCCCGCTTGCAGCAAAATGCGCTGCGCTTGAGCCGTGTCCACCTGAGGAAGAACCAGACACATTACCAGCCCAATGTGTGGTGTGTCAAGTGGCAAATGGCAAATGAAATCCGAAGGGTGGATAGTAGCGCAGGGTTGGATAGATTGTTCATCATACTTTTTTAATGCGGTTTTACACGGGGAAACGTTTATTACCTGCCCAACGTAGCTCAATTACTTTTTATTTGAGGGGGGGGGGGGGGGGGGGGGGGGGGGGACTTTTATTACCTGCCCAACGTAGCTCAGTTACTTTTTTTTTTTTTTTAAATATCAAAGCATTTTATGCATAAATATCGCCATTTGTCTTTCTTTGGGACCTAACTGACTTTTGGGTCATATTTGCTTGCAGCAGTATTGTATTCACTCAGCACGATTGATTTTCTTGTCTGTCAACTGACAGAATTTTAATAAAAGCCTTTATGAGTATAAAAATCACACGCAATTTGAAGGAATCTCTTCATCAACATGCATACATTCAGTCTAGTTTTAATATTCTGTCGCATTATGTTCTGTTTGACGACGAATTGACGCCTGAGGTCGTGTGTTCTACGTGTCAGCCCTATAAACGACAGTGTAAGGAACACATGCTTGCAATTGTGTGTATGCATACACATTATCTTCAACTCGTTTTACTTTATGCCGACTGAAGGAAAAAAAGATGAAGCTGCCCTTTCAATAAACGAGATCAGAACTAAACTCCGCCTTGGCTTAAGGCTGTGTCAGGCCAGTTGACATAGG
>CM031600.1:32180090-32187590 GCA_018398815.1 Conus ventricosus
AAACGTACACTTAACAGTGCTGTCCTCAAACTCAACTCTCAATATCGCCTGCAAATCATACTTGTAAAGCATAATGACCTCTTTTTCATGACGGACTTTATTCTTTTTATGATAAAAATAAGCTATTTTCATTGAGGGGTGGAGATACGGTTTAACTGCCATCATTATCTCTGCATCATTCACATGGTAAGTCATTTCAGATTAGAGTCTTTACATCAACCCAAACCTACCTCCACGTTAAACGTTCTGGTAATGATAACATACTACTCCATCCATTTAACGCTTCCGGTGAATGTTGCTACTCATAATCTTTCAGAATGAATACAATGGGAAAAAAAAAGAAAAAAAAAGAAGCTACCAACGACTTCTAGAAATAGGAAGTTAACGATAACTTGACCAACCCGATCCTTCCCTCCCGTGCACGAACCTCCCACTCTCACCCCCACCCGCCCCCACCCCTTTTACTTCAACTCTTCCTTCCCATAATTCTCTGCTGCCTACCCCAGCTGACTCATCCAGCTGTCCGGCAAATTGACATAGGCTAGAACACCATGTCTACATCAAAATGTTGCTATGCTCTGCATATAGTTATGCGGGGATTGTCTTCAGTTGTGACAAGCTCCTGGCATAACATTATCAGTCTCCAAAATCCTCCCGAAGTCGGAATGTGGCTGCCCACGTGACAGTCACAGATGTAATGTTCTCATCCCCAGCTGATGCATTTGTATCATAGCGTTCAAGTACTTTCGGCTGTTCGGATGATCCCTGGAGTCTTTCAGCCAGGCACGACAAAAACAACACAACAACAACAACAACAACAACAACACTCTGTCCAGCATCATTCAGCATTCCCTCTACACAGCAGATCGGCCTGAACAAAACTAGAGGCCACTGATGAACTGGAGCCGTGCTGGTCAGAGGGGTAAACCCCAGGACCAGAGAAAGTCTACAATTTCTCTGGAACAACGCTGGCGGCATTGGCCTGCATTGGGTCTTTTTAATTCATCAGGTGTACATTTTTCTTTGACAGTTTAATCAACCTTCTAGTAACGTGGGCGATGGTAGCATTATTAAAAAAAAGGCCACCGTAGGCTTTTCCAACACCGCCGTTAGACTCTTTTCTCTCTCTCTCTCTTCTCTCTCTCTCTCTCTCTCTCTCTCTCTCCTCTCTCTCCTTCCACACACTTACTCCACTCCACCAAACGATCCAAACTTTGTCTGAACCTCTGTACGAACAACAACAATCTCTCTCTCTCTCTCTCTCTCTCTCTCTCTCTCTCTCTCTCTCTCTCTCTCTCTCTCCCTCTCTGTCTCTGTCTGTCTGTCTGTCTCTGTGAGTGTGTGTGTGTGTGTGTGTGTGTGTGTGTGTGTTGCGTGTTGTTGTGTGTGCGTGTCGTGTCCTGTGCGTGTCTCTCCTCTTCTCTGTCTGTCTGCTTCTGTCCTGTCTGCTCTGTCCGCTCTTCTCCTCTCCTCTTCTCTCTCTCTCCTCTCTCTCTCTCTCTCTCTAACGACCTTCGAACAATTCTCCTTCTTCCTCTCCTCTCTCTTCCTCTCCTCTCTCTCTCTCTCTCCTCTCTCTTGTGTAAAGCGCTGCAACACTATACGAACAAACACTCTCTCTCTCTCTCTCTCTCTCTCTCTCTCTCTCTCCTCTCCTCTCTCTCTCTCTCTCTCTCTCTCTCACTCTCTCCTCCTCTCCTCTCTCTCCCTCTCATGTGTAAAGCGCTGTAACGCTATATGAACAATAAAATCTCTCTCTCTCTCTCTCTCTCCTCTCTCTCTCTCTCTCTCTCTCTCTCTCTGTGTGTCTCTCACTCTTCCTCTCTCTCCCTCTCATGTATAAAGCGCTGTCACGCTATATGAACAGCAAAATCTCTCTCTCTCCCTCTCATGTATAAAGCGCTGTAACGCTATATGAACAACAAAATCTCTCTCTCCTCTCTCTCTCTCTCTCTCTCTCTCTCTCTCTCTCTCTCTCTCATGTGTCAAGCGCTGTAGCGCTATACAAACAATAACAATCTCTCTCTCTCTCCTCTCTCTCTCTCTCTCTCTCTCTCTCTCTCATAAATTCGTCATCGAAGCTATCAATTTTCTTTCCTCTGTCAACGCGACGCTGACAAGCCCTGCCTTGTCAAGGACTGTCACTCTCTTCCGGGCCTGGGCTTATCTGCCCTTTCTCGCTGTTAATTGTCTTTTTGGTACAACAATGCAGTGTCTGTCATCCATGGCTTTCAGTCATTCGGGACTCGTGTTCCATTTCTGTGAAGTTTGACGCCTCATCATCCTTCAAAGAAATGGTATATTTCCTCATTAGTTGACGTCAACAGGGTGTCATGATTTCATCTTCGTCTGTTTGTTTGATTTTGTCTGTCAGCAGGTATTAACACAAAAACTATCAAACTGATTTTAACGAAACTTTGGTTAAAAAAAAAAATAAAAAATAAATAAAGGAGTCGTGCCCACGAACGAACCAACAACATTCTGGTGCAGAACCGAGGCACGGATCCAGATCAAAAGATGAATCCAGGATCCGTTCTGAAAAGAAACATGTAACAAATTTTCAACTGCACATGATCACCGTGAAGTTACTGTTTATGAATTGATAACATCTATGAAAGAATACAGTTATGGGATATTATTTTTTTTATTATTTTTTTTAATAGTAAAATATACGTTGATATTTCGTGTTTTTCACATCCAATTACAAATCAAAGGACCTGAGAAACAACAGTCCCCTAGCTGTTATTTATTTCTCCTGGCCACAAAATTTTGCATGTAGAAGATCTGTACTCTCACTAATACCCTTTCAGTTTCATCTAAAATTGTGTATTATACTATAACTAATAGAATGAATAATAATTTCGTCAAAATTGTGGGAGATCATCCAAGATCGCACACGAGAAGAAAAACCATCACTCTGTGTATGATTGATCGACAGAGAGCGAACTGGCCTTGATCTGGAAACGAGGCTGCTGGGAAGGGAGACCCGCATTGTCTCCCTTTCCAGCGGCCTCGTTTCCATTCCACATTCATTTTGCACTCAATTGAGGAGATAAGCGACTCAGGACTGTCTGTTCGTGCTTCATGTTTACTATCTTGAATGTCGTTTGTCGTGCCTGAAGAAGACCAAGACGTCGAAACGCGTCGTCTTTGTCTTGTGATTTGTTTGTTTCTTTCGTTTGGCCGCTTAGTAATTGTTTGAAGTTTGTTTCTTTGTTATGTTAGGGTGCCCAAATGTTCATTGTCTGATATGCGTGTTAATTGTTTTGTATGTCTTAAGTTCACATTCCTGGAAGGTTGCTTTGCAACCGACATTAGCAAAACGCCGACTTCTCCTCCACCCCCCCCCCCCCCCCCCCCCCCACCCCCAAAAAAAAAAAAAAAAAAAAAAAAACAAACAAACAAACGAACAAAAATGGCCGAAAATGCAGCCGGGTTTTCGAGTACAGACCACAGCTAGTTATGTGATTTCAGCGGAATGACACCATGGTGTTACCATAGAACTGAAATGTCATACAATACACAAAGCACAAGAACCGTGTTGACTGAGTCATATGAGTTGCTTTCGTTTTGGTTTCCATACCCTGTGCACAAACTTCGTGTTTGATTTTGTCAGTAACTGATTCTGTTTTTCTCTGAATGTGTGTTTGCTGTCAAGTCTGATAGCGTTAATATCCGCACAGCTGTTTCAGCTCTCTTTGCAGTTATACAGGCGGCGCATTCACAACATCACTTCTTCCTTGTCAGTTTAGGCAGCGCTTTCATGATTCAACAAAATGCTTTTGTTTGATTCCCCCCCCCCCCCCCCCCCTTTTATTTCATTTCTGGGGATATATTTCCCTGTCTGGTCCCCTTGTTTTGTTTGTTTGTTTGTTTAATTTTAAAGCCCAGCTGATGACAAAAAGACTGCTAACTTTAGGTTATCCACTTAAATAACTCTGCACAAGTGCAATGTTTCTTCTGTGGGTTGGCTCAAAAAGAAGAAAAACAAGAAAGAAAGAAAGAAAGAAAGAAAGCAAAATGTAATGTAATGTAAAAAGATATTTATAGAGGGCTTTACCTCGCAAGAGCCTAAAGCGCATATTACAGAAACATTCCAACTCAAAGCACACACACACACACACACACACACACACACACACACACACACACACACACACACACACGAAAAACAAAACCCACACACATGCAGAAAGACACACGAGCGCGACAAAACAAGCAGACTCGCGCACAGAGGTAAGTGAATATCGTCAATCAGTCCGGGGGAAAGGATGTGTCTTTAGGGAGGTTTTAAAAGTCTTTAAAGAGTCCGTGTTACGCAGAGAAGAATGAAAAGAAAAAGAAGAAAGAAAGAAAAGAAAACCAAAAGTGATATTAATAGTTTCCAACTGGCACTGAGACTGCAACATAACGGAATTGGATGTGCTGGCTGTTTTATGGCTCGTCATTACAGTTAGCAGTGCCAAAAAATGTGAACACGTGGGGTCAACAATATTTTTTTCTCTTGCGATTCTGGGTGGAATGTTCACAGACTGACTGTTGTTTTAGGGGACAGCCAGAAACGGCGGCGAGTGAGTAACTCTACGCAGATAGTTCAGAAGATAAGAGAATTGGTGGATGACACTGAACATCCCCCCTAACCCCTGTCTGACCCACGGATGTTAAAACAAATCTTTTTCTATGTCTGTGGTCTGACCCCGGACAACTTATCTCCCCCCTCCCAGTCTTCCTCATCTCCCTCTCCCTCTACTTCCCTACCTATCCCCCCTCCTTCTCTCTCTCTCTCTCTCTCTCTCTCTCTGTTGTTTTTTGGTTTTATGATCTCCGTCAAGGATATTGTCTCTCCACCCGCGTCGTGTGTGTGTGTGTGTGTGTGTGTGTGTGTGTGTGTGTGTGTGTGTGTGTGTGTGTGTGAGTGAGCGTGAGCGAGATTAGACAAATATTACCAAACCGATTTTAACGGGACTTGGTGGAGAAATGGAACAGGGCCTGATGTCGGACCAGTGACATTTTGGAGCGGACTCCGCGGACATGGCGATCTAGGATTTTCTTGAACGTAGCAATGCGGAGCGATTTTCGAGTTTGACAGTGCATGGAAGGTGGAATCTGACATAGGATCGGATTGAAGTAAACACGACAGTTTAACCGTTAGTAGGCGTAGGCGCTCTCCCGCGTGCCTCTGTTGGTCATTGAATTATCTCCACTTAAAATTCTGGATCCGTTGAATCATTTTGCTTCTTCTAACTGTAAGGGTGGTGGATGGATAAGGAGGGAAGGGGGGAGCAGGAGATGGGGAAGAGAGCGAGTTGACAGATCAACTTCAACACCCGACACCAGCTCGTTGGTTTCCTCTCTCTTTTATTTTAAATCACGGTTGGATCGAACCAAGTTCAACCATACCAACCACCGACCTAGTAAGACATAAACAATAATAATCATAAACATGAGGTATTATATAAAAATATATACAGAGAAACATAATCCATCAAATTAAGCCAAGATTAAGGTGCGGGATTTATAACAAAAGGCACAAAAGGCCTCCCCGTTGCGAACGGTAGGAGGTAAAACATATCTTTGCAATCAATAACATAATTATATCATAAACATAACATTAACCATAGACGATCCCCGTTGCGAACGGCAGGATCAATAACATAATAATTTCATTATCATAACATTAACATTGAGACTCCCCGTTGCGAACGGCAGGAGTTACATACGGTCAAAAGCATGGATCATGATTTCGTAGCGAAGGACAGTATTATAAGTGAACATACATAATGCACACACACTCAAAATGGAACTCCCCGTTGCGAACGGCAGGAGCAATGAACAATAAATGAAATTAATTAACACCAAATTTTCAACAGCATTTACACAATTGTATGGAAAAAAAATCATATGCGTAGTGTCCACACAAATGATCAAACTCAGAAGGACACATCTTGCACATTAACCAGCCAACTAAAGCTGTCTTCCTTTCTCAGCACACACATCCACCTCAGGACAGTGCGTGCTACACGCTAATGGCTCCTCGCGTTTCACTTGTTAGGCCTACACCCCGGCCCAACAATGGCTGTTGCTTTTCAGCCCTGGAATGGACCCACGGGTGTAAAGATATTAAACAAGTGAACACTCACAGACTAACAGATGCAGTGACCGAATAAACAAACTGACTGACCAGTGGCTACTCGCGTACAAAATAGCACATGAACGCACAAGCAATCGAGCAGCATTCAAGTAATTAACTGCCTAATTACTCAGCCAAGTAACCACGTAACCCTTCAGTCGCTCACATGATGAAACAATCGAACAAACAGGTAAAACACTTGTTTGTAACAGGTAGCAACCCAGACACACAGAGGAATCACCAAACTACCTTCACTGGCTCTATCTTAATCATTTGCACAGGCCGCCGTGGGGTTTCATCACCGCGACTTAACCCTATCCGTCTAGCCAGCAAACAATGGCGACGTTTACAAGCCAGTTTGTCTGGTGTTCGAACACAAGGAACCTACAGGGCGCGCGTTAAACTTTATCCACTAATCACAATAAAAGACAGCAACGTCTGTAATCTATGTTTTCTGGCATCGATTTGTTGATTACTCACAATAAAATCTGTGACAATACTGAAGAACTGTTTCTGATTTCATTCGTATTAAGCACCAGCACCTGCTTAGTTACAAAGTTACCTGAATAATTGAGTGTGGAAATTTGGTATATCCCATTTCCGGGGTTTAAAAAGAAAATGGAGTTTGTACAACAAAAATGTAAGAACATAGAACTTTTAATTTCCATGTACTAAAGTTGTTTCACGAAGATAGTACTCTTATCTGCCTTCACTCTAGGTAAAACACAGCCAAACCAAAGGCAAAAACCCTCAACATACCTTTACATTCACAAACACCTGAATAACAGAACCAGCGTCACAGCCTTCACCACACTCTGCTCAGTGAAGAAATGATCTCAGAGCCAGAACGCTGAAGTATATAGGCCTTCCACCCCATTGCACGAGATCTTTCGAGAAAGTCTTTTGTGGCTTGAGTCACAATGGAATACTAGAAGCGTCTAAAGTGCCTAGGATCTGGTTCGCTGGGCTGCTCTTGAACGAACATTCTATCCCCTAGGGCCCGACAACCAACGGGGCCGACCGCCATGTAAGTGGCTGGGTCTGGAGAAGTGCAGAGGAAACAGACCCTTCAGACTCTGTACCTAGGGCAAAATCCAGCATCCCACCTGAAGCAAAGACAACACCAGCCACGGCTCCACGGTCTCCGGGCTGTCCCCCCGGCCTATACTCAGTCTCCCAGACCAAACCATCCAGACCAGCCATGGTCAATCAGGCTCGAGAGCTCCTCAGCAACGGTGACACCAGTTACGATGTGGCTGAAGTCGAATGGCTGTCTCTCCCAAACCAGTTTGCCCAGACCAGCCGAAGGCAAATTGTCTGCTGAGTGACCAGCCTCTTAACTGGCATTCCAACCTACCAGCTAGTTGCCC
>CM031600.1:32190090-32202590 GCA_018398815.1 Conus ventricosus
AGAGAGAGAGAGAGAGAGAGTGTGTGTGTGTGTGTGTGTGTGTGTGTGTGTGTGTGTGTGTGAGAGGAGCCTATATGTCTGTGTCCGTGAGTGTGTGTGTGTGTGTGTGTGTGTGTGTGTGAGAGAGAGAGCCTATATGTCTGTGTCCGTAAGTGTGTGTATGTGTGTGTGTGTGTGTGTGTGTGTGTGTGTGTGTGTGTGTGTGTGTGTGTGTGTGTGTGTGTGAGTGAGCGCACGCTCGTGTGTGCGCGCGCACGTGTGTGTGTGTGCATGTGTGTGTGTTCGCATGTACGTTTGTGTATACACGCCCGCGTAGGTGTTGACGTGCATCACATTATCCTCTCCACTGCAATTTCCCCCCCCCCCCCCCCACCTCCATCCCCCAAACAAAACAAAAATGTGTTTTAATCCCCCCAAAAAAAGGGCGTCTTACATCGGGTCCACAGACCCTGCCCTTTTGGCCCGTTCATGAAAAAAACCCTGGCAAACCCAGGCCGGTCATCCCTCGTTGCCCGTGCCTACAACTTTCCGCCCTCGGTTGGGCCTGGAAGGGGGCCGCCGCCCCGGCTGTCACCCCCCACCAACCCGGGAGGTTGCCCTGACAGGATCGGCCCAAAAGTGGATAAAGGGAGTGACGACCTCACACGCCTCGAAAGAGACCACACAAGAACGTTTTTACGATACAAACCCTATTTATTCACATCAACACACGCAGCCCCACAAATAAAAAATTTCAACGCAGGGCACCATGCACAAAAAACAATCAAGCATTCCACCCCAAACAACATGCCCCATCACAATCAAGCATCTCAATAACCGACATACACAATCATAATCAAAAAATAAATAATTCCAGAAACCCCCCCCCTTTTTCCCTGAAAAGCATGCCCTCCCACTCCTGCCCCCCAAAAAGCCCCACGGGAACCCCCTTTGCACGGGTTTCCCCCCCCCCGGGGCGGTTCTTGAAGAAGTTTTTAAAAGGCCCAAACCCACCCTTGACACGAAACAAACAACGGTGGGAGCGCTCCGGGGGAGGGGGGTTTGTTGCTGGGGCCCAACGGGGTTTCGGGACCGCCAGCCGAGTCCACGGCTTTTTCCACCAGTACGTGGCCTCAAGCGGGTGCGGGTCCCCCACCAGTGCGGGGCCCCCAACCGGGTTTTGCTTTTTAAACCCCCATGCGGGGCCCCAAACCATTTGCTTTCCCCGGGGGTAAACCTCCGGGAAAAAGGGAAAAAGGGTAACGGGGAAAAATAGAAAGAGGGGTACTGGAACCCCGCATCAGTACGCTGACAAAATTCTGTTAAACCTTAAAAAGCCCCCTCGCATGATGGGGCGAGGGAGGTCTACAAAAAACCCCCAAACATAACTCAACACACTTCAGCATAACCCCAAAACCCAAACCCAAAAAAATCGGGAAAATTTTTCGTTAAAGTTTTTTCTCATACAAAAGCAAAAAAGAGACGGCAAAAAATTTAAAACAGGCTAAAAAAACAAAAAAAATTTAATTTTACTTTCCTTTCTCCCACCACTTTTTAACTTTTTCCCCTTTTTTTGGGAACGAACAAATTAAGAAAACCAAATGGCTTTACATCTGCCACCACTTTTGCAAATAATAATAATTCAATGGCAAAAATTACCCCCCCAAAACTTATGGAAACCCATTTCAAAAAAAACACAAATTTTCAACCACGAAATCCAAACAACTAACTTTGCGTACGCACGCTGGGAAAAACTAAAACTCTTTCTCCTTGAAACACACAAACAACGGTGGCCGAAGAATGTGAGACCGGCAATTGTGACGGGGGCCACGAGCGAGACCAAGCAAGTCCCAAACCCCGGGAATCACCCAATTTTCCCCTCCCCCCCCCCAAACCGACTACCACTTTCCCCAAATGCATAAAAAGGAGAAAAAGATTTTTAAATATAATTTTTGACTGGGCCGGGTTTAAAAAATTAAATTAACCAAAAAAGGGGGGCCAAACAAAAAATTCTTTTATAATTTTGAAAACCAAAAAAAAAAGCCCCAAAAGAGAAAAATTTAAACCCGGGCTAGCAAAAAAAAAAAAACACAACAACAAATAACCACGAAACGAACTTACCAGCAACCCTGGGTGACCCATTGGGGGTCAAACGACTCTCTTCTGCCCTTTTCCCAAAATCGAAAAGGACAGCAGGGGCGGGAATGGGGAAAAAGATAAAAGTGAGGGTCCCCCCTCCTACAGGCCAACTGTAGGAAATGAAAGTCCCCCGACTGTACTTTGGGAACGAAAAGGGAAAACCAGACCGGAGCGGGGCCCCCCAGAGCCCACCCATCCGTTTCGAGTGAAAGAAACCCTTTCCCCCAGCATGGGGGCCCAAACCCATCCCAAACCTAGGGTAAAGGGTGAGAATCCCCTCAAGCCTAAAGGGAAACCCTTTGAAACGTGCGAAAGGTGAAAAGACAGGGGGAAGGGGGGCCGATAGAGCCCAGCCAGTACAAGAAAAAGATACCAAGCCCCCCCCGGGGAACCTCCCCCCGGGGGGGGATTAAAATTGCACGGGCATGGAATTAAGAGAGAAAAGATAGAAAAAAACCCTAACCGAGCTGAACTCCACCAAAGGTGCAACCAAAACCCAAAAGGGAAAAATTAAAGGGGACAGATAAAACAACAAAAACGACGACAACAACCAAATGAACAATTCATACCCTAGTGGGGCCCCAATCGCCCGTAGGCCTCGTAACAAACCCTTTACAAACCCCCCTTCAAAAAGGCATCTTTTTCTCTAAAGATACGGGCCCCCTTTAAACCCCTTGCCCCAAAGTAAAAATTTCCCCAACAATGGGACCAAAACCCAACCCTCTTACCCACAGAGTACGAAAATCCAATAAAAAACGTTCCACGATAAACCAAAACAAGGAAATCCCTAATACTACTTTTAACCCCCCAAAACAACAAAGAAAACCCCTTCCAGAAAATAAAGTAGCTTTTTCAACAGGTGATGTTTCCGCTCCCGACAACTGTCACAACACAGACCAAAAAGGGGACAAAAAACCCGGCTGGGGGGAATGTTCCTCTGACGCCTTCCAATGTGCTGACTAGGGAAAGCTCGGCTGAGATAGTCAGCATCCGATGCGGAAAACCCTTTTGAAAAGGGAAAAGTAAACGCTTTACTCTCATTTCCCCCCCTCCCCAAAACCCATGAGTCAAACGCCCTGACTGGCCGGTTCCTTTCCAGGTACGGGAGGGGAGGTGATAAACCTCCCAGAAACAAACTAAACGGCCGTACAAGTAGGGGAAAAAAACCCTGTTTCCCCACACGACTGCTAAACCCTCTTGTTAAATCGTGTGGTATCTAGCCCGGGCATCATTGAGTTTTTTGCTCGCGTAAGCAAGCTTTTGGAGCCCCTTTCCCCCCCCTGATCCGTACCCAACACGGGCCCCAATCCCCCCCTGCCAAAAAGCATCAGTCCGCGGGACAAACGGGAGACGGGGAAATCGGGGAAAAAGCCAGGACGGGGCCCGAGTGGTCAGGGCCATCTTCAAGGCGTCAAAACCGTTGGAAAACTCCACCCAAAACCCCAAACTTTCGGGGCTTCCTCCCCTTCTCAAGCCCATTGAGGGCGGGCAACCCCCCCCCCCGAAAAATCCGGGATGAACTTGGGGGTAGTACCCCCCAAAAGCCCAAAGGAAAACAAACCGAAATTTCCCCTTTTTTGGTACCAGGGGGTTTGGCCCCTTTGGAAATTTTTTGGCCACCTTGCCCCCCCTCAGGAGCGATAAAAAACCCCGCTGCAAATGATTTTCCCAAAAAGGAAATCTCGCCCCGACCAAGTTTGGCATTTGGAAGGAGGGGCTGACATCTAACCTCGCGCAAACAAAGGAAAACAGGCAGGGAGGAGCGAGACGGGGCGAGTTCCCCTCTACAAACAAAGCAGCAGGTCCCCATAAAGGGTTATTCAGATCTGGTTATAAAGAGGGAGGAGAAAATTGTCGAAATTGACGCGACAAAAAAATTGCTCCAGTTTTTTTTGGGGGGCCAAAAGGCACCACGTTCCACTGGAACTGTCCCTCAGGGTCGTGAATCCCTTTTTGGGGGTTTGTCCTCCCCGGCGCAGGGGAATCTGCCAGTACCGCCTTTGCGAGATCAAACTTGGGAGAAATATTTGGGCCGACTCAGCTGAGCGAAGTTTCCCTGTCGAAAACCGGCATAGGTTCAGCATAAAACCCGGGAAAACAATTTATTCAATCGCCGAAAATCGACGCAAAAACCCTTTTTCCCATCCTTCTTCTTTACAAAGGGGGAGGGGGGGTGAGTAGGGGAACCCGGCGCACGTCAATGCCCCAAAAAACCTTAGCATGGCCTGCCCCTCCTTTTGGAGTGCAAAAACCCCGGGGAGTGAGGCAAGGTATTTTTTTAAAAAACCCAAATTTCGGGCCCTGGGTGGTTAATTCCACGTACACTCCCCCGAGGTATTTGGGGCCAGGGGACAATTTTGTGAGCACCCCCGGGAAAACTCCGGCACAACCGCGCGGGGGTTGCCTTGCCCTGAGCGGAGGGGCTTGCCCAAATCAAACATCCTCCACGACTCCTCCCGACAGAGGAACAGGGGGATGTCCTAAAAACCACAGACACGGCATTTTTCCTTCCCCAATTTCCCACGACGACAGGGGGGAACCCTGCCGGGCACCGAGCTCATCGCACTACCCTTTCAAAGGTTGGCGGGGATACGGGCTTCCTTGCCCGAACGCGAACCCCGATAGCCCCCAGTAAACCCACCCGACCCCCAGACTACGAAGGGACCCCCCCAAGCAACCCTGAAATTTTGTTCTTCTTCTCATCAACCGGGCTCAAACCACCGTTCCAAAACAAAGGGCCGTCGTACGAGCCTTTTTACTTGGTCTTTGCAGATTGCAAATGTTGCTGGGAAAATCTGGCAAGTGACACGATACGGTTGCGCAGGTCGACCACAAAACCGCCCTCTACTCCTTAACAACAGTTTCCACATCGCGGGGGGTCCCCCTCTGCTTCGGATTTTGGGTGGGCCTCGTACTTTTCTCCCCATCCCAAGTTAAAAGGGGGAAAACCCCCGCATCTTTCCTGGGAACCTCCCTGTGGCAAAACAGTAAAAGCGGGAAACCCAAAGCGATCCCACTCACAAAGGTTGCCCCTATAAAATGGCAAACGCAACATCGCTTAAAACGTCCCTTTTAAACCCGCTAAAGCCCCAAAAGGCCAATTTTGGCCCTGCGCATGATGGGGAACTTTGGTCTCCTTGTGAAGGGTTGAGAAAGGGGTTTTCCCACCTCCTGCATGGGGTTTGGGAAACCGAAACTGATCCCCGGGTCCAAAAGGGACTTTTTGGGCACGCCAGTGCGCGCCCAAAATTTCTTCCGAGAGCTTAAAGCAACCGTAGGGGAAATCGATAGCCCCGGGGGGGAAAAGCCCTGGATATCAAATTCGCGTAATAAACCCAAAAAACCAAAAATTTGTACGTTGACCGTGATGGGATGGTGGCTTAAGGGGTTTAAACCCAGGTCGACCCCAACCTTGCTGAAGGGTTTCCCCAACCAGGGCCACTGATCCCAGGGGAACACGCCTCAAGCCCCCCCCCCCCCCCTTGGGCTTTTTGGCCGTGGCCCAGGTACGCAACGCGGCATTACTGCCAAACCTTTTGGGGTTCACCCCGGGGCCAAAGAAGTCCTGTCTTACACGCTCGGGGAGCCCCGCTTTGAGCCCAAAATAAACCCCCCAGGGGTAAACGTGGGCCTCCCGGAAAACAGATTCTCTCAAGCTTTGGGGAACGACAAGCTGCTTGGCCACACGACGGGGCCTGAGAAAAACCCCCCAAAAAGGAACCCCTTTTTGGGGCTTAAAGCTCCCCTTTTGGGGGTTCGGGCAGACGAGGGGGACGACCCCCTTTTTTCCCGGCCGGCTTTGGACATCCAAGTCCCTGGCCGAAGACGGATCAGGGTAGCAGGATGGGCCCCGGGCCAAAACCCGCAAGATGGGCGGGCAGAACGGGACGAAATTCCTGTTCCTGCCTTTTAAGGGTTTTGGGGGCGCGTTTTGGAAATCACCCACACACCCCTTTAGGGGAAATCCGAAACCCCCGGGACTGACGGCTTTCCCTCCGAAAAGGGTTGATATTATTCCCAAAAGAAGGGAAATTACAGAGGTCCCCCCCCCACCGCGAGGGCCCAAATTCCCCAAACAAAAGAAGGGGGGAGTTTGGGAATGATACAGAAGGACGGGTGAGGTGAAACCACCCCAAACCCCCACCCACATCCAAAACGGGCCCCCCCGCGGGCCCAGGGGAAAACCAAACCCCCAATCCCCCAAAAAACGTTGATGCCCCCCGAACCCCGGGAATGGTGCCCGCCCCAAGGAAGAACCAACAACAAAAAGGAACACGGGCACTTTTTGTACCACCAAAAGCTGGGAGGGCCCCCAAATTTACCGGGGCCCAGGACCTGGAAAAAACCCGCCCCATAACCCCGGGCGGTTTTTGGGACAATTTTTTCCTAATGGGGCCAGGCCCACAAAGAAAACACAGTCGGGTGCTAAAGGGGCCCCGATGAACTGCCTGCCGGGTTCCCGACCCTTTTGGGGTCGCCCGGCCGCCTTACTGCCACTAAACCTGTGAGGGCCCTTCCAGTCCGTTTTTGGGGGGGTGCCCATAACCCTCTGCAGCTGGGCAAACCCCCAAAACGGTATAAATTGCGGGCCGCGAAATCCTGAGGTCTGCCCGCCAATACGAATCCCAAAACTCTGGGGACCAGTTTTTGGTAAGCTGTTCGATGAGAACAATCCTCCAGCCCCCGCTTAGCCAACTGACCCCAAAAACCCTAGCGTTTGGGCGCAGCCAACTCCAAACTGCACGAAGGTTTTCACGTTGTTTTTTTTCATGGCCCAAAACTTCCTCCGTACGTTTTCGGAAAAAGGTGGAAACGCTTACGCAAAACCCAAACCCTGAAATGTCTCCCTAAGACGCCCTTTTAAAAATTAAAGAGTAAGCACACACACCCTTCCCGAAAACCAGAAAAATTCCAGAAAAAAGGTGCATGGTTTTTTGTTCCTCAAAAAGGGGGAATGAACAAGAAACCCTTTTGCCCAAAATGCTTAAGAACATATCAATGTCCTCACTAGGTCTAAAACTCGGGAATTTTAAAATTTTTGGGGGCCCCTAACTCATCACTGGCCTGGGAAAACCCCCTAAATTTACAATGGGGGAAGCCCGCGAAAGAATTTTGTTTAAACCTTCCCTGCGTAGAGCCCCCTGCCCGGGCCGCCCCTCCCCACGCTGACCAAACCCTCTCCCGACGGGGGGGTTTTCCCCTTCTGGCACCCTTTTTCCCCCAAAACGCTGACACCCCTCTCTGCGCTCTTCCCAAAGCAGAGCCCCCTGCCTGCTAGCTCTTCCCTACAAAGGGCTTCCTGCCGACAGCCTCTTCCCTACGGGGGGGCCCCTCATCCTCCCGTCGCTGTCCCCCCCAAGAAACATCAGGACGGAGGTGAAGCCCTTTGGGGGGGGGTTCCCACTCCCGACACGGGGGGATGACCCGTCTGACCCCCCCTTTGGTCTCGCCCTTTAAACCATGAGGAAATCCCCCCGGGGCATACCCCTTTAAACGAGGCGAACATGGAGAAAGAGGGCTTGGGTTTTCGGGACCCCAACAAAGCCCACGGGTTGTTTTCACTATACCCCCTGCGCTTCCGACGCCAGTGGGGTCCAGCAGAAAGACCCCCCAAAGGAAGAAGAAGGGGAAAAGTACCACGGACATGGGCTACAGCACGGGAATTTAAGTGGAAGCCACGTATTCGAAGGGGCGGGGTACTAAAAAAGGGACTCCCTTCTGAAGACCTTTCTTTTTCGACGCACGAGTCCCCCAAACCACCAGCACCGGACGCCCGCCAAAAAACAATATCCACGGTTTTCAAATACGGGGGAAAGACGAAACCACAAGAAAACAAATTTTTAGGGGTGGTGTATATGTGGGGTATTTTTGTGTGCGTGTGTGGGACAAGTTCCGGCTGCTCCCACTTTTGGCAACCCCCGCGCTCCACGGGCACGAGCCCCCGGCGGTGGGGCGGGGCCGGAAAAACAAACAAACGGCAAGGGAAATCCGGAAAAGGGGAGGAAAAAAAAAAAAAAGACACTAAACCCCCCGGATAAAACCAACCTTACCAATAACCCGGAAAAAAAAAAAACGGCAAAACTAAAAAACAGGAAGGGCGACAGCGGCAACAGAAAGGCAAGCTTAGGGGGGCCGTACCCCCGTGGGGAAACCCGGGCGGAAGGAGGTCTGGACGCGGTCATTCTGCCTAGACTCACCTCGATTCCCCAGCACCCCAGATGCCCTTTTCGGGCCCCCAAGCCCTCCCTACACGCAAAGAGTCACCCCCCCCAAAACCCACCCACGAACAAACACGACAAAAAAGACTAACCTATAAAAAAACAGACGAAACTTAACAGGAACAACCCCCGAAACGAGAGAACGTCAGAGCCCTTCACACCCGGACGGGGCCCCCACAAAAGTCACGACCGACCCCTGGAGGTCTGCCCGACAGGGACGGTCAAAATGGGGGGTGAAGGGGGTGACTGCCCACACGGGCCCCGCAAAAAGACCCCCACAAAACGTTACGATAAAAACCCCAAAATTTTTCCCCAACAACACACCGGGAGTCACAAAAAATTTTTTCAAAAGCACCACCATGCAAATCACAATCCCAACATTTCTTTAAAAACCCCACGAAAAATGCACAACACAATCAAAACCCTCAATACACGACCTACACAATCATAAACAAAAAAAATAAATTTCCCGCACCCCTCCCTTTCCCTGATATGCAGTGCCCTCCCAAATCCTGCCCCCAAAGTCCCTGGGAAAAACCCCGTCGCACTAAAGGGGCCCCCCCCCCCGGGTCGGTTTTTGAAGAAAATTGTTTAAGGCCAACACCCTTGACACGCACAAACAACGGAAGGCCCCGCTCGGGGGCGGGGCGTTTTTTTGGGTGGAGGTCCCAACCCGGGGGGCAGGACCGTCCAGCCGAGTCCCCCGGGTTTTTTCCAAACCCTTACTGGCCTCAAGCATGTGGGAGTCCCCACCATTTCTGGCCCCCCCAGTGTGCGTTAACCAACCATTTCGCGGCCCCAAACCCGTGCGGCTCCGGGTGAAGCCTCCGGGGAAAAAGGGAAAAGGAAAATGGGAAAAGTTTGAAAGACGGTACGAAAACCCCCCAGTCAGTACGTCTACACATTCTGTTTTTAAAAACCCTTTAAAAACCACTCCATGAAGGGGGGAGGGGAGGTTCTACAAAACAACCAACAAAAGCCAACACAGACTTCAGCAAAAACGCGGGAAACCAACCAAAAACAGGGAAAGTTTTGTTTTAAAATCTTCTCATACAAGCAGGTAAAAGGGCGGGAAATTTAAAAAAAACAGGCTAAAAAAACAAATAGAATTATCTTCATTTCCCTCCTCACTCACGTTTAACAATTTTCCCTTTCCCTTTGGAACGAACTAATAAGCAACCATGGCTTTTACAACTGCCCCCAAAATTTGCCCAAAAAAAAATAATTCCAAAGGCACAAATTTTCCCCACATCTTAAGGCAACCTTTCAAAATTTAAAACAAATTTTTCAACCACCATCCAAACAACTAAACATTCGTACGCCCCCCGCCTCGCGAACAAAAAACTCGTTCTCCCTTTCAACAAAAAACAAACAGACGGTTGGGGAAGAATGTGGGGACCCCGGGAATTGTGACAGGGCGGACGAAACGAACCAAGCAAGGGACCAACCCTAATCACCAGGGTTTCCCCCATCCCCACCGACAAAAACATCACCAAAAAGCATAAAAAAAAGGGGAAAAAACTTTAAGATATAATTTTGACTGGCCAGGTTAAAGATTGAAAAAACCAGAAAAAGGTTTGGCTCAAACAATATTTCCTTTTTTAATTTTTTAAAAAAACCCAAAAAAAAATTGCGCAAAAAAAGGAAATTTGCCGGCTAGCATAAAAAAAAAAAAAAAACAACAAATAAACCACAAATAAAAATATGCTTAAACCCGCTACCCGGGGGGGTTTTACCCGATGGTAGGTCCAAAAACCCCCCTCCCCTGCCCTCTGCCGTCGAGAGGACAGCAGCGCAGATGCGGGAAAAAATAAATGATGGCCCCTCCTACAGGGCCCAAATGAAAGGGAAAAGAAAGAAACCCACTGTACTTTTGGGCGATAAGGGAAGAACCAGGCCGAGGGAGGGGCTTTCCCCAAAACAACTTCCGCTCGAGTTTAAGAGAAAACCTTCCCTCAGCCCAAGGCGGGCCCAAAAATGCCACGCACGTTCCCCCCCCCCCGGTGGGGAATACCTCCAAACCAAAAGGAAAACCCTTTCACGTGCGGCAGTTTAAAAAAACAGGTGGAGGCCGATAAGGGCCGCCAAACAAGAAAAAAGATACCACCACCCGAACCGCAGGGTGATTGCACGGGGGAGTGGAATTAGGGTTTAAAAAGAGAGAGAGAGAAAGTAAACCTAACCGGGGCGGAAAATACACCAAAGGGCAACCACCCAAAAGCCACATTAAAGGGGCAGTAAACACAACAACGACACAACCCAACCCAAAAAGAAAAAATTCAAATACCCAAAAGGGCCAATCGTCGTAGGGGCCCGTAAAAAACCCTGACAAAGGGAAAAATTTTTTCTCTCTGTCCCTGTCTCTGTCTTCCCGCTGTCTGTCTGTCTGTCTGTTTTTTCCCCTCTCCCTCTCCCTCTCTCTCCCTCTTTTCTCCCCTCTCTCCCTCTCTCTCTCCTTTTCTCTCCCAAACATCGGCACGGGCAATTCAATGAACATTTTACAAAACACGGGTACAAAAAGCCTTTTGAAAGATAGTTTTGGGAAAAATTTCGGGTAGCGTAATTTTTTTGTTTAAACTCTCCAAAAATTTCGACAAACTTAAAAAAGGGATCAGTTCTTCTAAATCAAAACCAAGAGTTTCAGAGTTAAAATTCTAAAACTCGAAACCAAAAGCAAATGCCGATTAAAATTTTTGGATTTTTGAAACGATTTTACTGGAATGATCAATTGCTTTGTTTCTTTTTTTTCATTTCCTGTAAACGGAAACAACTTCAAAAAAACAGTGAAAATAAGGGGGGTTTTTCCCCGAGAAAATGTCTGGGTTTCCTTTTCCTCCCCCCGTTTTAAAGATAGTGATGATTACTGTTTTCATGTCAAAGGGATGTTTTTTTTTTTTTGGGGATGGGGGTTTTTTTTTTTCTTTGAAAAAAGTAATCTGACATTTTTTGGCAAGTAAGGTCCCAAAACAAACCCGGGGAAAATTTAAAAAACACTGGGCTTTCCTTTTATGAGAAAAAGAATCCCGATTTCCCAAAATTCCCTCCCTTTGATCCCTTTCGGGACGAGGGGTTATTAAGCAATGGTTTTTAACAGATTTTTACACAAGAAGTAAATGTCAATCAAGGGGAGAGAGAGAGAGAGAGAGAGAAGAGAGAGAGAGAGAGAAAAAAGAGAAAAGGGAGAAAAGAAAGGAGAGAAGAGAGAGAGAGAGAGAGAGAGAGAGGGGGAAAGAGAAGAGAGAGAGAGAGAAAAAAGAGAGTAAAAGAGAGGGGAGGGGAGAAAGAGAGAGAGAGAAGAAAAAAGAGAGAGAGAGAGAGAGAGAAAGAGAGAGAAAGAGAGAAAGAGAGAGAGAGAGAGAAAAGAAAAGAGAAGAGAAAAGAAGAGAGAAGAGAGAGAGAGGGGAAAGGGGAGAGAAGAGAGAGAGAAAAAGAACAACAAGAAAAAGAAGCATAAATAAACCTACGCACACTTTCCCTGCTCCAAAAGGAAATTTTGTTTGATTGAAAAGAAATTTTTTGTTCCCTTTAAGGGGAAAAAAAAACCCATGTTGGTTTTTCGTTTCGTTTCGGCGTGCCACGTGTGTGTGTGGGTGTGTGTTTTGTGGTTTTGTGTTGTGTGTTTTTGTTTTTACAATTTAGTGGTGCGTTTTTTAAAAAACTACAAAAGTGTCTTTTGCAACACAACAGTTTCGAAAATTTCATAATGAAAGGAGATTTCAGCCCCCCTGGCCCTTCAACTTACACTCGCAACCTTTAAAAACCCCCTGAAAAGCCAAAGTTTCGATCTTACCTCAGTTTGCCTTCTATGAACCCCGGGCCCCGGGAAACGACGATCGCGTCCTTTACGACCGTCAAACCCTATGGCAGGGAGTCCCATCCCCCCACGGCGGCGGCAAAGCTTGGGTTTCCGAGACAACAGCAAACCCCGGTAGTTACCGTTGGGCCGCGCAAAAACTCCACAGGAAACCCTGGGCTACATTCACATGATTTTCGTTCGCGCGTGACAAAAGGGATACGCCAAAAGTGATCATGGGTAATGTTTGGGGTTTTGGGGTGGTGGTTTTTGTAGTGTGTGTTTTGTGAGTGTGTTTGTGGTTGGGGATCCTCTCTCCCTCTCTCTCCCCACCCCTCTCTCTGTCGGCTGTCCCTGTCGCTGTCTGTCCC
>CM031600.1:32210090-32230090 GCA_018398815.1 Conus ventricosus
CTACTTGTCATTTGCCGATATACCAAAATGAGAAGGAAACCCAAAAAAAAAAAGAAAAAAAACCCTTTTTTGGAAAAAAGGTTACATATGATAATTTCATTTTCAGTCAATCGTACACTAATTTGAAGACTTTTTTCCATTCAATGCGCTTTTGAATCACGCATATTACACTTGACTGTTATTTAGGGGAAATAAAATAAATCCAATGTTTTTAAAGTAAGCAAGTAACCCGGCTATATATAGACAGACTTTTACCAAGAGAAATAATTTTCTTTTTTTAAGCTGGGAATTATGAAGCTCTCCCGGCTAATACATCTAATACGAGCCTCTAGAATTTTTAAAGGAGGGCTGTACTTTTTTTTCAAAGGGATGTAACAAAATTTCTCAAAATTTTGGGGGGAATCCTTTTTATTAAATTATTGTAGTAAATTTAAAAGGGAAGTTTTTTGTTTGACCCTTTTTGGAATGGTGAAAACGTGGGTTTTCCACAAATTTTATTTTTACTTTTTTTTGTATCTTTTAAAAGATCCGGGAAAACCGAAAAAGATTTTGTGGTTGTATATATTTTCACTTTTCCAAAATCCTTTTCCGAATCTAAACTACCCCCTAGCAAAAATTTTTTTTGTGGAACTTTTTAAATGAATTTTTAAAGTAAAACTTTTCAATTTCAAAGAGGTAAAAACTGCTACTTCGTTGTATGTCCCTATTTGACGATGTGGGGGTCCCCCTGGGGCAATTTTAAAGGGCTTTGCAATCAGTCCTGAAGTTTTTTTAGGAGATTTTTTGGGTGCATTAAAAAAACTTCCTGACATTTTAATCTTGAGCGTCAAGGGCGTTCAAAAACATAAATTTTTATGCGCCCCAAGAGTGTTTCCTACAATTTTAAGGGGAAATTTCAACTTTTTCTTGCTTTATTTAAAATGGGGTCAAAAGTTATTCCATGTATTTACACTTAGGATTCCCCCTAAAAAATTTAACGTTTTTAACATAGTTTAAAAAATTGCCGCCCCTAAGGGAAAAACGGGAAACTTTTTTTGGATCTTTCCAAAATAAAAAAGCATCAAATTCGTTTTTTCGGGTAAAAGGGTAGCCCTTTTCGTGTAAAAAATGACTGATTTTATTTAGTTCGTTTTGGGGTATTTAATTTTAAAATAATTCAGTGATTTTAACGAGTATTTCTTTTCACGTTATTTACCCATAACATAATCCCAAAAATTGGGCTAACTCTGAAATTTTTAAATAAGACCTTTGGTAATCAAAAATAAAAAATTAAAAAAAATTTGGAGAAATACCATCCTTGGGGAAAGCCCATTGAAAGGTCTTGGTTAAATAGTTTTTTCCTACTTTTTTAAAATATCCTACGATGAAAAAAAAATTTAATTTAATTTGTACTTTTCCGAAAAACCAATTTTTTTTTAATTTTAAACAAAAGCCGTTTGGGCCATACTTTGTCATAGGCTTTCGTATAAAAAAAAACGTTAAAAAGTACGTTTTTACGACGTGCAAACGATGCTTTACATGCGTTGTGGTCTGCCAAAATGTTCTTTTTGATGATCTCCTGTCTGAAATGCGTTGTTTTTGGGTTGATTATAGTTATTACAATGGGAAAAAGCTTTTAAAGTAACTTTTCCTCAATTTACATGTATTTGATTTTAAAGCAATAGTCGAAACACGATACTTGAGGGGTTTCCCCTTCTTGTAAATTGGGAAAATATAAAGCTTCCAAAATTGAGGCATTTTGCCATCTGTCCAACTTTTTTGAAAAAATATTGCAAAAAATATATAATTTTTGGGAAATGATTTAACATTTCATTAAAATCCCGTCTGGCCCCACTGTTTTTCTTTTTCAAATTTCATAATACTTTTTTTGCTTCCTGCAATGTTTATTGACATATCAACAATGTTTTTCTCGGGCTTTGGATTATTATACTATTTTCCCTTTTCTTCATTTTCCGGGGTTTTATTAGTTTAAGTTTTCAATGCTACGTTTCTTTCAAAAAGATCAACAAAAGCTTCACTTTATCAAAATTTAGGAAACTCTGAATTGTTTAAAAGTGATGGGCACGCGGTAGATTCCCCCATTTTTCATTTTTTTAAATGTTCCAGTTTTTTCTACTTTTAAAAATTTGACCCCATTCTCACAAAAAGACCAAAAACCCCTTTTGCTTTTGGGTTTACTTTTTTTTGGGCTTTCTTGCTTTTCTCTCAAGAAGCTTTTAACTTTTTTCCCTTTGGGGTCTTTTTTCCCTTTTTTATTCTTTTAAATTTTTTTCTGTTTCTCTTTTTAGCCCTTTAAAATCTCATCCACCAACATTACCCAAAAGTTTCTTTGATTTTTCAGATTTTTTACTGTTGGAATGATTCACTAGCAAACAACTTCGTCTTTTTTAAATCGATCTACAATGTTTCTACATCTTTACTACTAATTTTTTTCTTCACATAAAAATGAGCTTAACAAGAATTAAAATTTATTCCTTAGCAAAATTTTTAAAAAAATTTGGGAAATTTTTCGTATGTTTCATTGTTTTTTTCAGGCTCCGTTTCAAATTAATGACAAAAGGTAAGGTCCTATTAATGTTCATTAAAAATTTGCCAATCACAAGAAACCGCAACTCTGGGATATTAATTTTAAATCAAGGGACAGGATTTAAGTTGGGGGTTGCTGGAAGGGGAGTTTATTTCCATTTTTTAAAAGGTAAAGTAGTCAACATTTCTAATAAAGCGGTTACTAGTTATGGCTTACAATCCTTTTTCCCAAAAGGCAATGGGCATTTAAAACCCACGACAAAATTTTATTTGACGTCTGGTGAATCGGTAAGCCATTCTGTGTTTGTATCATTTGGACCTTTTGTAAAAACAAAACAATTGTTTGACTTAAAATTTACCTGTACCTTTACTCCCCCAAACAGCGTCCGGGAAAGTCGGGGGAAAAGGACTTTTTGCATGGCAGGGTTTTTTCTCCTTCAGAATAAATTTCTACATTATTTTTTTCAGGGATCTACTTTTTTTAAATAATCGTGGAAAAAATAATTGTCAAAAATAGGAACTTTTCCTTCCGTACTTTAATGACTGAAAGCAAACAGATTTTTTTCTTTTGATATTTTGTACTATTAACAAAAGTGGTTGTGATGGTCGACAATTCCATTAAATACCTTAAAAACTTTTTCTGTCGATAAAAAAAGGACAAAAACTGATTAATTTACTTAAATTTTTTTTTCTTCTCAATAGGCAACATAAAATCAAGGCTCAAAAGAGGATGAATTTACAGCCAATTATTTATTTCAACAATGTTAGAAACCAAAATAATGTTCATTGCTAAATATAAAAGGGGCCCATCGTGTGTGCTGCCCAAGGGGAGACATGCAGGTCATTCGGGTGGGAGGAAGGGCCAGTGGATAGCGGGACCGGGCAGTCTTCTTTTGGGCCCGGTCCAGAGACCATTCAGGGGATGCCAATTGCCGGCAGGATACTGGGGCCCCCTGAAGGGAGGGGGGAGACCCTCAGGAGGGGTTGGCGTAACGGAACCGCAGTGACTGACAAGGAAACATTTCCCCTTTACACCTCAAACTACTTGGGTTTTAAAAAATCCGCCTTTACATTCGTGGGGGTCCTTGACAGGCGTCACCTTACTAATGACCAATTTCATTTGGGGACAGCTGTTAGAAATGTCTTTGATGCTTTTCACAGTTCATCAGCGCAGCTTGCTGGTGTTGTATTCTTTAGGTCATTGATTCCACAGTGGACTTAGCAGTGCATCGTATGATCGTCGGCTTTCTTGAGTGCTGGTTTGATTTCACTTATTTTGAAAGCTTTTTCCGTTTTGCCTCTAAACCGAAAGACTTCCCAAGTCTGTTCTTGTTGATTTTTGAAAGCACAGAGTCATGGACAAACAGCACATTTGGAAGTTCCCTTGTTTCACTTTCATCTTCACCGCGTTCTCTGTCTGAGCGATGACGTAATTTGCCGTGATGATTTCTGACGTAGTAGTTCTTATTTTTGACGCTCTTCTCTTTTCATGTTCTGTTTTTTGTTTTTTGCCTTTGGATTCTTTTGCTTTAGATTGGCACTCTGTAGGACATGTGTGTGGAGGCATGTGTGTGTGGTGAGAGAGAGATAGTGTGCGTGCGTTCGTGCGTGCGTGCGCGCACGCGCTTGTGTGTGTGTGTGTGTGTGTGTGTGTGTGTGTGTGTGTGCGCGCGCGCGCGCGTGCTTGTGTGTATGCGTGCGTGTGTTTGTGAGTGCATGTGTGTGAGTGCGTGTCCGTGGTAAACTTTAACGTTAGTATTTGCTCAGCAAGCACAAGCATAAGCGTACTCAATCTTGACACAATAACATGTTATGACCTTTCAAGTCGTCACATCCGTGATGATCTTACTGATTGTCACGGCTGTACTAAACTGCGATGAACATTTTCAGCATAAAACCAGTACCTTACAATGACACTTTCTAACAGATTATGATCTAGTCATTGGTTATTCAAGGTAAAGGGACGTGTTTTAAATGATATCATATACCATACCTTAACAATTATCAAGAAACATTTGGTCAAGATAAGATCACTTAATGCTAACTATGCCAAGCAGAGGTGGAGATATGAATCAAGGAATGACAACTTAAAGAACTAAACCAGATGACGTACACACAGTCCGCGCTTGTTTCGTCAAAATATTACGTCAGATAGTTGATGAAACATTTTCATACGGACCAGTTATTATGGCGCCGCTTCATTTGTCCGTTACGGCGCGTACGGCATTCGTTGCAATGTGGATAAAAACTTTGTGAGTGCATCAGATTGATGGTCAAATCGTGGGTCTACATAGCTGGCAACATTAACGCTGAGAGCTGTAAATTTCCCTCCCTTTTCCTTTCAGTCAGGGCACCACTGAACGAAACATCACACACACACACACACACACACTGCACACACACACACACACACTGCACACACACACACACACACACACACACACTGCACACACCACACACACACACTGCACACACACACACACACACACACACACACACACACACACACACACACACTCACACACCCCACACACACAACACACACACACACACACACACACACACACACACACACGACCTTTCCCAGTTTACAAAATAATGTGCTGTCCATATCTTCAGTTTAAAAGGGACTACCTGTAGTAACACTATTATAATCCTCCTAGCTGTAATCACATACAGCCACGTTTTCTCTTACCAGTTCTTCTATTGGCTGCTCTGTTTTCCCCTGTTGAAGCTCAGTCGCCTTAAGAAATGGCTCCTCATTAGTTCAAAAGTGACTTTACAGCGTAAAAAAAAAAAAAAAAAAAAAAAAAAAAGAATGAAAAAGAAAAGAAAAAAAACAACACCTTGAAAATATCCAGGAAATGACGAGAGCGATAGACACGCCCACCGGCGAACCAGTCTGGAAAAAAAGCATGGTTGCAACATGTTTTCGGTTGTTGAGTATTACATAGGGCGTCGTGCCCTCTTCGTTTCTACTTGCGTGCTTTAGCCGAATCCGCAGCTTTAAACGAACAATGGAATCGCGCCCGAAAAAGCAACTCAACCACCGTGTGACAATGGAGGGATCAGGGACGAACTGTTCCCCCCGACAGGATCACATGCAGTCATTGTGTCACGGGCGGAGAGGACAGCTGTTCACCTAGGTTAGGGGGACGTTTGAGGAGCCCCCTCGAGATAAAGAGGGTGGAGGAGGGTGGGACTGGAGGTCACTGAGGAAAATCGGGGAAGTGAAGGAAGATAATCGGTGACTTTGCTGAAGAAAGGGTGTTTGCACACAGGCGCACGAGCGCGCGGGGCGCGCCCACACACACCCACACACACACACACACACACACACACACACACATGTATTCAAAACTCAATAAGTAGGTCCATCAATCTTCAAAGCCATTTTAACTGTAGTCTTTACAAAGAGAAGCCAAGCTTTATGCAATGTCAAGACTAAAACCCTTCATTAAAGCTACATCAGAATGCTCAATGACAAATATTTTTCTCGGGTTTTTAAAAGCTGATTTATTTTTAAATCTCTTATTTAAAACATACTTTTATGTTATATATCAACTCTAGAGACGGTCCACATTATCCCCCCTCCCCACACCTAAGAAAAAAAAAGTTTCGACGATGAAAAATTTGACGGACAGTTTAAGAAAAGGATCTCTTACAAAAAGAAAAAGTGTGTGTGCATAAAAAAGGGTTTTTGGGGTTGGTGACAATTCCTGAGCTCACTTTGCCCTTTATGCAGATTCACATACATTACACACACGCGCGCGTGCGCGCGCACGCACGTACGTGCACACACACACAACACACACACACACACACACACACACACACCCCACACACACAACATCACCGTGCAGCTCTTGTATGTACACTGCCATTTTATGCCAAAACGCATCATGCCCATAGTAGTGACACTGTGATTTGTCGTTTATAGTGGACCACAGACAGGTGAATAACGGATTAAAGTACCACTTCATCATCTTCACGGTCTTATTATCATCACTTCATGTCGCAAACAGCTCATACTGTGGTCTCCCTTTCGACCTCTCCTCAACGTCCACTTGAATAACTTATTTTTTAAAGCCTTTCAAGTCCTTGAGGAACATACGGCTGCCGCAACGCTCCTTTAGCCCTCTTGGTTAGACCAAAGACTGTGCGCCCTACGGACTGACTGTTCAACCAGGCCGATGTCATTCCGACAGCCCTCCCTTCAGAGTCTGTGTACCCTCACCATGTCTGTGTGCGTCATCCTATCCTGCTTTTTTGTCCCTGTACGTTCTGGTCAAGTGCCTGTCTTGTGATGTTGGTTGGAGGCGTTCGTAGAGTGTGACCAGTCCAGCCCCCGTTTCCTTTTTGGTATCTCTATGTGGACTGGATTTTGTTTGGTTCTCTCCCACAGGTTTTTCTTTTTTTCATAATCTTATTAATTCATTTATTTATCAATTCATTCATTCATTTATTTATTTGTATATTTATTTATTTATTCATTCATTTATTCAATCATTCACTTATCTTATTCATTCATTTTATACGTTTATCTGTTTGTTTAGTTTTAGAAATGATTTCTGACCATCTGATGTTGAGGGTGTTTGGACTGACCAAACAGCGGAAATGTCTTCACGTTTCTGCAGAAAATTTTAAGCTTGTTCTGAAGCGAGAAGGCTGTGGAAGCCGTATAGATCGCAAGAGTGTTGAAGAAGTCCCTGACCTTATTAACTTCACGGCCAAAGTTATAGGCGTTGGCAGTCTCATGGAGATTGTTGGCAAAGAGATGGAGTGTGGGAGGCTTCTTCAACTAGTTTCAGTTTCAGTTTCATCAAGGAGACGTCACTGCGTGCGGACTAGTCCATATACGCTACACCACATCCGCTAAGTTTTGAGACCACACTACGGATGATTTTAAGCTGATGGATAAACGAATTAACAACTAAGATGAGAGAATTGAAGAAGGGTCTAGTTCAGCGGATGTCTGACCTACGCATTAGCCCAACGCGCTGGTCAGACCTTGAGTGCCTACCTACCATGCCTTTTTTTTTTCTTCCTTCTTTAAGGGAGCCGAGACTCATTCAATCAGACTCCATTTCCAAAAGATTACTGTCGTAAGTATTGTGATGTCCTGTGCATGTTGGATCAGGTCAACAGTTACCTCCCCTGAAAGGACAGGCCTCAGCAGTAGCAGCAGCAGCAACAGGGCATTGACTTCCGGTGAAGGACCTCATGACGACATGATCTTGCTTACTCGCTGACAAACGACGGAGCCTGCGACAGACAGAGCGAGCCAGACGCAGAGAGGGTGTGTGGGGGCAGTGGGCAACAGGCGGCAGTGGGAGTGCGCCTCCTCCTGGCCTCTGGGAAGTGACCTCAGATGAAACGACAGCAAGAAGACAAACAAACCGATTCCACCGAATACCCTCTGCGTTGTGTGTACCAACCACCCCGACTATAAAAAAAAAAAGTCCACTGTAGCACTGCCACTTCTTTGCAGCGTTTCAATCCACGCCACTTCAGGCCACTGAACCTCTCCCAACTTTTTTTCTTTTTTCTTTCTTTTGCTAATTTCATATTATTTCATTCTTTTTTGTTTCTTTGTATTTTTTTTTTCGTCTCATCTCATTGTCGCTCATTCTAGCTCCGTGTTCGCAGCCGCGCCCTGATTCGTCTTGTCGCAGGCAGGTCTACTCCATAGGGAGTTATCTGTCGCCTTGTATAGCGCGCGCGCGCACGGGCACACACACACACACACACACACACACACACACACACCACACACACACACACACACTCACACACATACAAAGCGACACGAACACATGCTGCTCAAGCCCACACACTTGACAATGTGGATGCACCTCGAGTGAATGGTTCCTTTCTACTTTCACTACACAGCACACTCCACTCTGGACAGGAGCTAATGGGTGCCAGACAATCAGACATATCAATTGAGTCTGATGGGAATTGAACCTACGGCATCTGAGCTTGTAGGGCCCCGACGCTAACTGCTGGCCCAGGGCATTTGTTACCCCCCCCCCCCCCCCATCTCTCTCTCTCTCTCTCTCTCTCTCTCTCTCTATCTCTCTCTCTCTCTCTGCCCAGAGAGCAAGCAAAGCATTCTTTGCTAACTAACGACCTGTCCTAGGTCCAGCAGGTCCGTCCACAGTGTTCCTTTTGTCTGCTATTGAACTGTGGTGCGTGTCTGTGTTATGGTGAGCAAATACGTCGTCGTGTGCACGTGCCGGTGTCACATCCTAAAAGGTCCCCCGATTCAGACTGCCCCCTCGGACAGTAATGAACGGCCGCTGGGCACAAAGAAACTTAGATACCTGGATATAGTGGTAGGATTATACATAGAGGAGTGTGTTCGTACGGCGCATTCATACAAAGATGAATTCATAGGGATAAGTACAAACGGATACACTCAGAGGCATATATGGATGTATCTCTGACAGAGCATTCATTTGAGTAGCATTACCCCTCATACCCTCTTTCCCTTGCAAAGCAAGCCTGTCTTTTTAAGTTGCAATTTTCAAATGAGACGGATTTTTATATTATCTCCACTGCCTGTCGGGAAACTGTAGACTTCTGAGACAAGCATTTATCATCATTCCTATGTCTGTATGCACTGCATCAAACTGTGAGCCTTCCATGTGAGCCTTCCATGCATTTGTGCTCTCCCGTCTGGATTATTGCAATGGTCTCCTTGTAAATTGCCCACAAGATCTTATACAACGAATTCAGAGATTACAAAATACTGCAGCTTGCTGGTCTTGAGGGTTCCCCGTAGAGACCACATCACCCCGCATCTACACACTCTGCACTGGCTCCCCATAGTAGCACGCATTAGATACAAAATTGCATGCATGTGTTTTCGCGCCGTCAATGGATCTGGCCCAGTCTATCTTTCTCACCTGGTTAGCATATACACACCGGCAAGAACACTCCGCTCATCATCTGACACTCTCACACTCTGCAAGCCACGCGTTTCAACAAAACCTATGGTGAACGTTCCTTCTTTTTTGCAGCCCCTTCCGTTTGGAACTCCCCCCACTTTCGATCCGCTCTGCCAAAACTGACTCTGGTTTCCGCTCTGCTCTCAAAACCCCTCTGTTCAAGGAATTTTTTCTATAGAAAACATTTTTGTCCTGTTATTGGTGTGTCATGGCGTTACGTGTTGTAGTGTTACACTTGAAAACTGACTGTGCGCGCTCGCGTGCGCGCGCGCAATGTTGTGTGTGTGTGTGTGTGTGTGTGTGTGTGTGTGTGTGTGTGTGTGTGTGATGTCAATGTTGGTTGGCCAGCTCCCCCCCCCCCCCTTTCCTTGCTGTGTTTCATTGTCATAATTGATGAGGTGGCTGGGTTTGACTGGGTTTATGGTTTTGTATAGTGATTTTTGTTTTTGACATGTTTATAGTTAAACATTGTAAAGCGCTGTGAGCTCTAGTGAGAAAGGGCGCTCTATAAATGTACGTTATCATTATTATTATTATTATGCTTTATTCCTTGTTACTGACCCATATAAGCTACGTCTCTTGCATTTCAACCTTTTGATATCAGACAAATTTTAGACCATCATTCAATTCAAAATTCTTATTTGCCCCTTCATTGAATGCACCTGTCAGTTTTGTTTTTGGACTCTTTTCATACATGCAGTGAGATCAACTCGATTTCCTCCAATCTGTCTTTTGCTTACATGGATATGCCTGCAACCAGCAGGTACCAGTTCGCTGCGAGCGTGGCATAGCAGGGGACGCAAAGGGAGAGGTGACAGATCCTCTTTGAAGGACACTGATGTGAGAGGTCAGTGTCAGGCGACGCAGCGATCCTTCCAGCCATATGGGTGACGGCGGGTCTAGCCTGTGTCGCCGGGGGACGGCTCCTGGAGATGTGGGCGATCGACGATGGAGCCCTGCCTGACTGTGACTACCGTGGCCTGGAATACCGCACTCTGTACCAGGCAGACATGGGGGCACTCCTTATAGGGTTGGGCTGAACAATTACCCTCTCGGCCATAGTCTGCGTGTACCCGCCGAATTTTAAGGACTCGTGCAGCGCTGCAGCGACTTTCGTCCTGCTCCTTCCTTGAGGCGGCCGCATGCGGCACAGGACCATCGCCACCCGAGCACCAAGAAAGCCGCCTGTTGGTCCTGAAGACAGCCTCTTGGTTCGGAAAAAGAGGCGAAACACACCCTCGCCCATGGTCGGCCGACCAACAGACGAATTTGAATTCGAGTTTAAAAGGAACCAGAGCTCGGAGAGAGACATACGACGGCCTCATAAGCAACTCTCCCACTACTGCCTGCGACAACAGTTGCCACAGAACATGCAGACCTACGTCTGCGAGAGCACCTTGTCCTTAAGGGCCTCAGGCCGATAGGACGTTAAACTCACCCACGAACGAATGAACCAGCAGGAAAACCAAGATCCAGAAGCAGACCTGCTGATCTCTTCACACAGTGAAACGACTGTCGCTTCCTGGTCCTGCTCATCTTCCGTTTGGAAGAACAAATAAAACTAGCACCCTGGAGAGGGATTACCTTTCGTACCCCCTTTTCCCTTCTAAGTCAGACTGTCTTACAAAGTTGTAGATCCTTAATTGGGATAGATGTTGGTGTTTGTTCCACTCCCTATCAACAAATCAAAAATCTGTGCGCCAAGTATTAATTTTATATATAGATAGAGATAGATAGATAGATATGAGAGGGAGTCCCTAAATGTTTATGTGTGTACGTGCACGTGCGTGAGTTTGTAAACAAAATTTAATGCAAAATCAACCCCATCTCACCACCTCCTCCGTCCCCACCCCTCCCCCCCCCCCCCCCCAAACAAAAAACAACAACAACAACAACAAAACAAAACAAAAAAACACGTTTCTAACTACATTTTATATATTTTGTCGTCACTTAATTAACACAATTCAAATCTTAACACCACTACTGCTGTTTCTTCTTCTTCCTTTCTTTCGTGTTCAATTTACTAGTGTTTTGATGATCCTCCAACCGTAACCAACACCGACTCCACAAGACCACCACTGCCCCCTTCACCATCCTACCCCTCCCCACACATGCCCTCCGCTTCAACCTGCCTCCCAGCCAATAGGCCTCCCCCCCCCCCCCCCCTCCCCGCCAAGGCGGGGACAATTGGTCGAAACGACTGACGCTCGGGTGAAATAATCCGCCACCAGGGACCCCATCGACATGAATTGGTTGTTAGACGCTATTCCTGGAACAAACCAGCTAAGCTCCAAGTCCCCTATATATCATAGGTCTTTCTTCCCCAGGGAGAGCTGGGGAGGGGGGGGGGGGTTAGGATGGGGTGATGGGAAGCGGGTGGGGTGGGGTGAGGGGGTGGGTGGGTGGGGAAGAAACTGTGGTGGAGTGAGGAAAAGAGGCTGACGGGAGAGGGGGATGACGGCTGACATATATCACTTGGATTGATGAAAGGATCATAACACCCTCTCCTCCCGCCCCCACCCCCAATACACACACACACACACACAAAAAGAAGACTAAAACTACAGTTTTTTTCATGTCTTCAGACTTCTGTACATATTTCAGACAAATTTTCGCTGGTTGAAGACATGAAAAGACTGTAGTTTTTATTCTTGCATTTTACTGTCACCCTGTGTACAGTTTGCTTTACAAGATGCGAAGCCCAAGACATCAAGAGGCATCATACTTTATATTATATATATAATATAATATATAATATATATATATATATTGAATTATAAACAAAGCTTGCTCTTATGTCTTAGATTGAAGAATAGGGGAGGTAAGCATTCATATCTGCAGTGGTAGATGATTCTGCCTAACTAACAGTATGTGCTTGAGTGGGTGAATGGGTAAAAATAAAATAAATGCTTCTCAAAATGAGCCTTCAGCAAGCTTATATTCTCCAAGGGGGAGACATCCTCCAATAGGAGGGAAACTCACTAACATATAACTCCTGGTCATATACCGTATTTCAAACTTGGTGGTTTCTCCTCAGTGACCGCGGAAAGTGGTAATTTGACTCCTCTGCCTTTTCAGTTTAAGAAGAATGCAATCCCAGAAAAGGTTGGTGTGCAATACTGTAGTATGTTTGTTGAGTTTTCAAAAAACCAACCAAAGGTGCCATCTAAGAAGCAAAAGAAAATCATTAAAGAGACAAAACAAGCTACATTTTCTTGTGAAAAGTAGAAAATATAAAAAGATATCCTCTAAGACACAAGTGCTGAGGGCAAGTTCTTGGAATGAATCCGCAAGGGACTAAAATACAACAAACTAATAAATTCCAAGGATAAGTACCGCACCGTTCCAGCAACTTACAGAGCAGCTTGGTGTTGCAATGACTGCAAGAAATATTGAATTATAAACAAAGCTGCTCTTATGTCTTAGATTGAAGAAATAGGGGAGGTAAGCATTCATATCTGCAGTGGTAGATGATTCTGCCTAACTAACAGTATGTGCTTGAGTGGTGAATGGGTAAAAATAAAATAAATGCTTCTCAAAATGAGCCTTCAGCAAGCTTATATTCTCCAAGGGGAGACATCCTCCAATAGGGAGGGAAACTCACTAACATATAACTCCTGGTCATATACCGATATTTCGAAACTTGGTGGTTTCTCCTCATTGACCGCGGAAAGTGGTAATTTGACTCCTCTGCCTTTTCAGTTTTAAGAAGAATGCAATCCCAGAAAAGGTTGGTGTGCAATACTGTAGTATGTTTGTTGAGTTTTCAAAAAACCAACCAAAGGTGCCATCTAAGAAGCAAAAGAAAATCATTAAAGAGCAAAACAAGCTACATTTTCTTGTGAAAAGTAGAAAATATAAAAAGATATCCTCTAAGACACAAGTGCTGAGGGCAAGTTCTTGGAATGAATCCGCAAGGGACTAAAATACAACAAACTAATAAATTCCAAGGATAAGTACCGCACCGTTCCAGCAACTTACAGAGCAGCTTGGTGTTGCAATGACTGCAAGAAATATTGAATTATAAACAAAGCTTGCTCTTATGTCTTAGATTCTTCTTAAAACTGAAAAGGCAGAGGAGTCAAATTACCACTTTCCGCGGTCACTGAGGAGAAACCACCAAGTTTCGAAATATCGGTATATGACCAGGAGTTATATGTTAGTGAGTTTCCCTCCTATTGGAGGATGTCTCCCCCTTGGAGAATATAAGCTTGCTGAAGGCTCATTTTGAGAAGCATTTATTTTATTTTTACCCATTCACCCACTCAAGCACATACTGTTAGTTAGGCAGAATCATCTACCACTGCAGATATGAATGCTTACCTCCCCCTATTCTTCAATCTAAGACATAAAGCAAGCTTTGTTTATAATTCAATATTTCTTGCAGTCATTGCAACACCAAGCTGCTCTGTAAGTTGCTGGAACGGTGCGGTACTTATCCTTGGAATTTATTAGTTTGTTGTATTTTTAGTCCCTTGCGGATTCATTCCAAGAACTTGCCCTCAGCACTTGTGTCTTAGAGGATATCTTTTTATATTTCTACTTTTCACAAGAAAATGTAGCTTGTTTTGCTCTTTAATGATTTTCTTTTGCTTCTTAGATGGCACCTTTGGTTGGTTTTTTGAAAACTCAACAAACATACTACAGTATTGCACACCAACCTTTTCTGGGATTGCATTCTTCTTAAAACTGAAAAGGCAGAGGAGTCAAATTACCACTTTCCGCGGTCACTGGGAGAAACCACCAAGTTCGAATATCGGTATATGACCAGGAGTTATATGTTAGTGAGTTTCCCTCCCTATTGGAGGATGTCTCCCCCTTGGAGAATATAAGCTTGCTGAAGGCTCATTTTGAGAAGCATTTATTTTATTTTACCCATTCACCCACTCAAGCACATACTGTTAGTTAGGCAGAATCATCTACCATTGCAGATATGAATGCTTACCTCCCCCTATTTCTTCAATCTAAGACATAAGAGCAAGCTTTGTTTATAATTCAATATTTCTTGCAGTCATTGCAACACCAAGCTGCTCTGTAAGTTGCTGGAACGGTGCGGTACTTATCCTTGGAATTTATTAGTTTGTTATATATATATATATAATATTATATATATATATATATATATACGTGTGTGTGTGTGTCTGTCTGTCTGTCTGTCTGTGCGTGTATTCCTAATTTGCAAAAGTATCAAAGGTAGCTTCACAAAAAATGTAATAATCACATTCGGAAAGTAAAAATCTTCTTACACAGCGAGAAGGTCATTACCGCGCATTTCCATCAGAACAGGATACAGTTTTTTCTACAGTGTACAGTCTATCTATCTATCTGTAATGGTGTGTGATCTGCAGATTTCCCGAAGTGTTCCATGCAGTGTCCAGGCTGACTAGCTGCTTATTGATCGAAACAGGGAGGCAGACACAGGGAAAGATAGGCCCGAATCTAAACCTGTGCACTCTTAACCCAAAGCCCACCCCCCCCCCTCCCTCCCCTTACCCCCCCCCCCCCTCCCAAATCTCTTGTGTGTGTGTGTGTCCTCTCTCTCTCTCTCTCTCTCTCTCTCTCACACACACACACACCACCGCACAAGCACGCACGCACTCACGCACACACACACCACACATGCCACATGCATCTCTCTCTCTCTCTCTCTCTCTCTCTCTCTCTCTCACTCTCTCTCTCTCTCTCGTAACCTCAGGCGACAGGCTAGCACAGCGAATATCAATCTAAACGCCACTGTTGACATGGAAGAATGCCAGACTGCCAAAGCCGGAAGAAGCCGAGCCAACAGAAGGAAGAAAGAGGCAATGTGGGGGAGCGTCTCCTTCCCTTGACTTTTGTCCGCAGAGCCAATAAATCACTGGCAGGCCACACGCCACAATTGGGATTTTGCCTCAATCACTACAATCATCCGTGTCAGCGTTTTGAGGCCTACCATAAATAAGTTTGAGCCAGTACTTAATGTTAAACTGATAATTGATCAGAAGAACAACTCGCCACCAATGTTTTTCCCCACTGGGGGGGTCCACCAATATTTATCACATACAATTTCAAACACATGACCTTGCCCTTAGTTGACGTCACATTTCACGCCTTCGCTCTCACCCGCGACTGTATCTTCGCGCTAGGTGGTATCCCCCAAAACAGTCCCATTCATTCCTTTGATTTTAATCTGTCTGCTTGGGACCACCTGTGTGGCCTGCAAGTGATTTATTTGCTCGGGCGGACAAATGTCAAGGAAGGGAGATACTACCCCCCCCCCCCCCCCCCCCCCCCCCCCCCTCCGATTACCTCTGTCTTCCTCCTGTTGGCCTTGATGGCTAAAAGAAAGAAAAGAAGGAGAATCAATTTTCAGACACAACAAAAATTCTCAAACAATCTAATAGTGCCTGTCTATAAATACTCGATTCCTTAATAGGAAAGGGTCTTGGAGCATTAATTTTGGTGTGCAACCTGCAGGCCATACAGGCGGGCAGCTGCCAGAGTAAATTTCTGTGGGGCGTGCAGCTCGCGCTACTTTCCACCTACGTTTCACTACGTCACGTGCATATTATTTACTCACAGTTTACCTAGGATCATTTGTTGTCCTCAGCTCAGAGCATGAACCCTGTCCTTGGTTCAGATATATATCCTGGGTTCGGCTTTCTCGATGTGTTTTGATTCTTCGTGACGCTAATTTACCAAATGACATATATAAGAATGATGCAATAATTCCGGAAGTTACTTTAGAGTCCTATTAACCTTTCGAAAGTGTCAGAAGCTTCCAGGAGGTTCCAGAAATTGTTTCTAAAATGTTCCATGCATTTTGATTAATTGTATTACGTCATATTTCTCAAGATTTCATGCCTTCGATAGGCTATCAATTACGTAATGATTCTTCAACTTTCACGAATGTTCAATGTTCGAAGATTGTCTGGGCCTTGCCATGTTTCTTGGACTTCGGAATTCATAGACCATCAAGTTTTCGGATTTTTGTGGTGTTCTGGAGAGAGCGATCTATGGTTGCTGTCATAATTGAAGGACATTTCTGCGTTTGGGGACCGTTATGAGGTCATAGGAAGATCGATTTGTTATCTGCTGCTGAAAGTACAGATTTTAAACTTGTACCCCTAGGCGACCTTTCCTGTGTTGGACACATTTCAATGGACACATTTCAATGAACGATTAGAACCATATCTTGTCATAACGTTCAGCTTCTGTCGGCACTCAACGTCCGGTGAAGTTGCCTTTATAGAACGAGAGTTCGATTCTCCACCTCAATAACATCATTTAGTCAGTGCTACGGTCTTCCCACCCCCATCCCTCGCTTGTAGATAACTTCTATTAGCATGCCTTTTCTTTTCTCTCCCTCGGACAAGTTTTGGTAAGAAATAATGCATTAACCTTTGGGGACACCATCCAGAGGCGCATGAACTTGGGGGGATTGTGGACAGTGCAACGAAGAACAACGTCGATTGCATACTTTGATTTGTTTACTCAGTTTTTTTCGTCTAGAAGTTCAGTTCTCTGTAGAATGGAAGTTTTGGGCGTCGACGGTCTACTATTGTGTTTGGTGAATATGACCGGTATAGAAAACACCTTACGTTGTGGCTGTGTGAGATGACAGACGAGAGTACTGAAGTCTGTTGGGGTCGTATTTGACGGCTTGTGTGGCGCATAAGCATCACCGAAAGTGTTATTGTTCCGTTCAGATAGCCAAATGTCATAACAACAACAGAGAAGGCGCAGGACGGGGTAGACAACATATGAAATGGTCGAACCGACGGATAAAGGTTGAGAAAATTTGAACAGCGTAGAAAGGGCAACAAAATGTAGTAAAAGTTACAAAACCTTAGTATATGGTAGGCAAACGCAGGCCATCGCAGAAAAGCGTAAGACAGCATAACAAAGGGCAGGGCAACATAGAAAATGACAAGATAACGTAAGAAAGAGGACTCGTACGGATGAGCAAGGTATTGTAGGACAGGATTGGACAACATAGGAAAGGTAACACAAAACAAGGACACGATAGGAAACAATAACACAGGAAAGGGTAGAAACAAACATAAGAAAGGGTGAGACAACATAGGAAAGAGGACATCGTAGGAAAGAATAGGACATCGTAGGAAAGGATAGGACAATATAGGAAAGGGTAGGACAACATAGGAAAGGTAGGACAACATAGGAAAGGGTAGGACAACTTAGGAAAGTAGACTTTGTAGGAAAGATTAGGACATCGTAGGAAAGGAAAGGACAATATAGGAAAGAGTAGGACAGCATAGGGAAAAAGGACATCATCGCAGGAAAGAGCAAAACATCGTGGGAAAGAACAGGACAACACAGGAAAGGATAGGACAACACAGGAAAGAGGACATCATCGGAAAGAGTAGTACATCGTAGGAAAGGAGGCCATTGTAGGCAAGAGTAAGCTAACGTAGGAAAGGGAGGAAATCATATGAAAAGACATGGCATCGTAGGAAAGGGAGGCCATTGTAAGAAAAGACAGGGCAACGTAGGAAAGGGAGGACAAGGTAGGAACTGGGTGGACATCGTGGAAAACTGGAAAGGAAGGACATAGCAGGAAACAATGAGATAATACAGGAAAGGCTAGGACAACGTAAATGGGTGGAACAACGTAGGAAACGTAGGACAACGAAGGAAAATTTGGACAGCGTAGGAAAAATGGTAGGACAATGCAGGAAAGTGTAGAACAAGTAGGAAGGGTAAGGACAACACAGGAAAGGGTAGTACAACATAGGAAAGGGTAGGACAACATAGGAAAAGGCAGAACAACATAGGAAAGGGTAGAACAATATAGGAAATGGCAGGACAACACAGGGAAAAAATAGAACATATAGGAAAGGGTAGAACAATATAGGAAATGGTAGGACAACATAGGAAAGGATAGAACCGTATAGGAAAGGGTAGAACAATTAGGAAATGGTAGGACAACATAGGAAAGGATAGAACCGTATAGGAAAGGGTAGAACAGCATAGAAAATGGTAGGATAGCATAGGGAAGGATAGAAAAGTATAGGAAAGGGTAGAACAACATAGGAAATGATAGAACAACATAGGAAAGGGTGGAACAGCATGGAGAAGGATAGGAAATATAGGAACGGACAGAACAATGTAGGAAAGGGTTGGACGACATAGGAAAGGTGGGACAACGTAGGAAAAAGGTGGGACAACAACGGAAAGGGTAGGACAACCATAGGAAAAGGGTGGGACAACATAGGAAAGGGTAGGACAACATAGGAAAGGGGGGACAACGTAGGAAAAAGGTGGGACAGCGTAGGAAAAAGTGGGACAACATAGGAAAGGGTGGGACAACGTAGGAAAAAGGTGAGACAACATAGGAAAGGGTAGGACAACACAGGAAAAGGGTGGGACAACATAGGAAAGGGTAGGACAACATAGAAAGTGTGGGTCAACGTAGGAAAAAGGTGGGACAACGTAGGAAAAAGGTGGACAACATAGGAAAGGGTAGGGGACAACATAGGGAAAGGGTGTGACAACATAGGAAAGGCTGTGACAACATTGGAAAGGGTGGGACAACGTAGGAAAGGGTAGGACAACGTAGGAAAGGGTAGGACAACATAGGAAAGGGTAGACAACGTAGGAAAAGGGTGGGACAACATAGGAAAGGCTGTGACAACGTACGAAAGGATGGGACAACAAAGGAAAGCTGTGACAACGTGGAATTGGGTGGGACAACATAGAAAAGGGTGGGGCAACATAGGAAAAAGTGGAACAACATAGGAAAGGGTAGGACAACATAGGAAATGGGTGGGACAACATAGGAAAGGGTGGAGCAAAAGTAGGAAAAAGTGGGACAACATAGGAAAGGGCAGGACAACATAGGAAAAGAGTGGGACAACATAGGAAAGGGTGGGACAGCATAGAAAAAGGCTATTACAACATAGGAAAGTGTGGGACAACGTAGGAAAAGGGGGGGACAACATAGGAAGGGTGGAACAGCATAAGAAAGGCTATCACAACGTAGGAAAGTGTGGGACAACGTAGGAAAAGGGTGGGTCAACATAGGAAAGGATGGGACAACAAGGAAAGGGTGGGACAGCATAAGAAAGGCTATTACAACATACGAAAGTGTGGCACAACGTAGGAAAGGGTAGGACAACATAGGAAAGTGGGACAACATAGGAAAGGTAGGATAACGTAGGAAAAACAACATAAGAAAGGGTAGAATATAATAGGAAATGGTAGGAAAACACAGAAAAGGATAGAACAACATAGGAAAGGGTAGAATATCATACGAAATTCGACAACTCAGGAAAGGATAGAACAACATAGGAAAGGGTAGAATGTCATAGGAAATGGTAGGACAACTCAGGAAAGGATAGAACAACACAGGAAAGGATAGAACAACATAGGAAAGGATAGAATATCAAAGGAAAGAGAAGGGCATCAAAGGAAAGGGTTGGACAGCATAGGACAGGGTTGAATATCATGGGAAAGGGAAAGACAACATAGAAAAGGGTAGGACAACATAAAAAGGGTAGAACTACATAGGGAAAGGTAGGA
>CM031600.1:32235090-32237601 GCA_018398815.1 Conus ventricosus
GATTTCTGATGCGGGACTTGAACTCACGATCTGAAAGCTTGCAAGTCCGCAGTACTAACCACAGCACCACGCCGGGCTGACAGCCGTGAGTTGATTCGTGATGCGAGAGAGACTGACCTGGTGGACAGACGCCCAATGACTGGTAACATCAATGCGGGCATCGTGAGTCCTCTCTGAGACAAAGGCTACACACCAAAACATTCATGCGGCAATGTCATGCTTAAGGAGTTGAGTATCTATAGACAGGCACGTTTAGATTATTTCGAGAATTTGCATTGTGTCTGAAAGTTGATGCTCCTCGTTTCCTTTCAAGGTACAAGCCAGAGATTTCCAAGCGGACATTAAAATCAAAGGAATCGAATGGGACTATCTGGGGGCTTCCAGCTGGCACAAAGATAGGGTCGCGGGTGAGTGCAAAGGCCTGAAATGTGACGTCAGCTAAGGGGAAGGTCGTGCATTTGAAGATTGTATTTGATGTCATGGGTGGAAATCCCCACACAACAAGGGAAATAATTGGTGGGGGGTTGTTCTTTTTATCAATGACAAGCTAAACATTTAAATGCTGGTGAAAGCTTGGCCGTGTCTGGAGTTGTACTGTCATCACCTGTCAGAGGAACAGCAACGAGTGAGGCTACAGGATGCACACGGCAGTTGCTTTGCGGTAGTGCTTTTTGCCGGTGGGCTTTGCAGTCATGAAATACGGGCTGGTACACCCATGGGAGCGCTCTCGGGGAGGTTCCATCGTGTCACATACATGTGGCCGTTACACAATGGCGTCTGTCAGGGAGCAATTATGTCCCTTCACGTGTTAATGGAAAGCCCTGCGCGTGCCTGCACCGTATGTGAACACAGCGCAGGCTTCCAAGGGTGGTGCAGGATTGTTCCCGGCTGGTTTGTTCGGCAGTTGAAGACAGTTTCTCTGGGTCCTATCCGCACCTTCGGGTGGATCTTTTTCTTCTGTGGTAGGCCTCAAAACGCTTACATGGATTTTATAGTGATGTAGTGCAAACTCCTCATTGTGGCGTGTGGCCAAATACTTCTGCCCCCATCATGCTCTGTGTGTCTGTCAGTCTGTCGCAACGGCACGGCGAAGGTCGCACCGCTCCGCATGCCATCATCAAAGAGACTGCTCTTCCCAGCCTCTGTGATGCTGTGCAACCGATCTGCTGACCTTTCCACGGCTTCTCTCTTGGGACTGCTTTTATATTTGGAGAGCTCTATTATTAGCACCGCCGCTGATGCCGCCCTCTATAACAACCCCCATTCCACCCTCCCGCCCTCCCGCCCTCTCCTCATACTCCATCCCTTCCATCGCCTCCACTCCCACCCTCCAGCCTCCCTCCCTCGTTTCCTCCCTCCGTCCCCCCCCCCCCACCTCCAGGCATCTCCCCTCCCTCTCCACCCCCCCCCCCCCCCCCCCCCCCCTCCCGCCATACCCTTCCCGATTCTTACTGACCCGACAACAGATTAATACAGAGACCAGAGGAAAGGCCTTTCTACTTTCTCTGCAGAGACCCAGCCGCTTAATTTCTTCCCACTAAAAATGCGCTGGCTGTCCGGCCATTTTATCATTCACTGGCTGCTTCTCTGCAGAGCTGTGCAAACTGCGAAGGTTTCGCTCACTGGAGAGAGCGTCAGCTGGTGTGCGAATTTGTAGCGTGATCTCCTGATAAATGTCTTGTTTACCAAACTGTGTGTGTGTATGCGTATGTGCGTGTGTGTGTGTGTGTGTGTGTGTGTGTGTGTGTGTGTGTGTGTGTGAGTGAGAGAGAGAGAGAGAGATAGTGTGTGTGTGTGTGTGTGTGTGTGTGTGTGTGTGTGTGTGTGTGTGTGTGTGTGAACAAGAACAAGAACAAGAACAAGAACATATTTTATTGCCATATGAAAACCAGAGGTTTTGTGGGGCACAGATGATCAAGTTCAGACATTCACCTAAACTAAACTAATCCTAGCGTTGTCACATCTTGCAACATAACATCATTAGTAGCAGAAAGAAAGCATAGTGTGTATCAGAGTCTGATTAAATTTTCTGTCTCCGAAGAGAAAAACACAACAGGATATACTGGGCAAGTACAGGTTGGAAGCAGTCCAATAACATAAGCTCCGAGGGTTTTGTCATGTTAGTCTGTGGTGGAAAATCAGTTTTTATTATCCTCGTCATCAGTCATAACGTTGTTGGTCAAATAATTTGCAGTCGTCGAGAAAATGTAGTTCGTCCTCAACGACGTGGCATGTCGTGCATAATCTGTTTTCTTGTCAGTGTTGGTATAACGGCCCCTCAATTTGAGGTCATGGGGACTTATTCGTAATCTAGTTAGTGCTCGTCTGCAATCTGTGTCAGTGTGTTGCTCCAAATAAGCCCTGTTGTATTCGGATACTGTGCATAAATTTGAGCTGGATGTGCTGTTTATTCTTTGTTTCTCCAAAACCAATATAAAACGTTTCCACTTCGCATGATCAGAAACTTCAGGCAGTCACACTAAATGTACCTGATTTTCCCTGAATGCTGTA
>CM031600.1:32238601-32253258 GCA_018398815.1 Conus ventricosus
GAACTGGATGAAACCACAGTTGCAGAATGTCTTGATTTTTCGTGAATTAGATAACATTGCTTTAAATGAGAAAAGAAATTGGAAATGAAGAGAGGCAGCTAGAAGAGGATATGCGAAAACTGGAGAAAGCTGAAAAGAAAACGGAGAAGACATGTTAATAATGGAAATGAAGAAAGAACAATTAAGACATATTCGTGAAAGCGAATGGAAGGGTATTATTAAGGTCCAGGGCTAGATGGGTAGCTGATGGGGAGAAAGTTAGTAAATATTTTTGCAATTTAGAAAAGCGACACTATGTTAGTAAAAACATGGCTAGACTCATAGACCAGCAAGATAAAATTTTGATAGACCAGAAAGATATCATCCAAGAAGTGCAGAGATTTTATAAATCATTATATGCTGAATCTGTAGTAGATGACTGCGAGATTAGAAACTTAGTGAATGATATCCCTTGTATAAACGAAACAGACGCAGAAAGATTAGAGGGAGAAATAACGTTAGAAGAAGCTACGTATGTTCTGAGTAAAATGAAAAATAATAAAAGTCCAGGCACAGACGGCTTTAGTGCAGAATTCTTTAAAGTATTTTGGAAGAAATTAGGTGGATTTGTTGTAAGAGGACTTAATGCGAGTTTCAGAAAAGGAGAGCTATCTTGTGTACAGAGAGAAGGAATTATAACTTCTTGTCATGTGACGTAGCCTCACATCAAGGCATGTGACGCTCCATCGCATGTAGTTAATGATATGAATCATTTCCCCGTTGCTACAACTAAAGGAAGAATATTCATGTGGCTTGACTAGTGTAGCGGGCGTCCCCAAAATAATTGTGAGTATGACTCATTCAAGGAACAAATGTGGTCATTGGGTGAAAGTGACCACTGAGTGATAGTTTTACAAGGGCTGGTAAGGTAAGGTGCTGGTCATGTGTTTTGAACACTGAGTATGCACTCACTAGGAGAAGGGAGGAAAGAGTCAGTTTTAACCCAGCAGATGGCCTAGAGACTCGAACCTGTCAGGACGGTGGTCCTCTCTTCTGACCAGTCATTACCAGGTGAGTGATAGATAGTTGGGGAAAGCTACAGGGGGAAAACTTAAAGAAAAGAGAAAGAATTCATATGTTGAATTGGGAAGCAGGTTACTTACACGAACCTTATTCGTGTTTCAGCCCTTCACCCTTCACCCTTCACCCTTCACCCTTTACCCTTCGCCCTTCACCTTTCACCCCGTGAGGTGATTGAAGATGGCCATGGTGTGGGGAACACACCGGTAGTTCAGCCCCAGCAAGTGCCAACTCCAGGGAGAGGAGTTGGAACTCGTCACTTCTCAAGAGACAGAAGAAGTCGAGGAAGAGAAGTCGAGATTCGTATCTCCAGGACAGGAGAATTCGAGGGGGAAATATATTGTCTCAGAGAGACAGGGAATTGAGAAAGCAGGGAAGCTTTACTTGAGACAGGCAGGGCCTCAGTGATTACGGGAGTTGTGTATTCTCCTGGTCCGGATTTTTTGGATAACGGAATGTGAAGGCCATGGCTTTATAGAAGCGGAACTAGATTATTTTATCTCTCAGTGTAAAGAGTGATACATGGGTAAAGTCTATTTTTCTCTCAGTGTAAAGAGAGATACTTTTTGTTAAAGACTGTTTTGTCTCTCGGTGTGAGGGGGAAAAAACATGTGGAATTAAAACTTTCTCTCGGTGTGAGGAGGGATAAAATTGTGCGATTTATTTGTCTTCATTGTTGGAAAAGATACAGGTGGAAAATCTTTTTAAAAAAGTTATTGATGTGATTTAGAAAATTTTTTTTCCCCTTAAGGAGGGGGGGAGAAGAAAAACATTGGGTAGTGCCCCTTTTTGGGTTGATTGGAAAGTTTTGCGTTGCGTATGGAGTAAATGCTGTCATCAATCCCCGGGAAATGCAAAAGGCCCAGTGGACAGGGGGTGACCCCGACTCCAGTTTCACCGGGCTTTTTAACTGCCGTTTTTTTCCCCCCCGACAAAAGAAAAAAAAAAAAGAAAGTTTTTCCCTATTGTGCCCTTGGGGCTTTAAAAAAAAAAAAAAAAATTTATATTTGTCCCCTAAAGGGGTTTTTTGAGGAAAAAAAAAAAAAGGAAATTTTCTATTTGTCCCCTTTAAAGGGTTTTTGGGGGAAAAAAAAAAAAAATTTTTTAATTATTTTTTGTGTTTTAAATTGCATTTGTTTGTGGTTTTTTTTTTTTTTTATTTTATGTGTTTAGGGTGGTTGTTTATTTTCTTTTGGTTGCTCCACTGTTAAGGTTTTTTTTTTTTTTTGGTGGGATTTTTTTTGACCCTTCCCCACTTCAGGCCGATAGCCCAACCCCCCTCTTGCCCAAAAACCTGGCAGCAAGGGGCGGGGCGTTGAGGATGCTTTTCCTTCCCCGAGTATTAGAAATTTTGTCCCCCCTTTCCCCCAGGATTTGATACCCCCAAACCCTTCCTGCTTTTTTACCGGGGGGGCCTGGCTTGGGGGAGTCTTTAGCCCTTTCCCTTCTATAAATATCTATTTCTTTCGCTTTCCTTTTGTTTCATTTTGTTTTTTTTCCCCTTGCCCCTCGGGAGTGTGGGGAATAAAACTTCTCCTCCATCACCCCAAATAGTGTAGGGGGGGATTTAATTACCGTTTCCCCCAAAAAATAAAATCTTATCTTTTGATCTTTTTTTTTTCGGGTTTTGTGGTGGGGAGTTTTTCTTTTTTTTTTGATTTTAAGGGGTGCATTTTTTAATTGATTTTTTAAATTATTTTGTTTTTATTGCGGTAGTGTTGTGTTATATTGTGAGTGATTTTTTTTTCCCCGTCCCCAGTTTCACGGGAGGACAGTGCCCCACTAGGGTGCTGTCTGTGGCTTCTTTTGCTTTTTTTGATTTCTCCCTCCTTTTCCGGTCCTGTTTAAACCCTTTTAATTTTTCCTTTTTCCCCCCCTTTTTTCAAAACCATTAATTTCTCCTCATAAGGCCTATCTATTTTTTCTTTTCTGCTTTTTCATCTTTTGGGTAAGTTTTCCTTTAAATTTTGGGTGTTTCTTCCCCCTTTTTTAATTTTTTTGTGCTTCCTTTTTGTTTTGTAAATTTATATTCTTTTTTTTGTATAAGGCGGTACATTTGTTTTGAAAAACCCTTTTGGGAAAAAAATTAAAAAAAAAAAAGAAAAAAAAAAAAGAAGAAAAAAAAAAAACTGCAACAAAAATTTTAAAAGAACAAAAACTTTAATAAAGAATTTATTTTCAAAAAAATTTTTATTGTTTTTATTTCTTTTTTTTTAAAGGGAAAAACCTTTTTTTTGCATTAATTTCCCATTTTTTTTTCCCTAAATTCCAAATTAAAACATTTGCAAATTTTTTTGGGGGAAAAAATACTTTCCCTTTGGATTTCATATCTCCCCTGTTTTAGTAAGCGGTTTTGTTTACCCCGGAAATTGAATTTTTTTTTGGTATAAACTAAATTACGGTTTTGGGGGAAACATAAAATTACATATTTCCCCCTTTTTTTTATTAAATATTTTGGGAGATTTTGGTGTTTTTTTCTGACGGTTCTTTATGGATGTTTTTGATAAAAAAGTTAAACCCAAGCGGAACGCTTGGGTTTTGAGGGAAAAAACTTCCCAATATGTGCAACAATGCACAAAAAGGGCAGACAGACTAAGGAGAGGGAAAAAAAAAGATACGGGGGGGGAAGGAAGCTGAAAAAATTTAACTACAGAGGGAACCCTGAAAAAATAGACTACGGGGGAAAATTTTTAAGTTAAAACCTTTAGAATTAGGGGAACCGATGCTGAGATTGGGAAGGGATTACAGGCACGGGGAAAACCCCCACCATTTTGGTTTTCCCAAGGCCCCTCAACCAAAAGCGGCTTTTTTTTCCAAATTTTGCCCCCTTTTGGGGAAAAAAAACGGATGACTTTAAATAGTTTTCTTTTCCGTTTATAAAAGTCACGCCCCCGGCTTGGGGTTGGGCCCAAAGGAAAAGTGGAAATTGAAAATTTTGGGCGCGTTTTTTAAAGGGGTGGCGCTTTGACACTGTCCCACTCACTTGCAGCGAAAAAAAATTTTAAACCTTGGGTTCATTTGAAAGAAGAACCCCTCAAAAAATTTTTCCAAATTTTTCTGATCGTTTTCACGAACTTTTCCCGTTCTTTGCCCTTTAACAAAAAAACTTTCCGCTTTTCAATCCCCTTTTGGTCATTTTTTGATCATTTTAAAAATTTATCAAAAACAAAAAAAAACTATTTTTTTTTTTTCCCCCCCCGGGGGCCCCGGGGGGGGGGGATTCTTCTTTTTTGGGGAAAAAACTTTTCCAGAGCGTGAGCAAAAAACTGGCCACTTTCCAAAAGAAAGGAAAATTTTAAAACGTGGGGAAATGTTCAGATGGCGATCATTTTTGAAATCGCTCACCCAGATAAGGGCGTGGCTGGAAAGGGGGAATTTTTCCATTTTGGTCCATGCGTCATTTTACAAATCCCTTTCAGGCAGGGAAGTTAAGGAAAAGGAAATCGGGGGTCATTTTTAGGTCCCAAGGATATACCTATCCGGGAAAGGGAAACGGGGAAATTTTTCCCGGCGGTTCGAGTGACTTTCGTCAATACCAGTACTAAACCCCCGGGAAAAAAGCCCTTACTTTCGAAAAAACTTTTCCGGGGGTCGGGAAAACCGCCCACCACGTAGATTTTTTGGGGCCCAGTTCGGGGAAAGAACGAATTTCACAAATCAGCCCAGCTGCCAAATCAGAAAATGCGATTTTCTTTTGTGTTTGGCAATTTCCCCATTTGAGAAAAAATTCCCCCTTTAAAAAACCCCCAAATGTTTAAAAACCCGAAATTAAAGTCTCCCTGATTGTGAAAAAGGGCCTTTTGGTTTTGGGCACCAGTTCAATTTTTGATGGCTGGTGTTAGAAAACGGGGGCCATAATGGTTTGCGGCTTGGGTTTTTGCGAGACACTGGGGGGCCCCACTGCGGGTGTAGGGAAAACTTTCGTGCTTCAAGACCGTATCTCGCACTGCCCAAAAGTGTGGGGCTTTTGGGAGGCAAGATTGAAACGTTTCCCCGCGGGGCAAAATTTTTCAGTCGACAAAACCGTACAACTCCGGTTTTTTTCCCGCCTGTGTCTTGAAAACCCCCATTCGGGGTGGGCTTGATTTGGGCAATTTCCGGGTGCCCGCTACGTAAATGGGGGGGGCTGGAGGTTTCGTTTTTTCCCTTGTCTTGTGAGAAATAGATAAAAATGTCTTAGAGCGGGGAAAAGGGCTAAAAAACCCCGCAAAAAGTCCCCCAAAAATGGTTTGAAAACCCAGTTTAAACCCCCAGTTGTTTTTAAAAGAAATGCGGGGAAAAGACGAGACGCTGGAGAAATACTTTCTGCTGCAAAACAACTGTAAATGCGTAAAAACCGGAAAACCAAAAAAACTATTTGGACTCTAACATTTCTACGGGTTGAAACCTGGCCGGGACAAAAGAAAGGTTGGGGTTTTCCAAAAAACCACTTAGAGAACAGTGTTTGCACACGGTCATGATGCATTGTTGGGCCTGGCCCAATGGGGGAAACAAAAAAAATTTAAAAGAGAGTTTTTGTTTCTTTTTTTGGCCGGGTGCAAAAAGGGAAGTTACAAAATTCCTGCCGCTCATGTGACATCTCCCAAAAAGACATCTCAGAAAGGCGCTTTCCCATTTTAAACCTTTGCAAAATGCCTCTCTTTTTCCTTTCCATTTCAAAAAGGTTTTTTATTGATCTTTTTGGGAAACCTTTTCCATGTCTTCTTCGGGATATCGTAATCTTGACTTTGGGGGTTACAGCAAAAAGGAAATCCAAAGTTTTTTTCCACTGAAGAAATTGATCCCGAAACTGTCGCTGAAGCCTTACTTGAAATTTTTTTCCAGGTGGGGTTCTTCCAGACGAAAATTTCTCTCGGATTGTGGAACGCCCAATTTTATTTCTGATCTCATGAGAGAAATTTTCAACAGGTGTCAATCTTTCCTTTCAAACCCCCCAAACCCTAACATCCCCAAAACGAAAGGCATGGGGTTTTAAATTTTTAATGGAACGTTTTAAATCCATGTTGGGAAAAAAGGTTTTCAAGGCAGGAAACCCCCGGGAAAGGGGTCGTTTCATACCCGGCCCTTTTCTTTTTTCATTTCAGGGAATTTCCCAACCCAAACCCCTGGGATTTTTCAACCCTTTGAGGGCTTTTCGGACACCCAAACCCAAGGGGCCCTTTGGGGTCTTTTTTGACACAATGGACGGAAAAAAAACGGGGGCATACCTGACAGTAAAAAAGTTTACCAATACGTTTATTTTAACTGCATAATCGTTTGAAGGATGCAAATTTTAAGCCCCTTTCCAACAGTCAGCTGATAGGAAAACAGATTTTGAAAAAGGTCTTTGCAACAGAAAAGCCCAAAGGGGACGTTTTTTCAGCGTTGGGGGGAAAAGTTCCCTTTTATTACTCACTGAAAGAACATAAAAGCTTTTGTTTTATGTGGAAGGGGCCTTTTCAGGTGGTCGAAAAAACTTTTTGCAGTAAATTATAAGATAAAAATTTGGGAAAAACTGAGAAGGTATTTTAAGTTAACATGTTGAAGAAGTATGTTGAACGTACAAATGTTTCCATCAACCCGTCAGTTTAGTGGATATGTCCCATGTCAGAAAAAGATGTCAACATGGGCAGACATTATCATTTAAGGGAAAATTTTTACCCCAAAGTAAAAAAACGGGGGCAGATCAAAGGTTTTTGAAAAAAAGCAAAGTAGGAGTGTTTAAAAAATCTACCAGTGCAGATGATGTTTTTTACCCCCTTTCCCATTCTGTCTATCAAAAGGGGGAAAACCCAGAGGAAATTTGGGTTTTAGTCGAAAGAATTTTTTCTACAAGTCCAAAAAGAAAAAGCTCAAAACCTTTTGAAAGACTTTCAGGATGTGTTGACGGGTACCCCAGGGACAGTAACTGGTATTGAACCCCTTTGGTTTTAGTTAAAAATTGAAAAACCCCGTGCGAACCCGACCATAAACCCCCTCCCAAAATTTAAAAAAAAAAAGGTTTGGGTTTAGGAAAAAATCAATGTAATGCTTGGGTTTAAAGGTGTTTTTAAAAATTTTACATCTCCGTACAGCCACCAGGGTTTTATTGGTGGGGCCAAAACCCGATGGATTTGGTTGCGTTTCTGCATCGATTACGAAAAATAAATAAGTCACTGTTTCCCCATGGCCCAGCCTATCCCAGGGCATTAAGAAATTTCCGTGTCCGCTCTCAGAAGGAAATTATTTTGTGAAAGTATAAACCCTTACAAAAAGGGAAATTTCCAATTTAAATGTTGAACCCGTGCCCGGAACACCAAAAAGCCCTGGCAGATTTGTTTTTTCACGTGCGTTTAAATTCTTGGACAATGTAATGTCTTCCCAAAGGGGAAAAACTATTCCGGTTTTTTTCTTTCTTTAAAGATTACGGTGTGATCCCCTTTTTACAGTGCTTTTATGCAAAGACGAAATTTTAAAGGGAGTGGAAATTTTTGCATAATTTGGGTTATTGAAGTACTATAAAGTTTTTCAAACAAACAAATTTCTTGATGTTGATGGGAATACATAGTTAATTTTTTATAAACAATGGAAAAAAAATTTTAAGTTTCTATTTAGTTAATTTTTCTTGTTAAAGGGAAAATTTTTAAATTTTTGTGTGATGAGCCAAATTTAAAAAATTTTAAAAAATTTACCCAAATTTTTTTATTTTGCAATGAGACAAAACCCAAAAGTTTTCAAAATTTTTCATTTTTTTAAAATGGGAAAATTTGACTTTTCAATGGGCTAAACCCTTTTTAAAGTGGGGAAAAAGAAAAATATGTTTTAAACTATGTTTTTTTTGTTTTTTCATGTCTATTGAGAAACATTTCCCCTTGGGAAATATTCTCATTTTCGAGGGTTTTTGAAAATATGAATTTTGAGGGCAAAGATCAAGGGAAAATATGGTTTTACATCTTTTTGTATGAACACAATTTGTTTCTTTTTAATTTTGGGAAATTCCAAAATTATTTTTATCCATGGAAAATTTTTGAAATGTAAAAATTTTGAGATGTGGTGATCAATTATGAAAGTTTTTTTTTTGAAAAAACTGAAAGTTTTAAATATGCTATTTATGGGGGATCATGATGATTGATTCAATTTCGTTTATTATTAAAATTTTGTGAAAAATGTGTGAATGTTTACACATTTGAGATTCATGGCTGAAGATGTTTTTAAGGGGAAAATTGTAAATTTCCCTTTTAAAAAAATTTTTTGTTGAAAATTTTTTTAAACCCAGGGTGGGGGGTGTCCCGTGACGTACCTCACTTTAAGGAAAGTGACGCTCCAAACGCATTTAAATTATGGGTGTGAATCATTTCCCCGTTCACAAAAAAGGAAAATATTCATGTGGGGTTGGGCTAGTGTAGCGGGGGGTCCCCAAAAAAAAGGGGGTATGACTCATTCAAGGGAAAAAATTGTGGTCATTGGGTGAAAGTGACCACTGAGGGATAGTTTTACAAGGGCTGGTAAGGTAAGGTTTCTGGTCATGTGTTTTGAACACTGAGTATCACTCACTAGGAGGGAAAGGGGGGAAAGAGTCAGTTTTAACCCCGCAGATTGGGCCAAAAGACTCGAACCTTTCAGGACGGTGGTCCCCCCCCCCCCCTTCTGACCAGTCATTACCATTTAGTGATAGATAGTTGGGGGAAAACTTCAGGGGGGGAAAATTAAAGAAAAGAGAAAGAATTCATAGGTTTTAATTGGGAAGCAGGTTTTCTTTTCACGAACCCTTTTTCGTGTTTTCAGCCCTTTTACCCTTCACCCCTTTACCCTTCCCCTTTTTCCCTTCGCCTTCACCTTTTTACCCCCGGGGGTGATTGAAAAAGGCCATGGTTTTGGGGGAAAACACCGGAGTTTAGCCCCAGCCCGTCCCAAATCCAGGGAGAGGAGTTGGAACCGTCACTTTTCAAAAAAAGAAGAAATCGAAAGGGAAAAGAAGTCGAGATTGTATCCCAGGACAGGAGAATTCGGGGGGGGAAAAATTTGGCTCGAGAGACAGGGGAAATTTAGAAAGCCCGGGGAAACTTTTCTTGAACAGGCAGGGCCCCCCCGTGTTTCGGGAGTTGTGGGAAATTTTCCTGGTCCGGGGGTTTTTTGGATAACGGAAAGTGAGGCCATTTCTTTATAGAAGCGGAACCAAAATTATTTTAAACCCCCCCTTTAGTGTAAAAAGAGAACAGGGTTTAAGTCTTTTTTCTCTCAGTTTTAAAGAGGATACATGTGTGAAGAATGAAATTTTTCTCTCGGGGTGAGGAGAGATACAAGTGTGAAGAAAGATTCGCTCTCGGTGTGAGGAGGTTTCATGGGGGGAGATTTATTTATCTCGTGGGAAAAGAGATACAGGTGGGAAAAATTTTTTTCAAGTGATTGATTGTTTAGTAAATTGTTTTCCCCAAGGAGAGGGGGGGAAGAAAACTTCGGTTTTTTTCGCCCCTTTTTTGGGTTTAATTTGGGAAAAAAAATTTTCGTTTGCGTATGGTTTAAAGCCCGTCATGAATGGGGTAAAACAAAAGTGACAGTGGCACCTTTTAAACCCTAAAGGTGATAAACCAAGGCAAAACATAAAAAAATGGAGACCTATCTCACTTTTTTAAAAGGATTTTAAAAAAAATAGGATAAATTCCTTTTTGCAAATCGGTTTTTGCAAGTTCAACCCCAAAATAATTGAGAAGTTTTAAAAAGGGTTTTTTCAGAAATAGATATATTGGGGGAAAATTTTTGGGTTTATATAAGAATTTATAGTTATTAAAAAACATAATCTACCCGGATTGCTTCTGAATATAGATTTTGAAAAGGCTTTCGATTCGATAAACTGGAACTTTATGTTTAAAGTACTGAAAGCATTTGGTTTTCAAAATGATATATGTAGATGGATAGGTACGTTTTATAAAAATATTAAATCATGTGTAATTGTAAATGGTCAGGTTTCGGATTGGCTTAAAATTAAAAGAGGCTGCAGACAAGGAGACCCGCTATCTCCTTATATATTTGTGTTATGCGTAGAATTATTGGCTATTATGGTCAGACAGAATTCCAATATCCATGGGATCTCAGTCAACAATGTTGAACACAAGATTTCTCAGTACGCTGATGATACAGAATTCTTACTTGCAGGAGATAGGAGTTCTTTTGAAAACTGTATAGATGTTCTTGATAGGTTTGGTTCTGTGTCAGGCCTTCATATGAATGTAGGAAAAACTAATGTCGTTTGGCTGGGAAGTAAGAAAAATTCTGATATCGTTATATGGAACATCTAGGTATTGGCATGGAATCCATCTAAATTCCGAGTTTTGGGAATGTGGTTCACTAATGACCTGAAAGAATGTGTAGATATAAATTACTCGGAAAGACTAGCAGATGTCAAACACTTATTCAAAATATGGGTAAAACGACAGTTAACACCCCTCGGTAGGGTAGCAATATTAAAATCTCTTATCCTCTCAAAGTTGACACACCTCTGGTTACTATTACCAAACCCACCAGACATATTTTTTCAAACATGTCAACAGGCTTGTTATAAATTTGTTTGGAATAAGAAACCAGATAAGATTAACCGAAAAACTGCACATAAAAGTATAAAAGATGGCGGCATTGGTCTTCCTGAATTAAAAACTTTTGTTTTATCTCTGAAGCTGTCCTGGATACGTAAAGCTGAGATGTCAACTCATAGATGGCGAAATATTCTGTTGTTTAACTTTCCTAAGTGGTCGCTTATGAAAAAATGGTCCAGAATTCGTTTCCAAATTCACTAAGTATAATCAGTTTTGGGCTGAAGTTCTTGATGCGTATAAAGTTTTTTATTACAAGTGTTCCCCCCAAAACTCCACTGAACTTCTTGCCGAACCATTATGCCATAATAAGCGATTTCAAATCGGAAAGAAGTGCATTGTATCGAAAAAACTAAGCAGCAAAGATATCAACTGTCTCGCCCACTTTTTTGATGACAAAGGAAAGTTTTTGCCGCATGCACTTTTTACAGAAAAATATAATGTAAATATTGATTTTGTCACTTTTGCTGGCTTTAAATCGACTATAATGGACTATATAAAAACGTCTGGTATCACTATAAAAAACGACAAGTACATAAATTCATCATTGTGCTTTAAACATCTTTTCGCTATAAATAAAGGCTCCAAGTTGTATTATGATATCATCATTGCGAATAATCCTAAGCCAAAATGTTGTGATAAATGGGACATGAAATTGTTGATGCAAAATGATTGGAAATCCTGTTTTTTGCACGCGCATAAGATACGTGATGTAAGGCTGCAGTGGTTTCAACTGAAAATATTACACAGGTGTTTATGCACAAATGTTGTTTTAAAAGGAGATTGGAATTGTTGAAAGTAATAACTGTAGTTTTTGCAGCACAACCAAAGATAGCATTGACCATATGTTTTGGAAATGTCACCATGTACAAGTTTTTTGGAATGCTCTCATTGGCTTAATGAAAGAAAAATGTTTGAATGCTGAAAATGTCCTTTTGACAGAAGTACTCGTACTATTTGGCTATGACAATACGATTGTGGGTGACACCGTTTTTTACTTTATAATACTATTTGCGAAGTATTACATATACGTTTGTAAAATAAACAACACCCTGCCACAAATACAAGTATTCATAAACAAATTAAATTTAGATACAAAATTGAGGAACATATTGCATATTTGAAATTAAACCATGCAGATTTTTTGACCAGATGGCTGCATACAGACCATTGATGGATACTGTTTAACAGTTATATCCTTTTCTCTTTCTTTTCTTTTCAAAAAACAAGTTGCACTAATAGATTTAAAAGTGTAAGATGAAGTGTGTAAATGAACACTTTTTTGTGCATTATTAGAGGCCTGATTTCAATATTTTGCCAAAACATAATGATGTGAAAACATCCCTGTCAGCATGATTTTTCTTGATTCATCCACCGCTCTCTCTCTCTCTCTCTCTCTCTCTCTCTCTCTCTCTCTCTCTTCTCTCTCTCTCTCTCTCTCTCCTCTCTTCTCTCTCTCTCTCTCTCGTTTTAGATAATGTTTGCATGAATTTGTGAATTCACATTGTTTGGGGTGATTTCTTTCTTTATTTCTTTATGTACATATTGTCTTCCCTGTATATATACATGTTGGAATGCAAATTTTAAAAAAAGGTTAAAAAAAATGTTAATCTCTCTCAAAAACTCAAGGATCCCTGAACAGGATCTTCATGGACTCCGCTGTAAAATGTTTGTGTCTCACATCGTGCAAGTCCCAACACTCTAAAAGAATATGTTTCATTGTGAGTGGCACATAACATGGAATGCACCACGGAGCTTCTTCACTCTTTAAAAGGTAGGAATGAGTAAAATACGAATGGCCATTGTGTCTGTGTGCAGTACAACATGTTGACACGACCGGCCATTGTGTCTGTGTGCAGTACAGCATGTTGACACGACTGGCCATTGTGTCTGTGTGCAGTACAACATGTTGACACGACTGGCCATTGTGTCTGTGTGCAGTACAACATGTTGACACAACTGGCCATTGTGTCTGTGTGCGCACGCACGTACGTGCACACACACACACACACACACACACACACACACACACACACACACACACACACACACACACACACACACACAACATCACCGTGCAGCTCTTGTATGTACACTGCCATTTTATGCCAAAACGCATCATGCCACATAGTAGTGACACTGTGATTTGTCGTTTATAGTGGACCACAGACAGGTGAATAACTGGATTAAAGTGACACTATCATCATCTTCACTGTCTTATTATCATCACTTCATGTCGCAAACAGCTCATACTGTGGTCTCCCTTTCGACCTCTCCTCAACGTCCACTTGAATAACCTATGTTTAAAGCCTTTCAAGTCCTTGAGGGTAAGCAGGTTTGATGGTAGCAGAATGTCACAACATAACTCTAGAAATTATTTTTAAAGACATACACATTTCAGTGTTTGTGTAATGTAATGTAATGTAAAAGGTTATTTATAAGAGCGCTTTACCTTGCAAGAGCCCAAAGCACATATTACAGAAAAACATGATAAAATTGTAATTCTAATTCAAAGCACACACACACATACATACACACACACGTGTGCGCACACACACACACCGCACACCGCCAAAAAACTTGCACACGCAGACACACGAGCATGTGTGTGCGTGAGGTGAGCAACTGAAGCAACTGTTCTGTGAATTTAGGATTTATAGCACTGACGATTGCAGGGCTATCAACGGAGTGTGACAGCATGTCTGAAACCTAACACACACAACGTCACACAGTTTATAATATGAATCAAAACACACATATATCCACTGTACATGAAGGAGATTAAAACTAATGATTCAATTACTCAGAGCAATTTGAAGGGATAACTGCAGATCAAAAACATAAATCATACCAAATGTCAAGCCTCAAGTATCAAACGAACTGGAAAACATACTGATGAACAGGCTGGAAAGACAAGGATGGTTGAAATAACTGGTCAAAAACAGATGGGGGTGGATGTGGCCTGAGAGTTAGGACAGAAAAAAGGGCAGAAAATCAAAGACAGCAATACAAAAATGACAATTTCTATGGCAGGACTTCTATCAGTGACAGAAAAAAAGGGCAGAAAATCAAAGACAGCAATACAAAAATGACAATTTCTATGGCAGGACTTATCAGTGGTACATTTTACAGACGAGATGCTCAGGCGTTTCCACATGAAGTTACCACTCAAAATGCACGTTAAAAAAAAAACCAACAACATTGGAATAAAAAACCCAAGCAGCTGCATGCACTGCTATACCTTCTTTTGCTATCCCCCCTCCCACACACATACACACACACACACATGCATACACAGAGAATTGATAACATTTGTGACACGAAAACAGAGATTGGAAAGGGGTTAGGCCACAGACAGACAGAAAGAGCCATGTAGGAGTATACCTTCACAAACTTACACACACACACACACACACACACACACACACACACACACACACACACACACACACACACACACACACACACACACACACACACACATCAGGCGTTCCACATGAAGGTCGTTGTGTTGGAAAAGGTCTATGGCCACACCCTCAGGTTAAGACTGACAAGAGATCCTGATGACAGCGCAACACTGTTTGCCAGCATGGGCACTGCAGACTTCTACAATGAACACGGCTTCAGTGTAGGTTTTCTTCTTTTGTCTTTAATTCAGTTGTCTTTTTTCCTCATTCTGTACCGACACACAGACTGCATGTTTTGGTGTCATAAACTCCCATGATGTTGGATGTTTTTGCCGGCAGTATCCAGTCTGCCAGCTCTCTTTGGCCTGGGTGGTGGTGTGCAAAATAAGATGGGTGGTCTTGAACCCGCATATTTACCTTCTCTTTAGCATAATCATTATAGGCTCAGCAGCACAGTATTTCCCATTTTTCCTATCAAATCATAAACATCACATCCTTAATTTAGAAAGAGAGAGGGTTAGTTATTGCCAAGGACACAGACAAACAAAGCACTGGACTTTTGTTTGTTTTTTGTTTGTCTGTGCCACCCAACTGCAAAATCTGCCCCCTCACCAAACCAGACACCATCTTACAGGGCCCCAAAGAC
>CM031600.1:32253358-32271852 GCA_018398815.1 Conus ventricosus
CGCACATGTATATATTCAGCATATGTTCCAGTGGTTGTGATGGTATGTTGGTGCAGTTGTATGTGCCTGTGTGTGTGTGTGTGTGTATGAGATGTAGCAGGCTGGAGAACTTTTTCCTTCATCTGAGGATTTCAGAGAAATAGTTCTGATTTACAAAGGAAAGAAAAGTGAACATCTGAGGGGGAAAAAGGTCCAGTGAATTTTTTTTTTTTTTTTTGGTAATGGCACAATTAGTATCCAGGGTCTTACATTGTATCCAGTTTTTCCAGTCCAGGTTTCCATGATTCTCCATTCAGCGCTTTTCCGCCCACAATCCTTATGGTGTATTGCAGTGCTTATGCTTGCATTAATTAGAGCATTTCAGTGGCAGGCAAATAAGTAGGTGAACGCAAGTCGTTCAGCCATTTTTGTGGTTGTCGGTCATGTTGAGCTTCTTTTTTTCAAGGGAAAATGCAATGTCTTGCATGTCACGATGCTGAAGTAAAGACATTTGATGAACGCACAATTTTTGACTGTTGGAGATTTGATTGGACTTGAAAGACCACAAAAGTGAGCTATTTTGACCAGCTGTTTCGACTTATCAGAAAGTGAACGAACCTGGTTGTTACATTTCCACTTTGTTAAAAAGGGCTGAGCTAGTCATTTTCAAATTCAGAAAACGTGAAAGTTAGTATGGTGACAACAATTCCTTGATACTTTCAACATGATAGAACCTTATAAAGTAAAAGGAAAACAACAACGAATCAACTGATCTTTCATCATAATTAACCTTATCCAGGAAATGATAATTGGAAAGTTGTATGATGTAATTTTAAAGCGCTTAAAGTTAAAGAATGCCATTGCTGTAGTTGATTAACTTGCACAGTACAACAATAAAATCAATGATGGAGTTTGTTTTCATGGTGGTCTTATGAAAACATTAACGTGTTTCGTTTTAATAGAGCATTCTTTTGGAATGGACCTTGGCAGAAAGCAGCACAGAAGTTTGTTGCATTGGCTTTAAACCTGTGAAAGATTCATGAGGAACAGTTTGTAAGATTAGGGGAGCAGGGCTGCCTACCGTCCCGGAGTATCCGTATTTGTCCCCCGAATAATGAAATCATGCAGCCTGTCCCTGGAATCCACTTTTTTATTCTATGTCCCGCGAAAAAAAAAATTCGGGATAAAAAAACAACAACAAAAAAACGAAGTCGAGTTCGTCAGCTGATCACCAGACTGACCGACTTCGGTCATGGCCATCCTGACCAAATCCGTCGGAAAGACCCGAACATTGCCGAACTGACCAGTGCGCATGCGCATACACCGTCTTCCCGAGTTTTGAAAGCGAGAAAAATGGACGCGAAACGGAAAGCGTTAAAAATGCCGACGGCGATCTCGACTATGGGGCTTCTCTCAAGAAGAAGAAACGTCGGCAGACATTCCTGTCAAAATATACGGAAACCTGGCCGTTCATCAAGCGTGGCAAGATCGAGACTTTACGCGTCTTGTGAAATTTGTGCGTGTGAGTTCTCCATCGATCTGGAGATAGGGATGAAATAACCCGTCATGTCGCCACTGAAAAGCCAAGAAGAACACAAAAATCCGTGAGAGCGAGAAATCTTGTAACATTAGCGGATTCTTTCAGCGCGCTCAGACGTCAACCAGTCAGGAAACTTTTGACGTCATAAGAGCTGAAACGATGATGGTTGACCTTGCAGCTGAACTGAATTTGCCGATGGCTGCGCTGGACAAGCTAAACAGATGCGTTAAATTGATGTTTCCTGACTCGACATCGCAAAGAAGTTTCAGTGCGCTAGAAGCAAAGTAGCATTGTAGAAGTTGTACACAGTGTAAAATAAAGGTAAGCTTTCACTTTAATTTTGATGTGGTTATGATATGTGCTACCGCTGCATGTGTCCCTGGAAATCAGTCAGTATCCCTGGTTTTGAAAAAGTATGTCCCTGAAAGAGGTGGAAGGGGTAGGCAGCCCTGGGGGAGTGATTCAAGAAGCTGAGTGGAATTAGAAGTGGCTAGAATGGTTCTCTGAGGCTTGTTCTCAACACCCTAATGACTGATGTCGGATCATGGTGAAGAAAAACACCTTCACTCGCCGTACTGATGTGTTCTGTCCAGTCTGAGGTGGTTTAACCATAGTGGGTCATAGTTGTGGGCCGAGTCCTGTTCTTTCAGTTGAGATGGTTAACCAAGCCTGTGTTCAACATAAACTTAGCCTGTGTTAAAGACTGAACAGCAATAAGGGGTTTTAGACTGAACAGGTATATATGATAAGGGGTGTGCAAGGCAAAATTCGAGAAACATATGTTCATAGTGGTATGCTGGAAGCTGGAAGAAAAATTATTTTCCTGCCAGGCAAAAGGACAAACAAATACTAAACATAACACTTTTCGACCTCTTTTTTTCTTTTTCAGGCAAGATAAACTACATTCAGGACAATGAAAACAAAGAATGAGCAGTTGCTTTTTTTCTCAAATTGGGCCAAAAGTGGATGTGGCTATGTGCCAGCATGAGTTTGTGGCTGGCTCGTGTTACCGTTTCTGTCACACCAGCACATGATGGCACAGTCTTATGAAAAATGAAATGGGATTTAACATGCATACAAGATTTTTTTTAAAAGATCTATGGGGTGTTGGGTTCAACAAAAGTGAAAAACAAGACGGACAAAGATAGCGGCAGTGCCAACACTACCATATTCTTCGTCAGGAATGCTGAAGAAGAGGAATAATTTTACCTCTTCAGTGAAGTCAGAGGCTGACTCTTGCTTCCAGCTCAGTGAAAAAACTGTGCGTCCCAGGGACCCTCTCTGAAAATCGTGCACTATTAACATCAACATGTAATCATGCCACAAGTTTTTGACAGTTTGAAAGAGCTGAAGTTACTATTCAATGTTTATTCAGATTACTAAACAGAAAATAAATTTGGACTGTTATGCATCAGTGCAGCTTGTTATATTTCATTTGGAATGACATATTGATAGTAACAAGACTTATTTTCTTTGCCAGCCGTGTTTGTTTTCCTTGTGTTTGATGATTTATGACATTCTAAAGTATTTCAGTTCAATTGGCAGTAACATTAACGCTGAAAGCAAAATATGATAAATGGCATATTCTTAAGTATTTCAAATAAATTGGCAATAAAATTAACAAAATGCATACTGAAAGCAAAATTTGAGGAACAGCAGCACTGTTGCATCTACTCTTAGTAGTTAGTCTGTCAGATAATTTTGTCATCTGCTTGATAAGGTTTGATTCTGAACAGTTTTGCAAGCATGTTTGCACTTCAGTGAAAATTGAATGGGTTTTTTTGTGTGTATATTAAGCTGTTAACATATTTAATGTTTTAAACTTTTTTGTGTTTTGTTTTGTCAGGGCACTCAAGATTCACACCTTCTTTAGTGTTTTGTCTTAACATTAAAGTATCAAAGTTTATAATATGTTTGTAATGCTCATTGTTTAATTTTACTGTTTGAAGATGATACTCTGCTAGAAGATTGTTTCAGCACACATTCTGATGAGCTAAAAAAAATTAAAAAAAAAAAAAAAAAAAAACCAACCAGCCGCCGTGGCGAAGTGGTTAGCGTTGCGGACTCCCGGCTGGGAGGTCGTGGAATCCCATCAGAGGCATGTGGGTTTTTTCTGCCCGACCAGCTCCTACCCAGAGTTGAGTTTGCTGCGGACTCAGTTGGGAAGACTGGGACCCACAGTCGAGTTTCATCCACTTAATGGATGCGTTTCTGAGAGTGTTGCTCAAATTTCCTGAGCAACGCTGCAGGTGCCTGTATCTCTCGGGCCTGGTTGACGCCGGGATATATTATGAAAGGAAGCGTAGAGTACAGCCCTGTCATGTAGTCTCAGACCGAAATGGAAATCCGTAGCATCATCTTAATCATCCTCATTCCCATTGATCAGCATTAAAAAAAAAAAGTCTCAAATTCTGTGGCCCTTCATGCTCTGCTCTCATGGTGACCCCAATTTCGATGTCCTCTCCACGTCTGTGGCCTTGGTTTGCTTCCGTCGGGTCACGGTGGCGAGTCCATGGGGCTGTCGTTGGACGGACGTGGTGGCGCCCTCCGGAGGGAGAGCTCACTCACGCCGGCTCCGCGACTAAGCAATTATTGTCGTCAGTAGGGGGCTTAGTAGGTGGTGTCCTGCGTTATGTTAGATCAGAACAGGCGCCACGAACACCACCGAAGTGACTCGGCAGCAGTGCAGTGTCTCCTCCGGTGGGTTGCCTCTTGACGACGTGACATTGACTGCTCCCTGTGGATTGCCGGTGCCGGGGCTGCGGCGGGGCCGGCCGGGCCATGGCTGTGGACGGGGTGTCGGAATGAGCGGCGTGGGTGCACTGCCTCTGAGGTGACGCAGAGGTTGGGACAGCCAAAAAAAAACCACCAAATCTAGCACTTCTTGATGGTCTCACCAAGTAACTTCTCACCAGTAACTTTCAGTATGGAATAAACTTTGATTTATTCTTCTGTTCACAGTCGCAGCGTTGACTATGGTACTGACAACATACTGGAAGACTGTGCTTCCAGCTGAGATTGTTGGCAAGCGAATCCGCATCAAGCTGGATGGTTCTCGCCTGGTCAAGGTTCATTTGGACAAGAACCAGCAGACCACGTGGAGCACAAGGTCTGTGATTGGTGTTTTCCACCTCTTTCTCATGTGTTTTCCATCTCTTTCTCATCTGATTCCAGGGCTCCTCTCCCATGCTTGGTCTTTCCCCCTTATCAGTCTCCTGCTCAGTTTTGCTTCATGTACTGCATTTCTTTTCACATTGTCCCTCTCACCAGTCATACTACCGCAGAAAAGATCTGAACTATGTATAGTTTGTTAGATCATAATTTTTGGACCTAAATGCATAAATTTGTTTCCATTCAGTTTAAGAATCATGGAAGCATGGCAGACAAGTTTCATCAGTATCGTGTTAAAGATGCCTTTTTTTTTATCCAGTGGCATCAAGATGACTTTAAGAGTCTTGATAGTTTTGCAGACAAATTGTTAATACATGTGTTCGATTTTTGTAGTAAAATGTTTAAGTTTCACTAATCCTGAAAAATCTGTAAAGGTTGGAGTGTACATACACCTTTTTATTCATGTACATTGACCTTTTTTATTCATGAATATTGTATATTTTGTCTTTCAGGTGGAGACTTTTTCAGCAGTGTACAAAAGGTTGACTGGAGGATGTTGGCTTTGAGTTTCCAGATTGGGTATTGTAGTACCAATAGACACAAATAAACAGAATGCTGTAAATAAAAAATTGGTGTATCTGTCTATACATGTTTGTGTCTTGAGTGAAGGGCAGTGTGTGTGGGTTTTTTTTTTTTAATTTAACACTCTCTTATGCTGTTTATTGTGTGGTGGGTTATGATACAAGGGAAGTCTATAATAAAAAGAATCTCACTTTACTGTACTTTGTGAAGTAGATTTCTTGATTCAGTATCCTGGCTGCTGTCTCACCACGAGTACCACACTAGCCTTTACAAAATTTTGCATGGTGCAATTCCATTGCAATCTTGCAACATTCTGATCATGACTTGAAATGTTGTGGAGAAATGGAAAAGGAGCTATTATGGAGATAAAGAACTTTCCTCCGTCTGAATTCTTTTTGTCCTAGATCCCTCTGCGTGTGGTGGGACCTAACGGGAACCTAAATTCTGTTCAAAAGCAATTCATCTGGTTCACTATACTGGTGTGTGTCAAACAGAAAGGTGGCGAAAGTTCGTTTGTACATTACAATTCACTTATTCAAAAACATTTTCTCAATGTCTGGAATCTGCCATGATTAAACGTGAAACGGAATGCTGATATGACAATTTTCTAGACTTAACCCCTTGACTGCTGCTATTTTGTATCGGTTTTGTACTTCTGTGTGCCGGAGCAAAATTTGACTTTTTTGCGGTAGGTTCACTAATTTGATCAGTGCTTATTTATTTGTGGAGATATCTTAGATTTTTGGCATGTTTTCTCTTACACCCAGGGCTATAATATCTGCAAATAATATTTGTTTTTGTTCATTCTGAGTATAATTAATAATCTTATTCAACTTTTTTTTAAATTTATATTTTGCAAGCATACAAAACCCCACAGCAGCAAAACAAAAACATACAAAACCCAGCAAAAAGTGGTTTTAACCCTTTCAACCGCCAAACATTCTATTTTGCATAAATCCCCATCGCCAGCCATTTTTCCAAAAAAGCTCTTATTTTATACCAGCATATGTGAAACGCGGATATCTCTGGAACTAAACAACCATTCTCATGCTATTTTTGTAAAATGGAGGAGATACACTGTACTTTTATTATATCATAACATGTTAGACGGTTAAGTCAACAACAATTTCAAATTTTTAGTGATTTCAAGTGCAAAATAAAAAAAAGAATGTTATGTTCCTTCTAAACGTAAAAAAATGAAGAAAGAATGCCAACAAACTCTCAACAAGGGAGGAAAAATACTCCACTCACAATTGAAGACCAGAAAGTATGATATTTCAACAGAAAAGTGGAAGAAACGCCACAAATACAACTACTCCAATAAGCAGGGAACACACACACACACACACACACGCTTATGCCTAACTGGTACACAGTCATGTAAGAAAGAAAAGGGAACACAACCATACGTCCTTTCACTCTCAACAGTAATATTTTTTTATGAACACAAAGTCATTCACGTGCCTGTTGGTCTCTGAACCTTTGAGAGCCCTTCAGCTATTCATAAAACCCACCAACACGTCTCTGTGGCTCGCCTCTCACGTGTCGGTCGGCCACGCCCCTTCAACCTCGACCAGCAAGTGTCGGCCCACAGCGTGTGTGAAGTTCACTGCTAAAGTCTTAGCTGGCCCCCTCACATAACCCATCAATGATCAGTCAGTCAGTGAACAGTCGGTCAGTGCTGGCTGGCTCAACGCAAAAACTGGGGCACAGCGGTAGTAAGTAGGCGTCTAGTCTTATCTCTCATCAGCACGCCTCCTCTCCCAACTATTTGGCCACGGTCCAACGCTTCACGTTGCAATAATTCGGTCAAGCTGTCACTATCGTTGTTTCCTTATAACTATCGGGGTCTTCATCTGTATTAGGAACAACTGACCGTCCTATTCAGTATTCCCAGCACTTGATGTGTGGTAAATGTACGGCAAGGTCGAGTACGTAAAGTGCTTGGTGGTGACGTCATAGTGAATGGAAAAACAATCGGAATAAAGTCGATAAAACACTGAACTGAATAGTATTCTGACAAAGCAAATGGCTGTGAGCACGGGCCAGATCATCCCCCGACTATGACGTTTATTGCTGGCTTTTTATCTCATGAACTTGGATCGTGAGAGTATCAGTAGTTAGTCACCCTACTTTGTCACCAAATGGCGACGTCGGCGCACCGCCCTGTCGTCGCAAAAGTCGCCTATGGCGGTGAAAGGGTTAATGTTTACTGATACACCTGTGTAAACATTTGGTAGTGAATTTACAACCCACATTGTTGTTTTATATGATAAATTATGCATTTCTGGGGTACAGTACAATCCAGGTATCAAGGGACACAATTTTGTTTTCTTGGGTAGGTAGTTCACTGATTGCCCACTGCTCTTTCAATTCTTGACATATATCTTAGATACTTGGGAAATTTTCTTGTTATATCCTTGGCTGCAGCCAGATATCACAATAGTTTGATTTTGTTTGTAATGAGTAGACCAAAATATACATATTGATGAATGTTTTGTTTGAAAAACAGACACTCAGAACATAAAAACTATACCACTATAATCACAATGAAATACCACAAAAACTGGTGTTAGTGTCCTTTGAACTTCGTGACAAACATCTGTATTCACAATAAAGCTTGACAATGCATAAAATGTTTAGCAACCCATATCATAGGGGGCACTCCAGCCCAGGTAACGGGAAAGATGATGAATTGCACATTATCCACAGCATCAGTCTGCACATCTTGCAAGCCTCTTGGGAATTGGTCTTGTTTAGCAGAGATGAACTAACAATAACAACACTAAGTGCAACTTCCAATTATTCTGTCAGGTTTTTTTTTCACACATGTGGTTTGTTCACTCATGAACTAAGTGTGATTGATAAAAAGCCATCACCACAGAAGATAAATAAAACATTGCAAAACCAACCACACCCAAAAAAAAGAGACTGCTAAAGATGGACTGAGCTACAAAAGGCCACACCACAGATGATGAAAGCACACTAAGAACTGAAAATACACCGGTGTCGCGGAGATAACACCACCCACCAGAACCTATGGACAGAAGGTCGGGATCCAACACTACTGCCAGTAAATGCAAGTTATAAGTTAGTTGACTGACACACATTTGGGTATACACACACACACACACTTGCACAAGCACCATATTCAAAAGCAACACGCACATGTCACACACGCGCACACACACAACAGCACCACATGCAAAAGCACCACACACACACCATGCACAAACACTACACACACAATGTATACCTACACCATGCACAAGCACTGCTCTCTCTCTTACACACACACACACACCATCCAAACACACACAAGGACACACACACATCACAAAAACAACTCCATGAAATCCATAGGCTTGAAATTGTCAATGTTCACCTCCATACCTGCATCACCCGTGAAAGAAAGGTCGAGATTGGGCGATCTGCACTGGCCTCTGTCCATTCTGAAACAAGTTCAGACTGACGAGTGCCACACCCTCTTTCTCTGCCACGCCCCGTCACACTGGACCCTCGCCGTTGTCCTAAACCCCCTCCCCTTCCTCGACTCTCCCCCCGACCTCTCACGAAAGGAGGGAGGGGACGGTCGACAAAATGGAATAGGCTCTTCACTCTCCGATTCGGGCCCACTTGTGCCGGATCGCTGGGTTTAAAGTCGGGGATCAGCTTCGTCATCAATACCTATCTCAGAGGGCAAAGGGTTGGTGTTGATTGTGATCGCTTTATTCCTCCTGCTAATCGCTTCGTTCTACTTCTCTGAAGTCTTCGTCATCGCTTTCACGGTCTTGGATAACTTCTTGAAGCACTTCAAGAGCATTAGATCGTTTGAAAACGGCACACGCATGATCGAACTGCCTGCTCGACTCGCCATCTTCATACTGAGAATGACTCAGCCGAACCTTGCCGAAGTTATCGTCCGGACGCGAGCCGGTCAGTCAGCGGACCCGCCAAAAGGGAAGAAACCGTCCTTTAGGGTCCCTACAACCGTTTAAACCATTTTTTCCCTTGCCTCCTTCTTTAAATCACGAATTTTGATGATGAAATTATCCCGAACGCAGTTCGTGCAAGGCACACAGCTTTCCCAAACCATCTCGAACGCCAATTCGTGCAAGGGCAGTCAGCGGGTTAATAATGATAGAAAAGACCAAAACTTTTAATCTTACAGAAGCACTTTTTAAGAGTTGACTCAGAACTGCAGCTTCAGTGATGAGCCTAGGCATTGCTTCATTACCTCATAACAATGACTAATGATCTGCAGGAATCTTTGATTTGGGGATAAATCGATGTAAAAAAGAACGCCTGCCATGGTAAAGTGGCTAGCATGGTGGATTGTCGGTGAGGAAGTCGTAGGTACAATTTCCATCAGAGCCATTTATTTATTGGATTTTTCGGCCCTAACTGGCTCCTCCCTAAAGCTGAGTTTGTTAATGGGCTTAAATGGGAAGACGTGGAACCCACACAGTCAAGCTGCTTCTGCCTGCCTAGATTGAGTTTGCTGTGGCCTAAAATGGGAAGACTTGTACCCCGCAGTCAAGTATCGTCCTCTTCTTTGATGTGTCTCTTGGAATGTTGATCGAATTTCAAGGCTCACACCACAGGGTGTTCCTTCTCTCAGGCCTGGTTGATACAGGGATGCATACACCCCTAAAAATGTATTCTCTGACCAGAATGGAAGTACATAGCACCATCCTCATTGATCGGCATTCACAACAACAAAAGTCAAATTCTGTGGCCCTTCATGTTCTGCTTTCATGGTGGTTACCCCTTTATGTTTTCGATTTTCTCTCCATGTCTGTGTCCATGGCGAGTTTGAGCTAAGACTTGTCATGATCGGCAAGCTTTTGTGGGCTGTCAATGGATGGACCTGGCAGTGCCTTTTGGAAGGAGATTGTCACTCGTGCTCATTCGGTAACTAAGCAGTTATTTATCAGTAGGGGCTTTGCAGGTGAAATGCTGACATCTTGTGGACATTGGTTCACAACAAACACCACCAAAGTGATTCAGCAGCAGGGAAGTGTTTTGTCTGGTGGGTTATGACTTGATGATTGCTACCTGAAGATTGCTGATGCTAGTGCTGTGATAAGACAAGTCACACTGTGGCTGTGAACAGAAAATGAATAAGTGGCCTTGGAGTTACGCCATTGTAGAGGTATGTAGTATGGAAATTGGATTGAAAAATAAGTAAATAAATAAACTAACCAGTAATTAATGGGGAAAACAGACAAAAAAACTGATGACATTAAGGTGTTCAAGATGGGTCAACATTGGGCTTAAATACAGTGACAAGGCTGCTCTTGAGACTGAGGATGCCTTGCCCATTTCTTTCACTTTGCTTCCTTCTTTCAGCACTCTTATTTCCCAGGCTTGAAATAATTTCTGAAACTTTATTTTCCTCTTTGTAACGATTAAAAATCTGCAACCATAAGATTTAGATTATTATGAGGTACAGCCAGCCATACACGCATTCACACACAAGATTGATGATTTACCTTAAAATAAATAAAATCTTAGCTGCACACAACAGCAATGAGTAATGAAGAAATAAAACAATGGGAAAAGCCTTCGTCACTTTACAGTGACTTGTGCTGACAAAGGCAGTTAACTTTTTATGTGAGAAACTGCATTCTGGTGAGAAAATTGCCTTCTGTGGTTCATTGTGCTCAGATTGTCGCACGAGATTCAAAAAGTTGGGCAGGGGTTGGGGAACCATAGACCTATCTTGTCTATCTTTTTTTTGTCCAGTACCTCCCCTCTCTCCGTCCCCTCGGTAGCAACTTGTCCATGAGAAAAGCCACAACCTTGGGTTCCCAGAGTACTGTTAAGATACTAAAAACACTACACTGTCGAATATTTCATGATATCTGCATGCTCTAAAGACTGATAATTAAAAATCGACTTCAACATGCACATTTTTACTTTTCAATTAACTTCATAATGTTAATGTCACAAGGTGTGCAAAAATGAACTGACCAAGTCGTACCCCTGAAAGAAAACTCTAAACATTTTGATTTTTTTTTTGGAGATATTTTTAACTTCAAAGGTCACTGCAGGACACAATGTTACTTAATAATGACGTGTCCCTCAAATGTACAGGATTCCCAACTAAAGAGAGAAGGAAAAAAATCAACTATATGAAATAAACATCATGGTTTAAAAAATATGAAGATTAAACTTGTCCTGTACATGTGATAGTTTTTTTAATATGTGACTGAAGAATGATATCTTGTCAGAAGCAAGCGCCCAACAGAGTTTCAACAGCAAATTGAGGCATCAGAATATCATTTCAGACATGACTGGAACTATACATGACTGGATTGAGGTAAAACATTTGTGACTGGGCTTGGTGTCCGATGACTTTAAGAGTTATATTGTAACACAGTTTTTCGACAAATTGGGGTTTTTGGACATATTCAATTTATCAACAAAACCATTTTTAACTTTTCAATGACTTGGCTCATTGTGGCTTGTAACACAAAATGGGTCCTGGGAATGAACTGGACTTGGGCACCAGTGAATCTTTTGTCAGCTGAATAGGAAACATCAAGCCCGTCAAAATTTGAAAAATTCTCTCTCTCCAATTCAGTCGGGGGGGGGAAAGGAACCAGGAAAAAACTAATAAATGTCGTGCAAATTGATATTTAATTTTCTTGCTATAGAGATGTTTTCTTGTTACACAGGGTTTTTTTTAGTTTTTTTTTTTTTTACCTGGACATGCCTCGAACTAGGCCACGAAGCCTACAATGGGAATTCCTCCATGTGGCATGTGGAATTTCCATCCCTTTTAAATCTCGCGAAGTGTACATTAGTATCGCACAAAGTGTTTGAAAGAGTTAAGCAAAATGGATTGATACTTTGGACGGAGAAGAAAGGAATATTTGTGACTCCTTACTTTTGTGCAGTGGGTAAAAAATGCCATCAAAATGTTCCAAGTGTATTTTGGAAATTTTCATAATGTTCTGAGTGTATTCGGAAAATATCATCACCATGTGTTTATCATTCTTTTTTAGCTTGGATTACATACTTTACTATTTTTTTCTAACATAAATCTGTTCAAGGTCAGAGTGTTTTCTCTCAACACCCCCCCCCCCCCCCCCCCACCCCCCACGCCCCCCCCCCCCGTTTGTTGTTGTCGCACTAACAAAACAGATGTAAGCAACTGTCGTCAGCTCTTGTGTTTTGTCTGTATTGGGTGAATGTTTTTTCAAAGTATACTGAGCACAGGTTGTCCAAGTATTTAAGAAATTTATGTATGGGCAATGTTGTAACAAACTTTCTACTGACCACAGAAAGCTGATTATTTAACAAATTTGAGATTTTCAAGGCTTTCAGCCAAGTCGAGAAATGTGAGAACTGACTGGGACAGTATGTAACAAAATCGCTGCTAAAAACCCTCGCTTCTCTTAACCTTATCACCAGCAATAAATGCAAAATGGAATAAAAAATGTTATGGTTACTTTTTAAGGTTCTGAACAAAAAATACTTAAGATAGACAAGACATTAATATACCCAATGTTGTGGCTGTGGGATGCAAAGACTGACAGTGTAACAAATGCTGAGCTCTCAGCAGCTGTAAGATGTCGCAACCCAACAGTACCCCAAATTTCATGCATGGGCAGCATGGGTTAACTAAAAAAAGCAAAAAATAAATAAAACTTTCCCGCCATGTCAAGGATGCAATAGGAACCTGATTTGCTTTGATCTTTGGTGATGGACAAGGAGTTTTATAAAATTCTGATGAAAGGTAAAGACACCAAAGATAACCCAGTTCAATAAGAGTAATTCTCAGTCTACAATGAAAATAAAACCATGATAATCTCTTGGGGAATGTATCATGTTGGCAAAATGCCAGTGCCCCATGCACAGAAAACTTGTGCATGATCAATGCAATTACTTCTCAAGCAGTCTGTCACTGTCAGGAATCATGCCTACAGTAAAATACATGCATGATTTTTCCTACTCTGTGTAAGTTTAGGATCACTGCAGAAAATTTGGGAATCCCACCTGCTAGGCGATACTGAATTGCACAACAAAATTTTTTTTTTTTTTTTTTTTCAATTTTTACCTGAAGAACAGCAAAATCATGCAAGTGCGACATGAGAAGACCCCGAATTCTGATAAAAGCCAGGCAGATCATGTGTTCATTTCACAACAGGTCTGTTATGACGAGCAGCAGTCACCTGGATGTTGGTCAAGTACCTTTTCAGTTTGTTGGTACCTAGCACATAATCTCTTTTTGTACTGTTATTTGTCTTTTTTACTTTCATCTCGTTTAAAAAAAACAAAAAAAAGGGGGAGGGTGGGGCAATTTTGATGAGCGTTTTTCTTTTCATCAATTTAGGGCAGGATTCCAGAAAAAAAAACCTGTTCTCTTAGAGATTGGTTTTGATACTCTTCAAAAATTTTCTGAAGACATGCTCGGGTCACTAGATAGCAGGTACACAAATGTACTATCATGTTGATCGCTTTTTTTCTCTCTCCACTTGACCACAATAGACTAGATCAAATTCACAGTGCTTTAATTACCCAGTATGCACAAAAGGAAAGTAAACTTGGCTGCAGGGGGCAAAGAAGACATGAACACATCATACAATTCAAACCAAGTAGCTCCAAGTAATACTGCTGATAGCAGGGTTATGAATTTACAATGATATTTTTTAAACTAGTTTAGCATTCTCGTTCTAGTTGCCCAGCTAATAAGATTCACAAAGTTTAACAGGGCTACACAAAGTTAAACATGAACTAGTCGCAAGGGGAACTAAAATTTCAAAGCCAAACACTTTTATATCCATCCATTCAGTCATTTGATAAAAGACCATTTTTCACCTTTTGGAAATTGGAGATCAAATTAAAACGGACCATTGATGTTAATGAATTCGTACCAGCCATACTTCAATTCACAACATGTATGGCACACATCCAGCTGAATAACACACTGTTCTGACTTGCATTAAAAATTGCATGCATAATAATAATTAAAAAAAAAATGTAATTCTACACACTTGATTTTAGTTTTCCTAACATATGACAATAAAAGTGCTTAAGCCACACCAAATCACTGATCACAGTCAGGACAAGACCTGACATTGAGATGGAACAAAGTCTGGAATCCTTGCAAAAGAACAGCAGCAGCAAAAGCTAAAACCAATTTTGGAGAAACCAATACACACCCGGGATCCAAGCTGAGTCATTTCACAAGTAGTAATGGTGTTATTGATCTTCCCGAATGAAATGCAATCATGGAATTCGTTGACACCATAATAGCAAAGGAAGATCTATACAAGCAATGGAGATGACTTGCTCTGGAAGATACTTGCATCTCCTAAAACTTAGCATGTTGCAAATGATAAAAAGTCTGCAAAACCTTTGGACAGAATTTTTGAGCCTTTGTGAAACCTATTGACCACGATGTGGAAAAGACAGCTTAAGGGATACATACATATGACGATTCATGACCTTCCACCTGGAGACGAGGGACGACAGAAAGTGAAGTGAACAGACAACAGTACTGAGTAACCAGGAAGAAGTATGCCCAAAAATTCAGTACCCGCTGACAACAATCAGAGGCAAGACTGCTGCATTCATTATCACAAAATCTCCATAGCCCTTGTTTTTGGGTTTGAAAACCCGTGGTCGGTTGAAAAATTCACAAAATGCCGATTCTCAGCCTGACGTGAATTGTCTAAGTTAATACTATATATTCTTTACCATTCTTTTATTGTGACCCCTTTCACTGCGGCATAGAGCTGTATCAGAGCTCCCTTTCCTGTTATACAAAACAAAATGGAAAAGTCACAGACTTCCGACGTAAAATGAATTTTAAAAAAAAACCTTTATAAATGTCCTTCATTTGAGCCAAATGCTGATGTGTAAGTCATTGCTAAAACACAAAAAACTGTGTAAGTGAAGGTTCATAATTTGGGAACATTCGTCGAAGAATGTCGAGCAAACTTAAAATTCATTACACCTTTTTTTTTTCCCGCACAAATCATTTGATCCTATCTGAAAAATATCGAGCAAAATTAAAAAATGAATATAATTACACATTTTCTTAGCACGAATCATTCGATTCTATCAATTATCACAGATTTTAGTCCACAAGTTGAAAGCTGACATTTAATGATACTCGTTGATGTACAAAATTGAATTTTGAAAGACGGTACCCATGAAATGTGCACATGCTCTTTCAAACGTCATGGCAATCACCAAAATCAAATTTACCTCATGCGGGAAGCAATTTCTCAACACCACAAGTGAACCATGGGTTATCTATCAACAAGTTGTTTTTCAAAAGTACTTGTCTACCAATCTGTTGCCTGTAAAATGCTTTCACTCCCCTGTTTCTTTGTCTACAATGTCAGCAGCAGTCGAGTCTCTTTCCTTTTGCTGACTGCTGGCTCCAGGCGGTGTGGAGCTGTTGGAATTTCCCAGCGAGCCCTGTGTCTCTGAAAGTGGCAAAAATAGAATCCATGTCTGGCACAGCTACTTCCGGGTTGATGTCCCGAGCAGACACTGAAGAGAATGCAGACTGGATGGCACTTTCCCGGATTGCTGTTGGCGGCTGGTACAGCAGGATTTGTAGGCTGGCTGGCTACAGCTGGCATTCTAGCGTGGCTCTGTGTTGAGGCGGCTGCCACCAGGATTTGCCCAAACACTTTGATGTATTGTAAGGACAAGTCCTTTGCCGGGACCAAAGCTGGCAAGGAGCCAGCCAGAACTTGAGGCTGCAGTTCTGCAAACATTGTAAAACAGGGGAACTGGCAAATGAAATTTCAGATAAAATTTACGATTAATGGTTTGTTGTTACTTCCAATCCTGTTTCTAAAGACCCTGAGTGAAACTTAATTTTGGAATTATTGATGTATTATTATTATCTTCTACCAATTAATGTTTTCTCTACGAATCTCGCACCTGAAACACAGGTAATCACAATTTAAAAAAAAAATAAAAACAGCTGCCATCTGCAGTGGTCAATATAAAACTGACGACTGAGAAGCTGTGGGCTCCAACCCTCAGTGTCACTAGGGAAATTTTTCAGCCTGGCTCAGTGGGTGTCTACCAGCCATAAGAGCTGGGGGAAAAAACTGGAACCACACAGTTAGCAGCATCTACTGTAGAGAAGCATCACTGAGAGCTGAGCTAACATTTCCAAATTATCAACACTTCTCTTGGGCCCTGTTTAGTGAGTGTTAAATACCAAGATAAAATTATGAAAGGAAGCATGCTGGTCAGTGAGTCATATCTTGCAACTAAGACCAAAAGTGAAAAGCCAAGCGCGTAACATCAAAGATACTTCAGTAGTTCACACGAGACTGACATTAAAACAAAAATCTGAAGTAAGGTTTGCTCTGAAATCTAAGGGGAGCTGAGGGAGGCAGGGGTACAGAGATGCCAAGGCTTCCAAAATATTAACTAACATTTTGACATTTTCTGTAGCATTCCAAATTTAAGCGTTGCACTTTGTATGCATATCACTGAAACTGTTATGGAGATTTTTCTTCTTCCCTCTTTGTTTTTCTTTTTCTTTTTTTCCTGGTTTCTCCTTTGAAATCATCTCTGTCATTCTGTGTTGTCCTCAATATCCGACAGTCAGACTCAACTGAAATTTTTTTTTTTTTAACAAACTTTGCTTTGTACATGAAATGATGGCAGACTATGAAGATGGAATTCTTGTAAAGTATCTCGGTTTGACAAAGGCCTACAACAACAAAATGTCCAACAACAAACCCAACTGATCACACAATAAAACTGAAATTGCCTTAAGCTAGATTTCCTCTCCAGAAGCTTACGAACATGACCATTTTTGCATGAAAAAAAAGTCTATGCTCTAAAGATCTATGTTACCTTGGCTCAGTGAGTCCACGATTAATTTTCTTTTTTTTTTCCTTCCTTTTTTTTTTTTTTGATGGGGGAGGGGGGTGTCCACAAAGTGTAGCAGCATGGCATTGCCAATGAAATCACAACAAGCTACACCAAAATGCACTACTTGGCAGTTTAGTGAAGATGGGGAGGGAGAAAATGGGGGGGTCTGTAGCCAAGAATCCCAGCCTTCCTTATCAAGAGATCCAGGTTAACATGCAACAAATATGTACAAGGTTGAACATGCAGTCAACAGAGATAGCAAATGGGGAACCACACCCTCAACTGCTTGGGACAAGCAGATAGTAATCTGAACACAACCAAAACACATGTATACAATTTAACCATAAGTTGCCAAAGTTTGTTTGCACCAGGTCATGTAAACCCAAATTTTCTGATTCAATCTTCATTGCTAGATAGTGACTCAAATATGGTCAGTTGCAGGGGCTGTGAAGAAAAATTATCTTGTTTACTGTGCCAAGTGTGTTAAATAAAGTTCTTTCTTAGCAGCAGTGTGCTCATGCTGATACATTGGGCCAGTCAATCAATGCGTTCACTTTAAAAGTTGTACATAGTTTTCATATTCTTTTTATCTGAAAGACTAACCAATCCATTAAGCTGTGCGTCCCTAAACAAAAGAAGTGCATATATTGTCCACCACTTTTCAAATTTCTTTCAAAATGACAATACACCAATCCGTTTAAGCTGTGCATCAAGATACAAATCTTTGTCACACTTCTTGACTCTCAATGCAGTTTTCCCTAGGAAGATACTGATTTCGGACATGTGGACAATGCTGAATATGTGAGGGTTTTTTAAGATGTGTTAAATCATACTATACTGAACAACTTAAAAAGCACCGCTTGCCAAAAGACCCGGACAAACGCTGTTAGTATAGAATTATTTAATGAAAATAAGCACCTTTGATTACGCATCCATTTTTCAATTAAACAAAATGTCTGTTCTTGACAAGAATTGGGCCCAATTTATCTGAAATTAGCTGGTGGCTTCACCAGGGTCCCTGTTTAAAAAGTACACGACGATGAGCATGTCCGTCCGTGAGCTCTAATACTGAGTGTCCGCCATTTACCCTGATGCACGCTTGGGAGCGCCTTCCCATGGGGTAGACAAGGTTGTGCAAGAACACCTGTGGCGTCCATCCCACTCCTGGGTCAGTGCGCGCCTCAAATGATCAAGAGTCTGTGGACATCTTCCAAGGGCCACACGACGCCCCAGCTCATCCCAGATGAGTGGGAGCTATGTCAGGGAACAGAATGGCCAGGGGAAAACGGGAATGTGTTTGCCTGGGGAAAAAGCAGGGTGGTTTTGGGTGGCTTCCTTGTGGGTTTTTCCCCCGGGGGGGCCAAATTGGGAAAAATGGCTGAAAAACCCGCAGGTTTTTTCCCGGTTTTTCGAACCC
>CM031600.1:32289283-32294283 GCA_018398815.1 Conus ventricosus
CCTTCCTTTTCCTACACTCTCTGAGTCTCTCCATTTGCTACATCAATCGACTTACCCCACCCCCACCCCCTGCCCTAGTAATGATGTGTGTAGGGATGTTGGTGGGTATGGCGGTTGTTGGGGGTGGAGGTGGGGGTAACCAATGAATAAGGCTGATATTACAAATGGAACACACACACACACACACACACACACACACACACACACACACACACACACACACTCACACACACACACACCATACACACACACATAATGAATAGAATGCTAGCTCCTTTATCGTTGGTCGTGAAAAATAGGGGGGGGGGGGGGGGGGGGGAGAGAGAGATATATATATCACTCTCAGCCCACACTATCCTCCCACTACACACACACATACTACCTTATCTCCCACTATTCACCTCACACATAACTTATAGCTATCTTATTTATGCATTTATTATGATTAATTTTTTATTTTTTTTATTTTTTTATTTATTCTTTTTATTTTTTTTAAAAATTTATTATTATTATTATTATTATTATTATTATTATTTTTAATGTTTCTTTTATTTATTTATTTGATTATTATAAAAATGTATTTTCTAAATATATCTCTGTATCATGCTTTCGTTACCTTAACCTTCACTATCGTTGTTAGCAATATCATTCAGTAATACTATTGCTAGTATTGATACTACCCCTTGCACTGACATCACCATCCCTCTGGGACTGTTGCCACGGCAACCCTGCTGCTTAAGAATCCTCTAACCCACTCTCCTTTCTCCCATACACATACTTATTGACACCAAGATTGATTTTTTTTTTTTTTTTTTTTTCCCCCCAATATTTTGACCATTAACAGTATTCCTATCAGTAATATTATTATCACCATTACGACTTTGACTCGCTCACTACTTCCCTTCCAACAGCCTCGTTCTCATTCAACGCCTTCTTCCTTGCGCTGAAGCCTGAGCGATCTGAAGCGACCAAAGCTAAGTGAATTTTCGTTGTTTTATTCGTTTAATTATCACCAGACGAAGACCTAAGAGGTCGAAACGCGTCGTGTTTTGTCTTGTAACTCGTTTGTCCACGTTCTCTGGGCGGTTCGCTAACATTTATTTAAGATTTGTTTAGATTTCCGCCTGCAGTCGTCTCGCTTTGCAACTAAATTTAAAAAAAGTTAAAAAAAAAAAAAAAAAAAAAAAAAGATCAGCCACTGTAATGGTACCAGTGTTGCTTGTGTGGGCTCGAGTGTCTATGGTATCAGCAGCGTTTGAACTGACTGCAAAAGTCCGTGATGTTGAGCCTTCATGTCTGTTCTGGAGTTGGGGTTTCCTCTGAGTTTGTGATGGAGCCATAGCACAAGGCCTACCATTCACCGTGGTCTCACAGCGCCTAGCCATGCCACCAAACCTTGAATGATATTTACACAGGGTAAATGAAGGGGTGGTCATCTGTGTTTGATTCATTGTGTGCCGGTTCTTTGGTTTGAAACCTCTATTTAAGGCATTCAACTCAGCAGCAGATGAATTGTGAATGTTTGTGTATGGACACCACTGCATTTGCTGTTCGTCTCTATCCCCGAGAGCAGGGTCAGCTTGTTGACAAGTTGCTGCCACAGAAGCTGGTGCTGGCAAATCCACTTCGAGAATACGATCTGCCGTTTTTGCGAGAGTGTCAAGATCAACCTCAGGAGTCTGTGCTAATATACGACGAACTTCAGGAGGAAGCTGGTTAAGAAAAAGGGCACGAAACAGGGTCTGGGGTTCAGAGTTGAGTGAATGCATGTATTGAAGTAGGTCTGTAGGACGTCTATCCCCTAAACCATGCATATTCAACAGTGCAGTGTCTTTTTGAAACTGTGTTGCCTCGTATGCATCTAAAAGTGCTGCTTTGAGGGCCTTGTATTTCTCAGTAGCCGGGGGTGTTCAATTACTGCTTGGACACGCCTGGAAGTAGCCGAGTCTAAAAGTTGAACCACATGATGGAATTTGGTAAGGTCAGTTGTAATGGGCGGTGTGTGAGTGGCAAAGGAAGCTTCCAAGCGTAAAAACCATGCACTGGCATTAGTTGTCCCAAAAGGTGGCGCTTTGAAAGCAACAGCGGCCACTGTAGGAGGTGGAGGGACTGCTTGTGCTGCATGAGCGAGCGTTTGTTGACGAATGGCGTCAGCAAGTTGCTGGATAGCTTCTGACGTAGGCTCCATACTACGAGTGGTCGTAGCGTCTTCTTCTTTTTTCATAAGAAAGATGGAAGAGCTTCTACTCACGTCGGGGTCACCAATGAAGCAACACAAACTTCGTATGATAAAGTTTCATTTGTTTAATGAACAACTGTCTGCTTTGCAGCCCATGGGGTCAACTCAACTGAATTTTACAACCACTTCCGGGTCAAATAATATATCAAACTAAAAACCGAAACTCCACCAAAATACTATGTGAACGCACAAAGCATAAGACGTTATAACAATAAGAATGCTACAACCCAAAGCAAACAGAAAGAGCGCACAGAAAAGAATACGTAACAGTGCCAGAGTAAACCCTCATAAATAATAGCTGTTGTTTCTGCCATCATCATTATCATCGTCTTCATTGACATCGTCGTCATTGTCATTATCATCTTCACAATCATCTTATATTGTCGTCATTGTCATTGTTGTTGCTGTCATCAATTTCATGACAATGACAATTATGATGATGAAGATGGTAATAATAATAATAATAGTGATTATTTATACGCACACACCTTCTTGTCAAGAAGCTCGTGGCGTTTACAATGGCATTTCGTGCATATATACTCATACGTAGCAAACTCACAAAACTCACAATCCACATACTCACAATACAAAATAGTAATAAAATAAGGGATAAGAAATATACAAGGATAACTAACTGTACATGGTTAAGGTGTCTGAAACTCAATAATGTATAACACTCATCAAAATCAGTCATTATGTACATATGCAAAGCAAGCAGCTGCATCTCACCAGCGAGCGGGAAAGGCGGATCGAAAGAGGTGGGTCTTAAGGGAGCTTTTGAACCGTGTCAGGGAATTAGAATTTCGTACATGGAGAGGCAGGCTGTTCCATGTTATAGGGCCGATGTAAGAGAAGGCACGCTGTCCTTGAGTTTTCTTGTTGCGTCGGGGAACCTTGAACGTTTTAGTGTCAGTAGATGAACGGAGAGATCTAGAGGGGTGTGTAGACTGTGAGAATTTCTTTGAGTGCGTGCGGTGTGGTTTGGTTGATGACGTTAAAACACATAATGCTAAGTTTATAATCTATTCTCTGGGCGATGGGGAGCCAATGCAGGGCTCGAAGGAGTGGAGTGGTGTGAGTTCTCTTGGGACATTTAAAAACTAACCTAGCAGCACTGTTTTGAACTTTTTGGAGCTTGTTTAGCAGAGTGTCAGGGATGCCGGCAACAAGAGAATTTCCATAGTCAAGACGAGACAGAACAAGTGAAGTAACAAGAGTCTGAGTGGCCTGTTGTGAAAGATAGTGGCGAATAGTGCTAATTTTTCTTAACTCGTGATACGCTACCTGACAAACTTTGTTTACATGAGGTTTCATGGACAGATCTTCATCAAACATGACTCCTAGGTTCCTTACAGATGTGGAGAATGCTATTTCGCTGTGACCAATAGTGATTTTGAGGGCCTGGTCCGATTTACCCTACCGCCAACCAGGAGAGCTTCTGTCTTTGAATCATTTAGTTGGAGCTTGTTTTGGGTCAACCACCGTTTCACGTCAGAGATGCAGTTTTCACTGGTAGAAAGAAGTCTATGGATTTGATTGGGATAAGAAAAGTTGTAGAGCTGAGTATCATCAGCAAATGGTAATGGTAAGAGTCGTCGTCGTCATCGTCTTGTTGACACAATTGTAGTTATTTCTGATGAGTCTTCAATGCATGTTAAAAGTAGGCTCTACAATCCAGTCACCATGGACACAACTCTTTTTCGTTGGTCGTCACTAACAATCACTTCTGTCACCACGGCCAATCAGGATCGGTGTCGCTGGAAGACATCTGTGCGTGATGCCTCATAATCATTTGTAAGCGGTTATAATTCATATGGTGTACATGCTCCTGTTCAAACCAAAACAAACAAAACTTGATGGACAGGAGAACGAAACTTCTATTTCTGACCTCGAATACAAAAGAATGTCGCTCGTGCGCAGTGTGTGTGTGTGTGTGTGTGTGTGTGTGTGTGTGTGTGTGTGTGTGTGTGTGTGTGTAAGCGCACGCGCGCGCGCTTGTGTATAAAACTGTCCGTAAAAGATGTTAATAAAAAAAAACATGAACCATGTTTGCTGTAATAGTTCAAACAGTACTTAAAAGCAGTTCCTTCCCCTGCCTAGAGCATTTCTGAATGTCAGCTTTGCAGTTCTTTAAACTTAGGGATTCCGTCTTTCCATTAGAGAAATGAGCGTGTTTATCTAAGCCTGCAGCAATCACTGTGCGTACAAAAAAATATTCATATGATTTAACTTTGGGTTTTTTATTTAAATGTAGGCTACATTTTCTTGTTTTCCTTATGAAAAAAAGAATTTGGTCTACTCTTCACCATCCGCCATCAACAATGTGAAACAGTTGTCTCCTCCTTGTCTTTCTAGTCATTCATTTGACACGAAAGGCATCGAAATCGAACAGTTCTTTCACTTATTGAGAGTTCTTACACGGCACCTATCCTCGATTAGAGATCTCGCTCTAAGCGCGTTACAATCCACACTCTCGTTTACACAACGGGCTGCCTACCTAGGTAGAGCCGACTGAAGAGCTGCCTGCTGGCGCTACATTCAGTCGTTCCCCGTGTCATTCAGTCGAATGTCGGTCATACAGCTGATCAAAACAGCCACTCGTTCAGCAACTGTAAGTTATGATGTCTGATTATGTCTAAAAAGCTTTACGCACAATCTCTATCGCCGACACTGTATGATCGAGTGGGTAACCCCTATTCATCAAGTTCATACGTACAGAAAAATCGCACCCTCAAGATCAGAGATCAAAACAGCCACTCGG
>CM031600.1:32299283-32304283 GCA_018398815.1 Conus ventricosus
CCCAGATTAAAGCCAGACCCCAAAGGTCAAGCAGAACCCCTCCTCTACGGGTAACGCTGGGAATGGGTTGGAGTGGCGCATAGCCTGTGTGAATATTCACTCTCTACAATGCGGGTACCCAAGCCTCGTCACTTCGAGCACAGTCCGTAATGGGCTTGAACCAGGCTTCAAGGGGAAATGCTTATACCCTAGTAGTAACAGCTTTTATCCCACCTTCAAATATTATCACTCCACCCCCCCCCCCCCCTCTGTGTGTGTGTGTGTGTGTGTGTGTGTGTGTGTGTGTGTGTGTGTGTGTGTGTGTGTGTGTGTGTGTGAGTGTGGTGTGTGTGTGTGTGTGTGTGTGTGTGAGAGAGAGAGAGAGAGAGAGAGAGAGAGAGAGAGAGAGAGAGAGAAAGAGTGCGCGCGCGCGTGCGTATTTGTGTGTGTTTTGTGTATGTGTGTATGTGTAAGTGTGTGTGTGAGTATGTGTGTGTGTGAGTATGTGTGTGTGCATGCATGCGTGTGTGCGTGCGCACGTGGGGTGTGTGTGTGTGTGTGTGTGTGTGTGTGTGTGTGTGTGTGTGTGTGTGTGTGTGTGTGTGTGTGCGTGTGTGTGTGTGTGTCCACGCACGCCTTCGGTCGCATGTGTTCGGTGCATATATGTACATATTCATTTGTTTGTGTAAAATTCAGATGCTTTGGAAAAATTTGTCATCATCTTATCACCTTATGTTGTATGCCCCCCCCCCCCCCCTTTTTTTTTGGGGGGGGGGGGAGGGGGGGGGGAGACAGGATGTAAAGAAACTTGTAACGTTTATTCTTTAACCTCAATAAAGACGATTCTGACCGGTTCTGACACACTGCTCTCCACTTAAAAGCAGATCAATGCTTAACACCCCAAGTCCCAGCCCACGACCTAACGGACTGACCTCTAGAGGCAGGTCTGGAGTGGGCAGAGAGGTGTGAGGGTGGGGGAAGGTGGGCAAGCGGGAGGCACAAAGCCAACTCCATGTTCTCTCTGTACGGGCAGTTGTAGCTTCGTCGGTTGGAATGTAGTCCGTCTATGTACTGGACTTCAGCCTGGCGCACGAGCTAATGGATTAGCACTATACCTCGCTGGCCACAGCTTTTGAGACGATCTCCAAATATTGGTATAAAACCTCTCTCTCTCTCTCTCTCTCTCTCTCTCGGGGGTGAACACTGCGCAGTCGAACAGGCAAGACGTGTTTTTGAGGTGCTGCGACAAGTTGAAAACGTTTGCTTATTTTCTTTCAAATAATTTCTAAAAGTCATCTGAAACTGATGTAGTTTAGGATGCCTTGTTGTAACATACAGTTCCCAGTAAAAATTGGAACGTTTCATCCAATACTAATTACTCTGCTGAAAAAGAAAGGTGAAAGGGCGGCCAGGCTCCGGAATGCAAAACCGTATTGCCCTTTCACACGATGGGATTTTTTCACGGACTTGTCGTATCGCATGATTCTGACCACTGTGTGCGGCATATTTTTTCTTTTGGCAGTCAGGTATGTGGTGCACATTGAACATGAAACTGGACTTGTGCAGAGTGTGTATGACTGGTGGGGAGGAAACATCAGCAAATGTCAGTGTGGTTGTTCGTGTGTGTTCCATCGGATGCGGCAAATCAAAGGTCAGTCCTTATGTGGGTGTGTGAACAGTCTATTAGTCAACTAAAATATGTCAACCCGTCTTCAGGACTTTTCCTACGTCTTTCTGGCGACATTGAAGAAAATCCCGGTCCCTCAGTAGAAGAAATGTTGACTGACATGAAGAGTTCATAATCACCGACAGTTTAGGTTTGCCCCGTTATAGCCATTACTTACGGTTGTAACGGCCTGTGTAAACAGTTTTCTTTCTTTATGGAATATCTCAGAAGTTACTTGGCCAATTTATAAGTGGTTGTATGATTCTTGAGACAAATCGATCATTGTCCATTGTAAGTCATTGTAATGCTGGAAAATGGATTAAACATAGCGTTAAAAACCGTTATTCTGCCGTTTTTCATTATTTATAGGTGGATTTTAGTGGAAATTTGGTTAGAGATAAAGTTATCACACAAATCGGCACTTCTTTATAGTGTTTTAAAATTTGGACCCCGTTAAAAACGTTATTCTGACATATGTCCGATTGGATTTAAATTTGATATGTACAAGGCTTTAGCACCAGTGAGGACTATAATTCCGGTTTTCAAAAAGTGCATATCGGTTATATACCCGTTTTTTAACCGTTATTTTGCCGTTATTTTATATTTATTGGTGGGTTTTATGAAATTTTGGTATTAGATAGGTTATCACACACTAATGGCACTTCATGTAGTGTTTCAAAATCTGGCGTTAAAATCCGTTATTCTTGACATATCTGTCCGATTGGATTAAATTGGTATGTCACAGGCTTTTGGGCCCTTGTGAGGAATAAAATACCGGTTTTCAAAAGTGTTTATCGGTATAATTTACGATACCCGTTATTTTGCCGTTATGTTTTTTATATATTGGGTGGATTTTAATGCAAATTTTGTGTATAGAAATGGTTCATCACACACAAATGGCACTTCCATGCGTGTTTCAAAAATATGGACCAGTTAAAAAAACCGTTATTCTTGACATATTTTCCGATTTGGATGAAATTTGTTATGTACACAGGCTTTAGCCTGTGAGGACTAAAATACAGTTTCAAAAGTGTACATCGGTAATAACCGTGTAAACCTTATTTTGCCTTTATTTCTTATCTCCTACATATCTCTTGGGCCGATTAATAAGCGGTTTGGAAACTGGGAGTACGTTTATATGCTTCGATCTTGTTTTTCTTTCAAGAGTTAATTCAAAGCACAAAACTCTACAATTGTGGCGGGTTACAGGACCGGGCTTTCCTCTGGCTAGTCACGTTGAAATTAAATTGTGAGCCGTTATTATGGCATCATTTCGAATTATATCGGACAGCAAAGGAAGAGAGAACAAACAATAATTCGATACCAGCATTACAGTGAAGTAATCATAAATGATCACGAGAAAGTCACCAACAAAACTAATAAAATTAATCAATGTGCAAAGTGGGTGTGAGTGTGTGTGCGTTGTGTGTGGGTGTGGGGTGTGGATGTTGTTAGTTTCTTTAGTTGAACGTACTATTCACTATTGTGTTATTTGTCGGGAGAAAAAAATACAAAAAAAAAACAAAATCAAAAAACAAAAACAAATATTTCATATGATTATGTATGTACGTGTGTTGTGTGTGTGTGGTGTGAATTGTGTGGTGTGTGGGTGTGTGTGTGTGTGTGTGTGTGTGTGTGTGTGTGTGTAAGTGCCTCGTTGTGTGTTAGGGGGGGAGGGAGGAGGGTTGCAAGAGAGAGAGAGGACTGTGTTAGGACAATGAGGGGTAAGGTTGGGAATGGGTGGTAAGATAGGTAGTGATTTATACTTTATCTGGCCTTCTGTTGTTGTTGATCGGGGGAATTAAGTTATTCAAATGAACAAGTTAGTAGATTTGGAACTTTATGCAGGGGGATAGGTGGGAGAGGAGAAAATTTGCTGGTGGGGATGGGGGCATCAGGTGGAAAGGAGGACGGAATAGAGGGAGTGGGAGGGTGGGGGTGGGGGGATGACCATATATATCATATAATCGTAACTCTTTTATATCAATGTCGTACAACACAACAGTTTTAGTTTAAAGTACATCAGAGATAGATACCAAGTGGACCGGAATTAAAGATTTCAGAGAACACGCAAAGTAATGAGTGATTATTTAAAATATTTTCAGTGGTTTACTGGTGCACTGGCTGACAACTGGTCTGTTAACTTTATCTTAGAACAAAGTGCCTAACTCCTGGGCAGTGAAGAAGTAGGTGGTTTACACTTATTTGTTTGCCACATACGCAATGTATATTTTTAGAGTACTTTGTTCTAAAAGCATTTAATCGGAACCTATACATCAAACTAATAACATGTCTGGAATGCATTACAGATAAATTGTTTTAAAAAGGATTTCGGATTCGCTGCATTCTTTACTTGTACACAGTGCTGGTAATACTGACTATTTGTTTTCTTGTGCAGTTCAGCAACCTGATTTTGAGACACTTTTCAATGCGCTGATTAAATTCATGCAGATCTAGTCGAATGTCGAGATGCTGTGACCCTTCTTTATTTTTTGCTGCCCTTTTAGCCGCATGATCTGCCCACTCGTTTGGGGTGATTCCGGAGTGAGAGGGAATCCAGCAAAAGGTAATACTGGTACCCTTTAGAGACAACTCATGAATAATATGTTTTATTTCAATATTCATTTCTAGTCGTTTTTTTATGCCTCGGGATTTAATGGCTTGTAAAACAGACTTTGAGTCCACACAGAATAAGATTTTGCATGTATCCGTCGAAAGATCTACAATGTAATTTAATGCCATTAGTATGGCTACAAGTTCAGCAGTAAAAATGGAATAATGTTTACCAATGTAGTATCGTTTTTCTGTTTTTAATGAGGGTATGTGTGTGTGTGTGTGTGTGTGTGTGTGTGTGTGTGTGTGTGTGTGTGTGTGTGTGTGTGTGTGTGTGCTCGCGGGCGCGCGCACGCCCGTGTACATGCATACCTGAAATATTACTAAATTGAATTACTTCATGTCACTTGCACACTTTGCTCGTGTACAAATGAGCTGTTCACCGTGTCATATAGTGTGTTTATGTATGTTCCAGTGTGTGTGCGTGTGCGCGCGCGCGAGTGTGCTGTGTGCGTGCGTGCATGCGTGTGTGTGTGTGTGTGTGTGGGGTATGTTTATGACTCGTGAACGCAGAATTTTGTGTGTGTGTGTGTGTGTGTGGTGTGTGTGTGTGTGGTGTGTGTGTGTGTGTGTGTGTGTGTGTGTGTGTGTATTTGTTCTGCTTATATTTTTTTTAGATGTTGGATTGTTAAAATTTGTAAAGCGCCCTGCAGCATACGTTGTTAGGATGGGCGCTATTGAAATCGTCCTCATTATTATTATCATTATTATTATTATATAAGCTGGTGTTGCGTGTACAAAT
>CM031600.1:32306783-32314283 GCA_018398815.1 Conus ventricosus
GTTTGTATCCGTCCTGTCTGTGATTGCGGGCGCGCAAGCGGGTGTGTGTGTGTGTGTGTGTGTGTGTGTGTGTGTGTGTGTGTGGTGTGTGGTGGGGCGTGGGGTGCGTGCGTGCGTGCGTGCGTGCGTGCGTGCGTGCGTGCGTGTGCGTGTGGCGTGTGCGTGTGTGTGTGTGGGGTGTGCAGCGGGGGAAGACGAGGTGTAGGGTGGAGGCGTGGGTGTGCGTCAATTTTGTTCACGGCGTTAGTACCTTCTGATACCCACACCCATCTTTTGGGTCAATTTTGTCCGAGGGGCGGAAGGAAGGGGGGGAGGCTTGCAAGGTACTTTACGGTAAATGCAAGCTATGCAGGTGCTCTCTTTCCTGTAGATCGTCCTCAAGCCAGGCGGGGTGTAAGTGATTCACTTCTTAACCAGCGCTGGTTCTTTAAGATTGACATGTAATTAACAGCCGATGTCAATTCATCTTAGATTCCAGTGAAGACTTTATTTCAACTCAATAAATGATACCTGAATCAAAAAAACTTCTAAAACCGTCCTTGCGGGAATATACCATCATAAGTAATTTCTCAATATTTCTCAACTTGTTTACGAAAAAGTTTATCTTTTATTTATTTTGGGTGTGGTACGAACATAGCTCAGGTGAAACGGCCGATGTCATGGCGACCGATGACCGAGCCCTGCCCTGCCCCTGTCCAGCTGCCAACACGCAAGTGGAGTCCACCAGAACCTATGTCGGTGAAGTCAGCGAGGCGAGACCAGTGAGATCTATACTGACCACGGCGAGGAGAGATCATGTCGAGGGCGAGATCGGTGGACAGGGCGAATCAAAGAGTCAATCAACCAGAAGTGGTAATGGCCAGCTTATGTCTCGGAGGCTGATTAAGAATCGGGCGCACGGTTTCTTTGGTTTGGATGTCTTCTTTTCTTTGCTCTTCTTTCTTTCCTTTCTTTCTTTTTTTCCCTTTCCCTTTCTTTCTTTCTTTCTTTCTTTTCTTTCTTTCTTCTTTCGTCCTTTCTTTCTTTCTTTCTTTCTTTCTTCTTTTTCTTTTCTTTCTTTCTTTCTTTCTTTCGTTCCTTTTCTTCTCTTCTTTTCTTTCTTTTATTTTTCCCTTCTGCGTAATTGCTTTTCTGACTTCCCTGCGTTGGCTCAAAACCTCTGTTAATGATTGAGGTGGAAAGATGAATGAGTGAGTGAGTGAGCGTGTGGGTGTGTGTGTGTGTGTGTGTGTGTGCGTGGTGCGGCAAGCGTGCGTACGTGGTGTGTGTGTGGGTGTGTGTGTGTGTGGTGGGTGTGTGTGTGTGTGTGGTGTGGTGTGTGTGTGTGTGTGCGTGAGTGCGTACGTGCGTGTGAGTGCGTGCATGCATGTGTGCGTGCGGGGTGCGGTATGTGGTGTGGTGTTGTGCGTGCGTGTCGTGCGTGCGTGCGTGTGTGTTGTGTTGTTTTGAGAGAGAGAGAGAGATTGTGCGTGCGTGTGTGCGTGCGTGTGTGCGTGTGTGTGTGTGTGTGTTGTGTGTGTTGTGGTGTTGTGTGTGTGTGTGTGTGTCGTGCATGCATGTGTGCGTGCGAGTGCGTGTGTGCGTGTCTGAGTATGTGTGAGTGTGTGTGTGTGAGGAAGAGAGAGAGAGAGAGAGAGAGAGAGAGAGAGAGAGAGAAAAGTTGGTTGTGTGTGTGTGTGTGTGTGTGTGTGTTGTGTGTGTGTGTGTGTGTGTCGCGGGCGCGCGCGCGCGCGTGCGTGCGTGCGTGCATGAGTGCGTGTATGTGTGTTTGAGAGATTGTGTGTGCGTGTATGTGTTGTGTGTGTGGTTGTCTTGGTGCGTGCGTGCTGTGCGTTCGTGTGTGTGTGTGTACATGAAAACGCGCTTTTGTATGTTTATGTGTTACTCCGTGTGTATGTTTTTGCGCATGCAGAGTAACCATAAAAGAGAACCAAAGTGGGAATTGAAAATGAACCATGTATATCGAACACGCCTTTTGTGAAATATTTTTACATTATCAGATCACTTGTTTTTGCGGCTCTTCACATGCAATAGGATCTGTTCACAAACGGCTTAACGGCTTTAACGGCTTTTCCGGTCGGTTCCACCGGCAAGCGAAACCAAGGGAAAGACGGACTGGTGAGAGTGGGATATGGTGGCTACAGAAAGGTTTTCCACGATCTCGGTCAAGCATAGTTCTTTTGTATCAAATCCCCGTGGCTTAATATCACTGACTAAAGCCAACATCATTCATTTATTGATTTCATTTATTTCTCTCTCTCTCTCCCCTCTCTCTCTCTCTCCATCTCCCTCTCTCTCTCTCTCTCTGGCTCGCGCGCGCGCGCGCGCGCGCGTGTGTGTGTGTGTGTGTGTGTGTGTGTGTGTGTGTGTGTGTGTGCGCCTGTGTCTCTGCCTGTGTGTGTCTATGTGGATGTAAACAGGTGGGAAGAGAAAACACGAGAAGAGAGAGAGAGAGAGAGAGGAGAGAGAGAGAGAGAGAGAGAGAGAGAGAGAGAGAGAGAGAGAAGTCTGGTCAGAAAGAGAGATAAGTCAATACCCCCCCGTTTCCTGTAACATACCAGATTTTCCCATTATTGTCCGTATAGTAGAACTTGTGCAGAAAATGGCTGAACTGCCGGCTGATCGAAGCATGCCGGAACGATGGGTTAACCCCCGGCCATGCAGGCTACATTTTCATCCATGACTGCTGGTTTGTCTGTCTGTATGTCGGCAGGGTGAAACAAAACCACTGAACCGATTTTAAACGAAAGATGGTGCAAATAACAAACAACCCGTTTGTTATTTGCTGTGTACTGTTCCCTGCCGCATTTAAGATTTCCTGTCATACCTATTGAACCGATGTTACCTGTATTTTGTTACTGGTCAACCGATCGTTTGTTTGACTATAATATAAGATGAAAAAGGGCTGTGCCTGTCTTGAATAAATGTTAATTTGTGTTTGTTCAATTTTCTAGTCGTTGTTGCTGTGCAGATGCGCCAAGTACAGGTAGATGGCAAGCTTGGAACATTCTGTTGTGGGTGATATCTCCTTGTTTGTTCTGTGTGCTCTCTGTTGTCATTTCTGCCAGGCGATTCGGTGTCGTAAGCAACATTCGTTTGGCGTTATAGGAGTGTATTTATTTTACCATGGAGCAAGAGTTATCTTACTTGTCTGTTATCTGCTGTTCACTGTTCACTGCTCATTAAGATTTCCTTTCGAAACATGGTGGAAAGGCTAGTTACCAAACAAGCGGAGGAAGCTATCGGGCAGGGCGTCTAAAATAAACTTCACACGGTGCCAAAGAAACTGTCCGCCAAGTCACAGCAGACAGACAAAGGTAAATAGGGAACCCAGCGCACAACAATAGAACAGCTGAAGAGACGGGCAGAACACTTCATGGAGCCATTGAATCCACCGGCCCCTGAAGCACTGACAGACATTTCACTACAACAGACATCACTACCGATCAACTGCGGCAAACCGACACGGGCAGAGACAAAAACAAAAACAACAACAACAACAACAAAAACCCAACTCAAAACCTATCATATCTGAAAAACTCGGAAAGCATCAGACACTACTCCAACAAAAGCCACAACAGATATGTAGTGACGGCTATCCACGTGTTGCGCAACCTCTTCAGCCAGTGAAAGGAAAGCAACCCTCATAAAGCTAAAGGGCCGCGGTCAGGGTCTCCAGAACCACCGTGTGGTCTCCTCTATAAGTGCCTGGAAAGGTCCAGAACAGAATCTTAAAGAAGAGAATAAAAGAAGCAGTTGATTGCCAGCTCCGAGACCAGTGGGCAGATTTTTGTTAGTACAGATCAGATCCTATGCAGACCGGATTCCACTTACTTATCGTCATGTAACAGTCTTTCCCACCTCGACACAGACCTCATAGACAACGAGAAGGCGTTCGTCGGCGTGGACGGGAGACGGCGGGGAAGCTGCCGAGACAATACCGAGCGCCGACAAGCTTGTGTCCCTGATTAAAGGGTACTTACCCAGGTCACGTCGTGCAGGATTGGTCATGTGCGCCCACTATCAGACAGCACTGAGTTCACAACTGGAGTTCGCCAAAGGTGTTTATTGTCGCCTTTCTTCTTCCTCCGGGTCATTGATGTTATCATAAGATCACAACAGGCAGCAACAATGGACTACATGACACTCTGGACTCAGACTGAAGATCTCGATTTCGCTGACAACCTGGCGCCCCTCTCGAACATCTAAGACCAGATGCAGGACAAGACCATCCGCCAAAAACAGCACAGGGACGAGTTCAGGATCAACAAGAAACAGCTCGTGAAAGATCAACACCACTGCCAACAGTCCAGCACCACTGGTGGTGACCCAATTAAGGAATTCGGTTCCTCTGTACATCTAGGGAGAAGTTGAGGAATCTAGTTGTGAAGTCTTCTGTGGCGCCCCAACGGTCTCCAAGACTCCAGAATAGGTGAAGGTGAAGCTATATCTAGGCCGTGTGATTAAGAGACAGGGCGGGGAGAGGGGGACGGGTCGAGGTGTCAGTGCAAGGACAGCCAAGGCACAAGCGGCCTTTGTCACGCTGAAAGGATATCTAGGCCTCTAAGGAAATCAGTGAGCCATAAGACAAATCATCCTAAATTCCAACGTAAATCATTGGTGCGGTTCTGAGACACAGGGGAATATCAAAGTATGCAGCAGAAGATATACACGTCCATTAATACCTATCTATCCCTGTGGCCAGACAAATTCAGCAATGAGGAGTTGTGGCATAGCGTGGGACAGGACGGAGCAGTGACCACACAGATCCTGCGGAATCCATAGGGCTGACTGGAAGCACCCTAAGGAAGCCAGCATCCAATACCACCAATCAGATTCTGACAAACCCGCAGAAGAAAGAAGGACGACCCAAGGTGGGAGACTAGACACTCACGTGTAGCTAAAGAGAAAGGAAACCACCCCGGAGCCATGACAACTGTGTTCTTCATATACTGATTATGATCGGAAATAATCATATATCGATTTGTTTTAAAGACTAAAAGAATGCGTCGCAGAGAATGAGCAAATAAATTAGTGTGATTTTTAGAAGAAAAAAGCCCAACCGATGATTTGTACCTTTCCAAGATTCCCAAGAGAGGTATCTACAGCAGCGCAAGCATGATTATACCAGAGCAAGAGGTTGACCTCTGTTCCTTCTTGTCCTGAAATCGTTTGGAACGATGTCATAACCTGTCGGTTGAGACGGTCGTGTAAACATAACGACTTGATTTTTGCTGTTTTTTCCCGCCCTTTCCAAGGCAGTGCAACGCTATCGTTCTTCGTCGTTATACTATCTCCCTTTGAACAAGCCAACCTTACCCCATCACCCTCCGCTCTCCGTTCCATGCCCTTCCACTCCCCTACCGTCTCTTCTCCTCCTCTCTCTCTCTTCTCTCCCCTCCCGTCCCCAAAGCCCTCTTCCCATCAGGTACCACTTCAGCTAATTATTTTCCAGGTGATCGATGACGTGCTTCCCCGCCGTAAGTTTCCTCTGGCCACGGGCACGTATACGACCTGCTCGCCATCTGCCACTTTTTGAGGACCAGAATCGATGCTGGCGCTTCACATAAAGGATCCCCTCGTCAAACATCTTCCTGTTGGGCCAAGCCCTTCGGTCAATGCCAATAAAAACCCGCGTTAAACAGGTCCGCCGGCTGCGCCCGGGGGAAGCAAGAGCGCGTGAAACAAAGAATTTTTTTCAGGTAGGATTAAATGCAGAGCACAGACGAAAAAGGGCAAAGGTCAAGGAAAGATGAACTCACGTTTTTTTTTTTTTTTCTGTGGGGAATGTTTTTCCCACCCTTTTTTTTCAGCATTCAGTGGATCGGAGTAATATAACCAAACTTCTTCGCTTCCTATAATTACGAGAATCTAGTTCCAGCCAAATGAAAGGTGGGGGGGGGATGAGGATTGAGGTTGGGGTGGGGGTTTGGGGTGGAGTGGGGGGGAGTAAAGGGGATGGGGGGGGACGTTGACCAGCAGAGACGGTCACTTAGGTCTGAGGGGAAGGCAGGGAGGACGGGCAATGCTCTTGGAAGTTTTAAAAACTAATTTTGAGGCGCGAACGGCTCAAAGTTGCAGAGGGTACAGACCACTACCACAATCCTGCCCCCTCCTCCGCAATCTGTTTTTAAAGTGGTGCCAATATGTGCAATTTGGTGATAAACAATGTCGGGTAAAACAGTATGCAATCATGTTTAAAAGCCTGTTTTAAGCTGGAAAGAGGGGTGTGGTACAAATGCACCCAGTGCGTCCCCTGTCTTTACACCCTTGGGATTAGTGATCGGTTCTACATACAATGTTTACATAATGTACACGTCTGGTTAGTCATACTAAGAGGAATATTGATAGCAAGAGGAAAATTACAGGCACTCGGTAGTAGGCAGACCTCTGCAGAAGTCACAAAATCCTACATACACTCTTTGATCCGGATCCGTCTGCCACGGATCATATTACCATTAAACGCGTTCTCGAGCATATTCCATCTCTCCACCGAGTTTTTTTTAAAAGTGGTTGAGTTTTTTTTCGCGTAGACTTCCTGAACGGATTCTGGACAACAGATCCGCACCAAAAAATAATGGATTCGTCCTTGGGGCACATTCTGTCTTTTCACGAATTTCATTAAAAATCTGTATGGCAGTTGTTTGCGTAATCTTTTCGAAAAACAGGCCCAAAAAAACAGACTCGCACGAAAACTGAACTTCTCTGCCGGGTAAGAACTGGCAGAAAACAACAACATTCCTTCGAAGCGATCTAACCAGGGGTAAAAACTAGTAGAAGAACGACAACATTCTTTTGAAGCGATCTAGCCGGGGTAAAAAATAGTAAAGGACGACAACATTCTTTTGAAGCGATCAATCCGGGGGGGAAAAACAAAAAGAACAACATTCTTTCGAAGCGATCTGGCCCGGGGTAAAAACAGTAGAAGAACACAACATTCTTTTGAAGCAGTCTAGCCGGGGTAAAAACTAGTAGAAGAAAACATTCTTTTGAAGCGATCCGGCCGGGATAATAACTAGTAAGGAATGACAACATTCTTTTGAAGCGATCTAGCTGGGGGTAAAAACTAGTAGAAGACAACATTCTTTTGAAACAATCTGGCCGGGGGTAAAACTAGTGGAAGGACACAATGTTCTTTGAAGCGATCTAGCCGGGGGAAAAACAAGTAGTAGGACGACAACATCTTTTTTAAGCGATCAATCCAGGGGAAAAACTAGTAAAAGACGACAATATTCTTTTGAAGCGACTAGGCCGGGGGTAAAAACTAGCAGAAGAACAGCATTCTTTCGAAGCGATCTGGCCACCCGGTGGACTGACCCAGCCCCTCCTGTTGTCTTGTCCCTCGCCGTGAACTAAGAGTGTTTGTCACGTCATATCCACAGAACAGTTCGTTGTCTGATCATGCCGCAGCCAATGTAGAAATGGAGACGTGCTGCGTGTCTGGTGACGTCTCCGATCCCTTCCACTTACTTCCCATGCCCATCAAAAACTTAATCCATT
>CM031600.1:32321783-32329283 GCA_018398815.1 Conus ventricosus
TGTGTGTGTGTGGTGTGTGTGTGTGTGTGTGTGTGTGTTGTGTGCGTGTGTGTGTGTGCGTGTGTGCGTGTGTGTGCGTGTGTGCGTGTGTGTGTGTAAGTGAAAGAAGAAAGGCAGAGAGTGAGAGAGTGAGAGATTGTGTGTGTGTGTGTGTGTGTGTGTGTGTGTGTGTGTGTGTGTGTGTGTGTGGTGTGTGTGCGCGCGCGCGCGCGCGCGCTTGTGTGTGAGTGAGTGCGCGCTTGTGTGTGTGTGTGGGGGGGGGGGGTGTGATGTATGAATATATGTGTGTGTGCTTGTGTGTGTGTGTGTGTGTGTGTGCGTGCGTGTGTTGTGTGTGTGTGTGTGTGTGTGTGTGTGTGTGTGTGTGTGTGTGTGTGTGTGAAGGGGGGTTATGCTTTCCGAAAGGTAAAATCGTGGTGCATGATTGACAAAATACTGATTTTTAAATGAAGAAACTTACTTCCAACTTGAAGCGAGCCTCACAACATTACTATGGACTCTCACCAGAGCAAGAAATCTCCGGAAAACTCTTTTGGTGAGGGTTTTTTTTTTTCATTTTTTTTTTAAAGAAACAAAAACGAAACTTCGCTCTTCGGAAACATGTGAAATACAATCTTGTTTTAGGTTCATGAAAAAAAACCATAGAGGACGCGGAGTTGGGGGATGGGGGAGGGACACATTTATAATATATAAAGCTGGGGTAACAATAAATTACAAAAGATCACAACCGACAAAAACTTACTGGTCCACAGAAAACAAACCACAGGAACTTCTTCAACAAATAACCTGTGAAACACACACATATCTATGATTTCCGACCCTGATAGGGCTCTTCGCGGTCGGCTGGACTGTACGCAACATTGATTGATTTCATGGTTTCAGAGCCCATGAGTACACGGTGTACAAGATCAAGTCAAGCGCAACATGACGCTCCCACAGTTTCGTGTGTCGTGGCAGACACAGTAAATAACGTAAATAGCGTAAGCAAGCAGGCATGTCCAAAACTGACTGCACTGGGTAAACCAGGCGTCACGTTTCCAACACCTAGTGTCATCTACCAGGGTGTAGCGCTCCTCCCACTCCCGTTCAAACCGGAAGAGTGGGAGAGGGAAGGGGTGCCGTTCAGGCGATCGAAAACTGGTCTGGTAAAAACGATAAGAAAATATTTCTTCAACAGGCTAGACAAACAGCAGGCAACACGCACGCACGCGCGCGCGCACGCATACACAAAGAGAGAGAGAGAGAGAGAGAGAGAGAGAAGAGAGAGAGAGAGAGAGAGAGAGAGAGAGGGTAAGAAAAACAAAGCCGATCCAGACCACTGACTGATCAAAGCACTTGGCTGTTTCTGTTGTTTCCAGGCGTGGAGTCAAACAGGCGTGCAGACAGTCTAGAATTTCTATATTTGCTTTGGTTTGGGCCAGTTGTTTGTCTTTGTTGTTTGTTGTTGTTTTTGTTCTCGTCTTGCCAATAACATTTTTCTCTGGGTCCTCTCTTAATTCTTACTTTCCCCGTCCTTACTTCTTCTCGTCCACAGCCCCACCAGCCTTCAACGTGATAAAAGACAGCAGTTAACAGACGAACCTTGCCTACCTAAGACCAAAGCGATCTCTTCACGGTACAAATCCTTGCTTCGTTGTCACATTATCTGAGGCATCTGTCAACTCCGTGGGACGTTCGCAAAGCGCGCAAGGTGAGCGACTTACAGGCCTGACATTCGTTTAAAAAAAAAGGTTCCTCAAGAAACAAAAAGAAACACTGATCTGTCATACATTTTTGTCCCTTTTTTCCAACTTGTGAGTACAACATAATCGTTCTTACAAATCTTGTTAAGCAAACAAAAGAAGTACCACGGACCAAAAACACCGTTACTTTGTTTTATGGCACACACTGGTTGCTGTCATAAATCACAAAGTAGTTGACCGACACACACTGGTAATCTCTCCTCTAGTAGGCCACAACAAACGCATGCTAGCTTACACCCACGGTCTTTAAGGTGTGCCGGTGAGGCGTGCGTAAGACGAGCCAATGAACTTGCAGCGTAAGAACCGCGCTCGCTATTGTTATGCTTGGGTTGCCACCATTGGTCAAAACGTCACTGATTTCACTGCGACTCTGGCCACAGAAATAGGACAGAACACAACGGTGCATTACGGTTGTACGAAATCCCGTCGGTATGGGCTTACTTTGTGGTGAATGTGATTATAACTTTTTTTTTTTCATTTTTTAAAAAATCAAATGCATCAGTTCTGATATCAGACTGGAGAAAGACGACTCTCTCTCTCTCTCTCTCTCTCTCTCTCTCTCTCTCTAAACAATATGTGACAGACAGAGAGAGAGACAGAAAGAGAGAAACAGACAGACACAGACAGAAAGGGAGAGACAGACAGACAGACGAAGAACCAATACATTGGGGAAGTACGTTTATCGGCTGACAGAGAGTGTAAGAGTCATCTACTTTCAACACTTGTTGGTCATCAAACAATGTCATGCTCGTTAAGATTGAGCGTGTTTACTCAGCAGTTATCTAAATGTTCTCGAAATGCCAAAGAAACAGCGTTACTTCCAATAAAACTTGACAGTTCCTGTTGATTGAACTTCAAGCAACCACGATAAGCAGAACGAGTTAATCAGAAGTGACCCAAGGAACAGGCATGCTGGCTTGGAATATGAGCTCCTAAAACTCCAGGTTTAGCCTACATCCCTATTTTTTTTAAGCTACTGTTGCCACTGATCTCTCTCTCTCTCTCTCTCTCTCTCTCTCTCTCTCTCCTCACACACACACACACACACACACACACACACACACACACTCTCTCTCTCTCTCTCTCTCTCTCTCTCTCTCTCTCTACTTTCTTTCTCATTAACTTTTCAATTTCTTCCCACCCACCTTCTTCTCTCCTCCTTCTCACTGCTCCCCCCCTCCCATGTTCTCCACCTCCTACTCATCTTTTCCTTTCGCAACCTATCTCCATCCCCCCCCCCCCCATCCCCCCTTCCCCTGTGTTAGTGGTTCCTGTTTTAAAGAAAACACTTCAATTCACAACTTCCAGTTTTTGTGCCGTAAGCTTTGTCAGTTAGCCAAATGAAAGACTTGAAATATGCTAAATAAACTGAAACATTGCCACTGGTGAGTGTTTCAAGCTTTCCTTTTGTTTCTTTCTTTGTTTTAATGATCTTAATAAGCTATTGTAAATTCTGACACTTATTTTCTTACACAATACACCCAGCTTTTTAAAAGTCTTCTGCGTTTTAGCTTGAGGAAGGTTTTAAATAAACCGAAAATTTGCAATTACAGTGTGGTTGCTTTACTATTCAAACAGCTATTTTACAGTTCAGAATAATAAATTGTGTCTATGATCAGTATTCATAAATCTAAAATGCTTATGATCACTCCGGTGACATGATCGGCTTACCTATTCCATGAGCAGCAAAAACCGTGCTGTCACCACAACGAACAAATCACAGAGCGGACCACTGCCGGAGGGGGTATCAGCGTCATTCACACTTCCTGACAGTCCCAGAGGAAAAGTAAAGAAGCGACACTGACTCGCACAGCCTCCGTACCTGAACGTGTCGTCTGCTGTCCCGGTAAAACAAGCCCTCCCCGGATTGGCTAACCAACACCACAAAAGAGACCGGCCACGCATTGTGCGAGCAAAGATGTGTGTGCAAATGGCTCTGCGGATACCTACATGCCAATATTGATGTTTCCAATGAAGGAGACCTGTGGCCTCGCACGCGAGCCTTTGGTTGGTACTGTACACACATACACGCACTGGTATCGATCTCCATTAGTACCAAGACGGACTGGAAAAAGTCATAGAAGAAAATCGTCCGAGTAGGACAAAGTCCGACAACTGCTGCTGGCTGATGTTTGTTTCATGGAAACCTGCTATATGAATGAAAATCAGAATGAGGTCAAGGAAAGGGGTAGGGGGAAAGAGAGGAAGCTATACAGCGGAGTAAGTAATATGGAAGCACGGTAACATTTGCTCTCAATCCTATACATAGGTACGCATATTTAAGCTTACTTCAAAACATCGGTAAACGAAAGTTTACCGATGTTTTGAAGTGAGCTTAATATGCGTAATGCGTATATGCGTAAACAGGCCTAATCAAGTGGCAAATAAGATTGGACAAATTCATAAACCTCCCTCCCCTCCCCCCAAAACAAAAACAGAAACAAAAAACAAACAAACAAACAACTAAACTAAAAAAGCAAATACAATTTGATAATGGCACAAATGCACAGCATATGAATTCCGTATTTCTATCCTCTTTTTTTTCTTCGGAACACTTTCTTGGGAGAGGGGGGGGGGGGGTGCTCCTCCACGCTCAACGACCTCTGGAGCTCTGACTACACACAACAGAAGCTTGGAGTTATTGGCACGAATCCCTGCTTCCTCATTCCCTGCAGTTCACAAACTTGCAAACTCATTTCTGTAGATCTTGGGCAGTCATTTCTGTAGATCTTGGGCAATCATTCCTGTAAATCTTGGGCAGTTATTTTCTAAGATCTTGGGCAGTCATTTCTGTTCATCTGTTCCCACAAACGCCACTACTGTGGATCAGACTCGCGGTAAACCATCGCAGCAAATTCACGAAAGTCCAGAGACGAGACTCCCAGCGGAGCCACAGGCAGCCGCCTCTCTGTGGGGAGGAAGGTCGCCGATCTGCGCTGCCTGAAGCCACAGAGGGACAAGACGAGATCTTGCGCTGCCTGAGCCACAGAGGGACAGAGACTGAGATCTGCGCTGGCCTGAGGCCACAGAGGGACAGAGACTGAGATCTGCGCTGGCCTGAGGCCCAGAGGGAGAGATGAGATCTGCGCTGCCTGAGGCCACAGAGGGACAGAGACTGAGAACAGTCTGTATCTTTTGAGAGGAGCTGGGGCTGGACCTCACTGGGTGTGGCTATGTTGGGAACAGCTGGATGGAACGGAGTAAGAGCAACGCCACCCAAAGAATACGTCACAGAAGCTGACAGAGAGAGAGAGAGAGAGAGAGAGAGAGAGAGAGAGAAGAGGACTGAAAATGATATTTGGAACAGCCTTGGTACAGGGGTTGGGCATGGTGTAGGGGAGGTGGGGGGGGGGGGGGGGGGGGGGGCGGAGGGGAAGGAAGAAGCAGAGGGTGGGGAAAAGGGGGGTGCTATCGGTCTGTACATTACTGCATGAACAACCGCAGTTAAAAGTCTGTCTCTTCTTTCTCTCTCTCTCTCTCTCTCTCTCTCTCTCCCTCTCTCCCACACCACACACACACACACGCACGCACGCACATACACACACACACCACACGCACACACACACACACACACACACACACACACACACACACACCAATCTTTTTCCCCTAGCCCCCGTCCCCTTCTTGAGGCATGCCGAGTTGGAGACTCCAAAAAAAGATCTCTGATTAGAACTCATTCCCTGTTTTTTCTTTCTTTCTTTCCCAAATCAACATTCAATCAAAATACAGAACGAACGGATTCTGTTCCACGGAAGTCGAACCCGATTTGCGAATAAAGAATGCAGAATGACGCCATAAATAACCCCGTCTGAGGCGAATCGCGAAAAGATCAAGAGAATCGCCTTCGCAGGGGGTGGAGTTGTGTGTGTGTGTGTGTGTGTGTGTGTGTGTGTGTGTGTGTGAGTGTGGGAGGGGGGTGGGTGGCGGAGCGGTAGGAGGTGGGTGCGGGCAGGGGCGCGAAAGAGTTGAGCAAGCTAAAGCATTCAAGGCGGCAAAAGAACAAGAACTTTTGAAATAAGAGGTGTATTCAACTCTTTATCAGTCACGGTGCCCACGCTTCTTGCTCAACAGTCTTAGAAGGACAAAGTATACGGAAGGCACTCGAGAAATCGCAGACACCCGTCAACATCGATTGGATCGAATATAAGGCCTTCGATCCGTATTCTGGCCAGAGATCCCGCTCCAAAAGCTAAGAGGTTCGATTGTGTGGCCACTTCCCGTCTATGGCCGAAGTTTGGTTAAGATACGTATAGTAGTAGTTTTTGCGGAATGTCTCCGAGAGACAGGACCTCAATCTCTCTCTCTCTCTCTCTCTCTCTCTCTCTCTCTCTCTCTCTCTCTCTCTCTCTCTCTCTCCGTGCACGCGTGCGTGCGTGCGTGCGTGCATGTATGGTGTGTGTGTGTGTGCGCGCGCGTGCGACGTGTGTGTGCGTGCGTGTGTGTATTTGTGTGACCTTTCAATTTCGTTTGAGAATGTCAGTAGTTGAACTATCGTGTTATGAATTGTATTAACCAATGTTGAGAGTTTTCCCTTTCTTGTTTGCTTCTTTTTTCAACACAGGATTCGTTTTTCCGTTATGAGCTAGGTGACAGACCTGCCAGAGCCCTCTAGGTCGGCTGGATTACAGTACATCTGAAACTAACGCTGGAACAGAGGAAGCCTTTATCAGTTGCCATTTGGCAATGCCGTCATGGTAATGGGCTTCAAGAGATGTGTTGACGTGCACTTTGTACCTGCGGCTGTGATAACTGACGTTGCCGTAGAGCTATGTCAAGACGATAGGATGAAATATGCAGGGATAGGCCATAGTCGAAAGATTATGGATGGGACAGGAAATGAAAGGGAGGAGGAGGGGGTGAGGGGAAGTGTGGCGGAGGTGGCGGTGTGGGATGGGATGGGGAAGACGAACAGGAGGGGGGGGGGGGGGGGGGGGGGGCTGGGGAGGATCAGCCTGTTTATGCATTAAAGAGGGGAACTTACATAACAGAACCGGGACGCTGCCCAACTCCGGAAGGTGTTACCCTAACCCTGACCTGAGCTTTACTCTTTGCACCCTAACCCTAACCCTAACCTAACTCTGATTTCATGAATCGTGATGAAAATCTTCCTTCATAAATTGTGGCCACACGCCACAATTATGATTTTGCACTAAAACAGTATATCATCCATGTAAGCGTTTTGAGGCCCACAATAAATTTGGGCCAGCATTTAATGTGAAACTGATAATTGATCAAAAAGAGCAACTCCCCACCAGTTGATTCCCTTGTTTGGGGGGATTTTCACCGATGAAATCACAAACAAACTTCAAATACATGACCTTCCCCTTAATTGACTTCATATTTCAGATCTTTGCACTCACCCGTGACCCTATTCTGGCACCAGCTGGAAGAGCCCAAATAGTCCCACTCCTTTGATTTTAATGTGTACTTGGAACCACCTGGCTTGTACCTTGATGACCAAATGAAAGAAAATGAAGAGAATCAACTTTCAGAAAATTTTGCCAAAAAAAATCTAATTGTCAGTCTGTAAATACTCAACTCCTTAAGCAAGGCCTTGGTTCATCAATTTTGGTGAGCAGCCTGTGCCGCAGTGGGGTGTTGAACTGTCTTCCCCTAGTTCTTTATCAGTGAAGGAAATGATGTCTGGAGGGGGGGGGGATAGGTAGGACTGGGTTGGGGCAGGGGGAGTGAAAGGGATGGGATGGTGAGGCTTTCAATACAATACTGATGAGTGCATTAAAACAATAAACGCAAA
>CM031600.1:32336783-32346783 GCA_018398815.1 Conus ventricosus
GTGTACGCGCGCGCGCGAATGTGTGTGTGTGTGTGTTCGTGCTTACGTGCGTGCGTGCCTTTGTGTGTGTGTGTGTGTGTGTGTGTGTGTGTGTGTGTGTGTGTGTGTGTGTGTGTGTGTGTGTGTGTGTGTGTGTGTGTGTGTGTGTGTGTGTGTGTCTCATTTTCCAATTTTTGTTTGACAAAAGAGGGGGGGGGGGGGGGGGAGTTAACGGGCGGTTGAACAGCTCCATGACACGCCGTCCATATATCTTATTATTATATTATCATTATTATTGTTATTATCATTATTACTATTCAATGCAGTTTGAGTCAATTAACATAATGTAAAGCTATCATCCCCAATGCATCTCACCAAATTGCCATTCAGCGAGTCAATGACATGATTATTAAAAAGAAACAAAAACTTTCTTTCCGTCTTTGTCGTCTTCTCCTTCCCCCGTGTCATCCATGCCAACGGCCAAACTGGCCTTCTCTTCCGAAAGTTGGTGATGGGATTTTACGTGTGAGCAAGATGTTATGCGTGCGTTCACACACGGAGCCTCGGTTTATAGTCTCATTCAAAGGATTGTATGGGAAATGGAGTCAGAACCAATGTTGACTCCGAGGGAAAAATCCCTCTGTACGGAAACGGCTCGGCGGAGATTCGAACCCGCAATCCTAGGATTACGAGTCCGGCGCTCTACCACTGAGCTATTCCGGACCCCGATGCCGAGATATGTTTAGAATGGAACGTCTAGCACAGCCCTGTCATGTACTCTCAGAGCAGAATAGAACTATATAGCATCAGCTTTAGCATCCGCATCTTCGGGTGTTGTTTTTTTTTTCTTGTAATCATTTTCATTTGAAATATTTTTTCTTCTGTTCAGGCTCTGTCTTGGTGTCTTTAGTTTTCGGTTTCTCACTACCCCAGTGCTTATGAGTCGTTTATGTCAAGATTATCAGCAAGTACACGGAGGACTGTCGTTTGGACAGACATGGTGGTGGCGCTCTCCAAAGAGGGAGAGCTCACTCACGCTGGTTCCGCGACGAAGCTATTGTTGTTCTCAGTAAGGGGGCGTAGTCTATCCTGGGTATGTTGGATCAGAGCAGGTATCACTGAACACTACCGAAGGGACTCGTCAATAGAGCAGCGTCTCCTGCTGTGGGTTGCTTCTTGGCGATCTGACATGGATCGCTCCCTGCCTGGACTGGCGGCACTGAGGCTTCGATGGAAATGGGTGTGGCTGTGTATTGGAGGAACAGAGTAAGTGTCCACTCGCAGAGTATGGAAGATAAAGCGAAAGAAAAAATCTTTCCCGCGATAAATAAAGATCAGCACATAACTGGAACTGATTCCGTGGCCCCTGGTCAATATAGCCTCACTCTAACCACTTTAACATAAACTCCACTCCAACAGGCTTCATATAGCCCCCATTCTATCCAGCTACATATAGCCCCACTCTACCTGGATTATTATAGCCCAGCTCGAGCTGGATTAGTATAGCCCACTCCAACTGGCTTAATACAGCCCCACTCTAACTGGCTTAAATACAGCCCCACTCTAACTGGCTTAATACAGCCCCACTCTAACTGGGTTAATACAGCCTCACTCTAACTGGCTTAATACAGCCCCACTCTAACTGGCTTAATACAGCCTCACTCTAACTGGCTTAATACAGCCCACTCTAACTGGCTTAAACAGCCCCACTCTAACTGGCTTAATACAGCCCCACTCTAACTGGCTTAATACAGCCCACTCTAACTGGTTTAATACAGCCCCACTCTAACTGGCTTAATACAGCCCCACTCTAACTGGCTTAATACAGCCCCACTCTAACTGGCTATAATACAGTCCCACTCTAACTGGCTAAATACAGCCCCACTCTAACTGGCTTAATACAGCCCCACTCTAACTGGCTTAATACAGCCCACTCTAACTGGCTTAATACAGCCTCACTCTAACTGGCTTAATTTTAGCCCCACTCTAACCAGCTTAAAATAACCCCACTCAAACCGGATCAATATAACCCCACTCTAACCAGCTTAATATAGCCCCCCTCTAACCAGCTTAACATAACCCCACTCAAACCGGATCAATATAACCCCACTCTAACCAGCTTAATATAGCCCCACTCTAACCAGCTTAACATAACCCCACTCAAACCGGATCAATATAACCCCACTCTAACCAGCTTAATATAGCCCCACTCTAACCAGCTTAACATAACCCCACTCAAAACCCGGGTCAATATAACCCCACTCTAACCACTTAATATAGCCCCACTCTAACCAGCTTAACATAACCCCACTCAAACCGGATCAATAAAAACCCCACGCAACCAGCTTAATTATACCCCACTCTAACCAGCTTAATATAGCCCCACTCTAACCAGCTTAATATAGCCCCACTCTAACCAGCTTAATATAGCCCCACTCTAACCAGCTTAATATAGCCCCACTCTAACCAGCTTAATATAGCCCCACTCTAACCAGCTTAATATAGCCCCACTCTAACCAGCTTAACATAACCCACAAACCGATCAAATAACCCCACTCTAACCAGCTTAACATAAACCACCAAACCGATCATATAACCCCACTCTAACCCCGCTTAACATAACCCACTCAAACCGGATCAATATAACCCCACTCTAACCAGCTTAACATAACCCCACTCAAACCGGATCAATATAACCCCACTCTAACCAGCTTAACATAACCCCCACTCAAACCGGATCAATATAACCCCACTCTAACCAGCTTAACATAACCCCACTCAAACCGGATCAATATAACCCACTCTAACCAGCTTAACATAACCCCACTCAAACCGGATCAATATAACCCCACTCTAACCAGCTTAACATAACCCCACTCAAACCGGATCAATTAACCCCACTGTAACCAGCTTAACATAACCCCACTCAAACCGGATCAATATAACCCCACTCTAACCAGCTTAACAAACCCACTCAAACCGGATCAATATAACCCCACTCTAACCAGCTTAACATAAACCCACTCAAACCGGATCATATAACCCACTCTAACCAGCTTTAAAATAGCCCCATTCTAACCGCATCAGTACAACCCCACTCTCACCAGCTTAACATAACCCACTCAAACCGGATCAATATAACCCCACTCTAACCAGCTTAACATAACCCACTCAAACGGCATCAATATAACCCCACTCTAACCAGCTTAACATAACCCCACTCAAACCGGATCAATATAACCCCACTCTAACCAGCTTAATATAGTCTCATTCTAACCGCATCAGTACAACCCCACTCTAAACAGCTTAATATAGCCCCATTATAACTGGCTTAATATAACCCCACTCTAACGAGCTCAATATAATCCCACTCTAACCGGCTTAATATAGCCCCATTCTAACTGGCTTCATATAGCTCCCCCTCCAAGTGGATTCATATAGCCCCACTCTAACTCGCTTCATGTAGCCTCCTTGTACAGGCTTAACTTTAACTCGCTTTTATACAGCCCCACTCTAACCAGCTGAATATAACCCCACTCTAACTGGCTTAATATAGCCCCACTTTAACTGGCTTTATATAGCCCCATTCTAACTGGCTTAATATAACCCCACTCTAACCTGCTTAATATAACCCCAGTCTAACCAGCTTAATATAACCCCACTCTAACCTGCTTAATATAATCCCAGTCTAACCAGCTTAATATAATCCCATTCGAACTGGCTTAATATATCCCCACTCAAAACGGCTTAATATAACCCCATCCTAGGTGGCTTAATATAGCCCCACTCTAACCCGCTTAATATAACCCCATCCTAACCGGCTTAATGTAGCCCCATCCTAACCAACTTAATTTTAATTCCAGTCTGACCCGCTTAATAAGCCCCACTTTAACTGGCTTTATCTAGCCCCATTCTAACCTGCTTAATATAACCCTGTTCTAACCAGCTTAATATAACCCCACTCTAAACCGGCTTATATAAAACCCCAATCAAACCAGCTTAACATAGCCCCGCTTAACTGGCTTAATATAACCCCACTCTAACCAGCTTAATATTACCCCGTTCTAACCGGCTTAATATAGCCCCATTGTAACAGCTTAAGATAGCCCCACTCTAACCGGCTTAATGTAACCCCACTCTAACCAGCTTAATATAACCCCAGTCTAACTGGCTTAATATAGCCCCATTCTAACCAGCTTAATATATCCCACTCTAAACGGCTTAATATAACTCCATTCTAGCCCGCTTAATATAACCCCATTCTAACCGGCTTAATATAGCCCCATTCTAACCAACTTAATATAATTTCAGTCTGACTGGCTTTATATAGCCCCACTCTAACCAGCGTAATGTAACCTACTCTAACCGGCTTAATATAGCCCCATTCTAACCAGCTTAATATAACCCCACTCTAACCGGCTTAATATGGCCCAATTCTAAACCCACTTTAATATAGCCCGACTCTAACTGGCTTAATATAGGCCCAGTCTGACCGGATTAAAAATAGCCCCAGTCTGACTGGCTTTATATAGCCTCACTCTAACGAGTTTAATATAGCCCCACTCTAACCGATTAATAATGGCCCCAGTCTGACTGGCTTTATATAGCCCCACTCTAACGAGTTTAATATAGCCCCAGTCTGACTGGCTTTATATAGCCTCACTCTAACGAGTTTAATATAGCCCCACTCTAACCGGATTAATATGGCCCCAGTCCTGACTGGCTTTATATAGCCCCACTCTCTAACGAGTTTAATATAAATCTTAAATAAATGTTAGCGAACCGCCCAGAGAACGTGGACGAACGAGTCACAAGACAAAACACAACGCGTTTTCGACCTCTTAGGTCTTCGTCAGGTGATACATAAACGATAAAACAACAAAAAATTCACTTAGCTTTGATCGCTTCAGACGCTTAGGGTTCAGCGCAAGGAAAAGGCGTTGAATGAGAACAGGCTGTGGGGGGGAAATAGTGATTGAGTCAAAGTCGTAATGAGAAATAATATTACTGATAGCAATACTAATAAGGTCAAAATATTGGGAAAAAGAAAAAAAAAAAAAAAAAGGACAAGATCATCTGGTGTCATAAGTAGGGGTATAGGAGAAAAGAGAGGGTTAGAGGATTCTTAAGCAGCAGGGTTGCCGTGGCAACAGTCCCAAGCGAAGGGATGGATGTCAATGCTAGTGGTAGTATCAATACTACAATAAAATTACTGAATGATACTGCTAACAACGATAGTGAAGGTTAAGGTAACGAAAGCATGAAACAGAAAAATTTTAGAAAATACATTTTTTATAAAATCCCCACATACCTCAAAGACACTACACACACACTCAACATGATTAATTCATACAACACAGATCCCACTTTCCAACCCAGCCTCCTCTTTACACTGACGTCGTCTCTCTCTACACTTCCATCCCTCATGCTGATGGACTGAAGGCCCTCGCATTTTTCTTAACAAACACCCCTTAACCAACAACACCCCCCACAGCTACACTGGTCAACTTGCAGAATTAGTCCTCACCCTCAATACTTTTGAATTTAACAACCCCCACATTCTCACAAATCAGTGGTGTTGCTATGGAACCAAGAGGACAATCCTATGCCTGCCTCTTCATGGACACCTAAACACCGCTTACTAACCTTTTAAACCACAGGCCCTAAAACCAGAGCTCTACAAAAGATACATAATGAGGTTTGGGAGCCACACCCCATGCCAAAACATGACCTCCAAATTTCCTCAACTTGCACAGACCTTCCATCCATCCATCCAGCTGACCTACACCATTTCACAGTCAGTTAATTTCCTGGACATCACTATCTCCTCAAAGATGGACTGCTTCAAACCTCAGTCTTCTACAAACCTACTGATGCACACTCATACCTGGACTACACTCTTCCCACCACCATCCACTAAAAAGCATTCCATATTCTGATTCCTTCCCCTACGCAAGACCTGCTCTAGCGAAGAAGATTTCACTAATACAAGCAGCCAAAATGTCTGTTTTTTTTTTCACCAACCGTGGATACCCTAGTGCCGCCCTCAATGATGCTCTCAGCCGCACTGCAGCTAAATCCAGAACATCTACTCTGGAAACTAAACCCTCCCAAAGAGACAGACAGACCCACTCCTCCTTCTCTTCCATCCTCAAAATCTCCCACTGCAGGATCCTGAAGTCTAACGGGCACATGGAAAGAAAATCATAAACCTGCCTTTGAACGAAACCAGTGATCACTTTCAAACGTGACAAAAACCTCAACGACCACTGGTGCGCTCTAAGCTGAACAAAATCTTCACACCTAAGCCACCAGGGACTTTCCCCTGCTCAAAACCCAACGCAAAATCTGCTCTCTCACCAAACCAGACACCATCCTACATGGCCCCACAGGCTCTTTCACTATTTAAACGCACTTTCTTTCCTGCCAGAGCCACAACATTGTGTATCCATCCACTGTCAGCTGTGCGTAAATCTATGTAGGGGAACATCTCGCACACTTGAGACGCGCATCTCTGAACACCGGCCGACATCCGCCACCATCGGCCCCCAAAACCCGTCGCTCTACACTTCAACCATGCCCAACACAAAATCAACCATGTCAAAGTCTGGCACTTTGGCAATCAAGATGACAACTTGGGAAAGCCTATGCAGGGAAACTCATCTCATTGCCAAACTGGGCACCGTCCACCCTCATGGCACAACGTCCAAAAGTATATGTGCCATTCATCTCTGCAGCTCCACCTGAAATATCCTCCACCAAAGCACACCCTAAACCCCTGTTTTACCTCAGACATAGGGTTGCAGCTATCATCCTCTTCCCTTTTCCCCACCTCGCTGAGTCTCTCCATTTGCTACATCAATCGACTTAAACCCCCCCCCCCCCTGCCCTAGAATGATGTGTGTAGGGAAGTTTTGGGGGGTATGGCGGTTGTTGGGGGGAGGTGGGGGTAAACCAATGAATAAGGCTGATATTACAAATGGAACACATACACACACACACACACACACACACACACACACACACACACACATAATGAATAAATGCTAGCTCCTTTATCGTTGGTCGTGAAGGGGGGGGGGGGGGGGGGGGGGGGGGGGGGGGGGGGCAACAGAGAGAGAGAAAGATATTGTGCATAGTGGGGAATAGTTGCCCCCTCCCCCTCCCCCCTCCCCCCAGTTAGTACGTAAACCCATCCCCTTCTTTCCCTCCACCCTCATAGCATCAACACCTTAAAGTAACATGTAAACCAACCCACCACTTCAATCTCAGCCCACAATATCCTCCCACAACACAAAACACATACTATCTTATCTCCCACTATTCACCTCACACAAAATACTATCTTATTTATGCATGTATTATCATTATTATTTTTATTTTTATTTTTTATTTTATTTTATTTTATTTTAATTTTCTTAAATTTATTATTATTATTATTATTATTATTTTTATTATTATTTTAAAAAAGTTTCTTTTATTTATTTATTTGAAAATTATAAAAATGTATTTTCTAAATATATTTCTGTATCATGCTTTCGTTACCTTAACCTTCACTATCGTTTTAGCAGTATCATTCAGTAATACTATTGCTAGTATTGATACTACCACTAGCATTTACATCACCATCGCCTTCGCCTCTGGGACTGTTGCCACGGCAACCCTGCTGCTAAAAACCTCTAACCCACTCTCTTTTCTCCCCATACCCAACTTATTGACACCAAGATTGATCTTGTCCTTTTTTTTTCTTTTTTTCTTTTTCCCCCAATATTTGACCATTATCATTTTTGCTAAACATAATATTATTTTATCATCAAAAACGACTTTGACTCACTCACTACAACAGCCTCGTTCTCATTCAACGCCTTCTTCCCTGCGCTGAACCCTAAGCGATCTGAAGCGATCAAAGCTAAGTGAATTTTTGTTGTTTTATTCGTTTATGTATCACCTGACGAAGACCTAAGAGGTAGAAACCGTTGTTTTTGTCTTGTGACTCGTTTGTCCACGTTCTCTGGCGGTTCGCTAACATTTATTTAAGATTTGTTTAGATTTTCCCCCGCCTGCAGTCGTCTCGCTTTGCAACTGGAGTTTAATATACCCCCCAGTCTGACGGGTTTTTTATATCGCCTCACCTAACCACTAATAATAAAGCCATACTTTAACCGGCTTAATAAGCCCCATTTTAACCAGCTTAATGTACCCCCCACTCAACCGCTTGATATAGCCCCATTCTAACCACTTAATATAGCCCCCACTCTAACCGGCTTGATATAGCCCCATTCTAACCACTAAATTATAACCCCTGTCGGGCTTTATATACCCCCAAACTCTAACCCGCTTAACATAGCCCTACTCTAACTCTAACCAGCTTAATATAGCATCATTTCTCGCTTATACAGACCCCCTTCCCAACCAGTGTAAAACTCCAGCGCTACCCAACCAAACGAATCATCTCTATGCTTTAAACCGCATTTACATCGTCCCACTCTAACCGGCTTAAAACCCTCTTATATTTTGCAACGGGAGAAATCCGGAGTTAACTTCAGGCGCCTGTTCTCCCATCCCGGAGCTACCGGATCGTCTGTAGAATTATCCATCACGCAGTTATCAGGTGTGTAGCCCACGCAGAGTCGCAGACAGTAACAGGAATACTCGGCATGGCCAATCATGTTTTGGGCACTTTTTTTGGGTGATGGAACCGCGCGTGTTCATTGAGAAAAGGGGCAAACACAGCGAGTAACTTTGTGAATAAAAACCGACCGATTTTCACAATGCTGTTTTGGGGCGTCTGCTACTAACGATGAAGAAATGATCGACTACTCGCAAGAGGATTGATCAAATTAATTGAGAAGTAAGAAATTTTGAAAGAGAGATGGAGAATGAAAGTGATAATTGAAGTAGTAGTAGTATTGAAGAAACGTGAAGTAAAAAGCGACCCGGATACGATGTTCTGCTCGCGTGCTTCAAACAACGTGGCGACCAGCGACACATGGCGTGGGCAGAAGTGCGTTCAGTTTCAGGAACCCACTGGCCCGCTCACTTCGTTACCCAACACGGGCTGCACCACTTGATTTTTTCTTTTTGTTTGTTCCTCTTTGTTTTTTAAAAACTGCTACTGATGAAAGAAACAGGTATACAAGACCAAAACAAGCTGCAAAGGGCGCACCTGACCCCTCTTTATAGTATGTGTGTGACATGTGACAATTTTGTATGACATTGGTGGGACAACCAGTGGGCCCTTTGTACTGCCAGGCAGCAGAGGGTTTTTACGTCGGGTAGGCCTCAGGTTTCATCTTACACTAACAGCCTGCATCAGCAGGGTGACTGTGAAATGCTTGCATGCTGTAAACTTGATTGTCGTCATAAAATGTCACGTGTCGGGTAAACAATTTGGTGACAGTGACACGACCTATATCTCAAAACAGACAAAATATAGTTCAAAGTGAAGTGCATGCTCTTCTGAAACTGTCTCCCAAATTTTTCTTTCTCCTGGGCGTTCCACATACATTCCCCAAAAGTTAATAACACACAAACCCATTTTAAGGATGAAACCTGTAAAAGAATTTGAAATCTAGGGGAAGTTTGCAGTCAGAGAAACTGAGTCCCCCTCATCCCAACCGGCTTAGAAGGGCCTACTCCTACCGACCTAACGTGGTCTCCATTCTTTTCATCCCTGACCCGGGTCAACCTTTCCACGCTTAGCCTTGACCCAAGCAAATCTACACAGCGGGCAGGCAGTAATGATAGGCTTACAGGTGAAAACACGATGAGACAGGGGAGATCAGTGAATGGGCCCCGCACGCACTAAAATCGTTCCGCTGCCGCTTTCATGCTTTGGGAGGTGTCTGGGTGTTTAACGCCACGAACTCTGAACCATCAATAAATCCGCATTCAGACGGTTTCGAGTTCGAATGACAGACACACGAACAGCAGAAACAGAGAAATCAATACGTCGTTTCATATTTCCTTTTGGCTATCAGCACGAAATTAGTCCAATGAATGTCTGACAGTGGATTCTCTC
>CM031600.1:32354283-32496783 GCA_018398815.1 Conus ventricosus
TTTTTTACATCGAGGATCTTAATTAGAAATACATGTTAATGTCTAGTAGTCACAAATGAATACATGAATTGGAGCATTTCTTTCTAAACGAATCCGACAAGTGTAGTTGACAGAAAGCTCTCACTTGAGGGGGAAATTACCTTGTGAGATTTTTTCCCTGTCCCAAACCCTTTCAGATAATCTCCCTTAGTAGTGGTGACAGTGGGGTAGAACAACTGGCATATAGATTAGTAGTACGCTGTCTGCAACTAAAGCCAAGAACGATTACTACTACTACTACTACTACAACTACTACTACCTACTACTACTACTATCAAATACTACAAATAATGATATGATGATGATGATGAAAATGAGATGAAGAAAGAAGAATCGAAAGCAGACCAAGGTGCCTCAGTGGGAAAATGTGCAAAGCATAGCGATCCATTCCATCATAAAGCGCCAAAGCTCTAACCGAATGTTCGATAATGAGACCATCAAATCATTTAGTACTGGCCAGCTTTGCTGACTGCTGTTGAAATAGTGAACCGACACAAATAAATTCCAGGGAGCAAACAACTATGGCCAAGTCGTCACCACTCACTGGAGAAGGCGCTGAACTGCTGCAGACTCACTTTGGTGGTGTTCAGAGGTGCCCGTTCTGATCCAGCATAAGCAGGAGACCACCTGCTGAGCCCCTTACTGACGGCAATATCATTCCTTAAGCGCGGAGCCAGCGTGGGTGAGCTGTCTCTCCGGAGAGCGCCACAAAGTCTGTCCAACGATAGTCCCCATGAATCCGTCGATGCCCCAACAGAAGCAACTCAACGGCATAGGCGTGGACAGGTGATTATTGAAACTAAAGTCACACGAGAGCCTTAGAAATTGAGACTTTTTTTTTCTTAAGCTGATGGATGAGGATGATCAAGATGATACTACCGTAGGGTTCCATTCTGATCCAGACTGCATGACAGGGCTGTACTCTGCGCTTACTTTCAAAACATACCCCGGCGTCAAGTAGGTCCGAGAGATACAAATACCTGAGGTGTTAGGACATTAAATTTTGAGCAGCATCCTCAGAGGCGCAACAATTAAATGAACGAAACTCGACTGTGTGGTTCCAGTCTTCCCAGTTCAGCTCATAGCAAACTCAACTCTGGGTATATGTAGGGAGCCAGTCGTCGCAGAAAAAAAAATCTGCATATAAATAGCTCGGATGAGAATCGAACCAACGGCCTCCCAACCGTGAGTCTAAGACCTTAACCACTTCGGCTGGTCCTAGTGAATGTTTCTCTTGTTCCTTTGAGCCATACAGTTGATCCCCTGCACCCAGTGCACCACATGTCACCCATCATGTTTGATCCAGTCAGGTTTTGCCCCATCACGTATCACACACTCATGTATCGCCCAGTCCGTCTTCGTGCCATGTTCCGCCTCAGCTAATGCAAAATCAAATTATTTTTATAAAGTTAGTGCTCTCTCTCTCTCTCTCTCTCTCTCTCTCTCTCTCTCTCTCTCTCAAACACACACGCGCGCGCGCGCGCCACACACACACACACTGAAATGCTATCATAGAAAGAGGGAAACCCAGAGGAATAGAGATCGTAACACGGCACCATTCAAGAAGAAGTTTACAACAGTCAGCGAAGGGTGTGTCTGTGAAGAGTTAGACAGCAGAAAGCCATCTGAAAAGAAACTACCTCGGACAAGTGTTTTGTCACCTTATACGCTAAGCAGCCGGGGCCGCATCCATGCAGATCATGAGTCCTAGCGGCCATTTGCTGTTAGATTTGTTTCTCATGGCCCTGTTAGGATTCAATACAGCAACTTTTGGATCAGTGGCGGTTTTCAAGGTTTTGCCTTTTTAGATGGGTGTCTTGTACCCACTTCACTATTGGACATCTGTTTTCAAGTTACGAAATCTGAGCCTTATGAAGTTCACTTTTCTTCTTCCACAACCAGATTCAGTTGCAGCTCTTTTCATGATTGTGTTTGTTTTCCATTGCCTTTAAGGTTCTTATATCTTCGTATTAAAAATTCCAAGCTTTTTTATGAGATCATGAGCTGATGAGCAGACAACTCCCCTTACTCCAACTTCGATGGGGAGGACTTTTGTCCGAAAACCAGATTACATCAAACTGTCTTGTTGATGTGAGCTTTCCCCATTCTGCTTTCATAGAATGGAGGCAGATGTCGCCAGAAATTAGAAAGGACATTTTTTCTTATCACGTACCACCATATTTACTCTCATCCACAAAAGATATAACGATAGTGCATGACACGGTAAATGACAATACTGTTTGGGTGAACCTGGAATGTGTATTTGGGTGAAACATTACCCCTAAAATTTTTAGAGCTGTGATCAGAGGAATATTCAGTTTAACCTATTCACGAGAACACAGGATTTGGGGAAAACATGCTCGGACTAAACGTGATGTCCGCTGGATCGGACTCATCAAGGAAATACGGCTGATAGTGTCTGTGCTCTTGGCGTCAAATAGAAACACCACCACAGTCCATAATTCTGTGGTGTTCTCACCACCAAGGGTTCAAAAACGAATCCAACAGCAACCCCAAAGCAGCCAGCGAAGGGTAGTAAATGGAACAAAACGAAAGTGTGGAAGGGAAAAAACATTGCTGAAAAACTAAAAACTTTATGCAAACAGTGTAAAATGTAGGGGAAAATCTTTGAGCCTATGCTTGAGGATCCATTCAAGGATGCAAGGGAGATCAAAAGATATGGCACAGTCTGAGTGGTCAGCTCTGCTGTTCAATAACCCAAGCATTGTCAGTGTCTAAGAATTGTGCAGAACAACCTTTACTTGGATCTCCTAAGAGATGCAATCTCCTACTGATTGACCAAACAATATAATGCTGAACAATTAAGTAGTGGGGGAAAACAAGTGCAGGCTAACAATTCTTCAGTCATTATATAATGACTTGGCAAAGATTTGAACTTTTAGGGAGAAAAAAAATGGAGATGAAGAAAATGGGGGAAATATATTATTTATATGAGAAACCCTTCACTAGCTGCCTGAGGGAACCATTGCAATCCCTCTCGAAGGCAGATCTATTTGTATTGCCTGCTCATATATATATATATATATATATATATAGAGAGAGAGAGAGAGAGAGAGAGAGAGAGAGAGAGAGAGAGAGAGAGAGAGAGAGAATGGTACTGAGGATCAGCGCAATCTTAAAAACAGTGCTCAACCACAGTGGGAGCGACATTTGTTATATTAAAAGCAAGTTAAAATCAAGCTGCTAAAAACATCTACAAATTTGTTTCACTCTGTGCGGTCGTCAGGATGTGATGAGCTTGTATTGCCAGTGCCACGTATATATATAGCTAGCTGGCTTGCTGTTGTTTTTTCCCGTGCTACATGTGTTTCTCAGGTGTTGGTTTTTTTCACTGATAGGAACTTCCATCTGTGTCTGCAATTGTTAACCATTTCTGTTCTAACATTTAGAGTTGCCAACTGTGGTTTACATAGTATAAATGTAATCTATGCCTTACAGAGAAATACATTATACTATGTAAACCACAGTTGGCAACTCTAAATGTTAGAACAGAAATGGTTAACAATTGCAGACACAGATGCAAGTTCCTGTCAGTGAATAAAACCAACACCTGAGAAACACATGTAGCACGGGAAAAAACAACAGCAAGCCAGCTATATATATATATATATATATATATATATATATATATATATATATATATATATATATATATATATATATATATATATATATAGTGACACTGGCAATACAAGCTCATCACATCCTGACGACCGCACAGCGTGAAACAAATTTGTAGATGTTTTTAGCAGCTTGATTTTAACTTGCTTTTATATAATATAATATAATATAATATATATATATATATATATATATATATATATATTATATATATATATATATATATATATATATACATATGTCCGTGCTGGACATTCTTTCATTTATCGATGGAGAAAGGAGAATACAACTCCACTGACCCCACGCTGCAACTGACCTCAGTTTCTTAATGAAGACGGTGTGTGCGTGCGTTCGTGCACGCGCGCGCGCGCGCGCGTGTGTGTATGTGTGTGTGTGTGTGTGCCCTCGTGTGTGTGTGTGTGTGTGTGTGTGTGTGTGTGTGTGTGTGTGTGTGTGTGTGTGTGTGTGTGTGTGTGGTGCGTGCGTGCGTGTGTGTGTGTGTGTGTGTGTGTGTGTGTGTGCGTGTGTGTGTGTGCGTGCGTGCGTGCGTGCGTGTGTGTGTGTAGTGTGTGTGTGTAATGTGTGTGGTGTGTGTGTGTGTGTGTGTGTGTGTGTGTGTGTGTGTGTGTGTGTGTGTGTGTGTGTGTGTGAAGGAAGGAGGGTGGGGGTGCGTGATGCGTGCGTGCGTATGGTATTATCTTCCAGCAGATGTTGCGTACAAATCGTGTTTTGTGACTAATTTGTATTAGTGGACTTGAACTTTTGAAAAAAAAACTGCGTGACAGGGTTAAAGGGTTAAAAGAGTTCTGACTGTACGTGCTAGGTCTAGGCCCCTAAGGGAAATAACTTTAAAGATTGTTAGTATCAAGATGGCTGCTCCACCCAAACCTTGGGAGAGACCAGGCGTAAATCATCAAAATCCGTCTTCTTTTTTCGAAAACGCCATGTCAAGGTTATAATACTTCAGTTGTTTTGTTTTCTTAACCTATGAACTACTGTTGAAAGTACATTTGGCTATCATTTACTAGTGAAACCATACAAGTGCTGGCTTTCTTGCAAAGGAGTATCGTCGGTTATATCACACGCTGTCGACTATGTCGGAGGCCAAGGCGAATCTAAAGTCGGTCGGACTGTTGCCGTAAATCAGTGTCACTATGTCTGTAAACTTTCAGTAGCTTTGGACAGGAAAAGTCCATTTCCGTTGCGAAAACCAAAGTCCAGAATGAAAGTAAATCAATGCCTGTTTTGTTTTCTCCCCCCCCCCCCCCCCCCCCCCCCCCCCCCCCCCCTTCTTCTTCTTCCTAAAATACTGGTTCACTCAAAAACGAGTAGGTCACCAGCGCGCATGTTAAAAAGTAAAAAAAATAACATAAAATAGTGCGACTCAGACTGTTGGCCCCTGGAACAAATTTGGCAACAAGGGGTCGCACTCGATATTCAAGAAGTTAAAAGCAATGGCCAAATTCAGGCCCAGGTAATAGTAAAATATCTGGGGGAAGTAAAAATAGAAAATCGTCATATGCAGATCTCAAAACTGTCGAATCAATTTATTTTTAAATGAGATTGCATTTGTGGCAATCTTGATGGCACCCGGCAGTGAGTTCCACAGTCGTACAGAACTGGGATAAAAAGAATGTAAGTGGCTGTCAATATTTGATGCAGGTATGGTATACATTGACCGCCACTCCTGGTGCTACTTTTATTCAATACTAGTTGTTCCATTGGAATATCAATTCTTTAGCTCTGCCTTTGAAGAAGATGTTAAGTTTAATAAAAGCTCTTCTTCTTCTAAGGGTTTCCATTCTAATTTCCTCATGTTCTTCCAAGTATTCCCCTTTTCTCTGATGTGGTTCCCTGTTACGAACCGTGCTGCTCTCTTCTGATCTTTTCGAGGTTATCAATGCCCTTTAGATGGTAAGGGTCCCAAACTGAGCAACCATATTCCAGTACTGGTCTAACCAGTGTTTTGTAGCAGTCGTCTTTAACCTTTTGGGGGCAGTCATGGATATTCCTGTATAAGAAAGCTAAGATGTTATTTGCTTTCTTACATACTAAATTGTAATGTTCTTTCCATTTGAGACGACTATCTATAATCACGCCTAAATATTTTGCAGCATTAGTTTCTTTAAGAATAGTATTATGGATAGAATAATCTGATCTAATTGGTGAGCGTTTGTTACATATACGCAACACAAGTTGGCACTTTTGGGGATGAAATTCCATTTTCCAAGTTCTTTCCCACTCTTGTAAAGCGTTTAGATCTTCTTGTAGAATGCGTGTATCATTCTTGCTTCTGATTGTTCTATATCCTAAGCTGTCATCTGCAAAAAGCCTTATAGTAGTTCCAGGAGAGAGATTTCTACTTATGTCATTTATATAAATTAAGAAAAACAAGGGCCCCAGAACAGTTCCCTGTGGTACACCTGACAAGACTTCCCCTCCCAATTCGATTTGTATCACAACAGATTGATCTTCATTGAAGTCGTGGTGCACATGTTACATTGTTAGTGAAAAAGATTATAATGGATGACAGTGTGATAGAAACAGAAAGCTTCAGTTGAACAGATCACTTGAACTTGGATTTATATCATTTAATCTTTCTACCTGTTTTGGGGTGATTCCATTTGGAAGGCGATGGCAGAGGGAGAGGCATTGCTGAAGTCATGATGATGCCAGTGGAATTTTGATTTTTGTTTGTTGATGTTTAGTTAGTTACTGCTGTCCCTAGTTTTCATCTGCTGGTGCCATACTCAGAATTGCTCCTATCGGCATTACTAGACCAAGAGGAATTCAACTGTTTCATCGACACTTTTAAATAAAAGGAAATCATTCAAGGTATAAAGTAATCGAAAGATATATTGTACCAGCATTTAAATCATCAAAGAACTAGCATGATCATGTTTGTATTCAGTCTTGAACTAGGTTTATGAAAATTTTAGTTTGTTTACTTCTTTTCTAAGATGCTTACCAGATATCTGTTATCAAACCAAGTTGACCGGCATGTTTACAAGTAAACATTTTTTTTCCTTGAGAGATACTAGAACTTAACTTTAACATCCTTTTAGGTCTTGTCATTCAGGGCCTGCCAAGATAACTCCAATTTGTATTCTTACTTCCCCCATGCACATCCACATATGGGCTGGTTCTGGTCTTGTCCCAGCACCAACATACACAATAGGCTGTAGATAATTGTTAGTTAAATAAATGCTAAGAAACCATTTGGCATTTATATACTTGTCTTAAGAGACCCAGCGCTGCTACAATTCATTTCAGTAACCAATTTTGAACAGTATCTGATTTGTTATTTAGCATACACTGAACATTGGATACCAATACCACAGTCTACCATTAGCCCTCCGCTGGTGGCAGTTGTTTCTGAGTTGCAGTGCCACAGTGCATAAATCAAATGTCATCACTGGAGTGGAAAACATCACTTCCTCCAGGACTCTAGGAATATGATGATATGTAAGACTTCAAGTCATTGCAAGACTTTGAGACTCGGACCAAGATTTTTTTATGGAAGTAAAGGAGGAATTATAAATTAAATGACCATGAGAGCTGAGGATTGAGTGTCATAGAATCTGTGATCGGTTCTTTCTTTCTTCTTTTTTTCATTGTTTTTTTGTATAGATCCAGTTTGGTATCAGAATGAGGAACAAGACTGTACAGTATACGTAATGCTGTCTTTCATGATATGGCGTCTGTAATTAGCTCCAGTTGTGATCAGACCTGTAAATAAAAATATGAGCAGTTGCCAACTCACCAGTGGCTTTACTCCCATGCCACTCAAATTGACTCTTCCACACATCTTCACACCAAGTATGTTTTTGTTAGAGCTTAGTAACCCGCAGGTAGCTATCACGAAGCAGCCAACCAGTAGAGATGATGCACAAGTTTGTTGTTGAATTTAGTGGTGGTCAGTGGTGGCTGTTCCAATCAGATATGCAGAGCACCACTTACACCTTATAAACCTTCTCTTTTTCTTCTTAGAATAGCATTCCAAGACTCGTTATGGATGAGATTTTTGCATATGTGAGGGTTTTAATCCCACCGGGGGGCCGGAATAGCTCAGTTAGTAGAGTGCCAGACTCGTAATCAAAGGGTTGCGGGTTCGAATCTCCGCCGGGCTGTTTCGGTACAGGGGATTTTTCCCTCGGAGTTGACATTAGTTCTGACTCCATTTCCCATACAGTCCTTCGAATGAGACTGTAAACCGAGGTTCCAAGTGTGAAGGCACGCATAACATCTTCTTGCACACACGTAAAATCCCAACACCAACTTTCGGAAGAGGAGGCCAGTTTGGCGTTGGTACGGATGACACGTTACACATAGCATGCACCTTCCCCGAAGATGGAGTATGGCTGCCTTAATGGCGGGATGAAAAATGGTCATGCACACAAAACGCCACTCCCTTTGTAGGGTAGATGGGATTAATACTTGCCTGTCCATATAGGGAGTGTCCGCATGAGTATCGGCCTGAGTACGCAGAAGAGGAAGAAGAAGAAAAATCCCACCATTCTCAGATTCTGCTAACCGCAGAAATGGAGTAAATGCTTAGTCATGGGGCAAGAGTTACTTTGAAGATGGTAATGAAATTTGAGCAGCACTATGAGAGCTGCATTGACAGTGATGTCACAGAGAAGTAGCAGTGTGTGTGTGTGATCCTTTCATCCTAGGTAAGTTGATACTACACAACTCAGAATGAAACATGCTGGATTTGAAAGTCACACTTAAGTGACAAGGGAAGGACTCTGATTAAGTTGAAGCCTTCAACAACGCAGACATTATAAGTCCATGACTTAAATAGTTGTGTTTCAGTGGCTGATACTGTTTTCAACAAAGCACAGGTGATATTTGTTTCCTTCATTAAAGAAAAAAACTAAAGGGCAGAATAAATGAATATGATAACACTTGATCAATTGAGAAAAACTAAATTAATATGATTTGTCTCCAGTGGGCCACAGACAGGGTCAGTTGGACCCGCTGGTGATGGCACTGCTGCTGCATTCTCTGCTGCTTCTCAATCAGCTCCACCTGCACTACCACCACGCCCATCGTCCACTTCCACATACAGTCGTCCTATGTACGGAGGCTTCGGAAACTATGGGGGAATCGGCAGTATGTACGGTGCTGGAAACATGTACAGTCCCTATGGAGGTTTTGGTGGCTACGGCTCCTATGGTTACAATCGGTATGGCATGCAAGGTGATGTGCCTGGCAGCTCATTTGCCCGCATAGCAGAGGAAAACTCAAGGCCAGCATTCCAGTCCATCGAGAGTATTGTCCACGCAATGAATTCTGTGTCCATGATGTTAGACTCCTCCTTCCAGGCTGTGTACAGTTCCTTCAGAGCGGTCATTGGTGTGGCAGACAACTTTTCCCGTCTCCGTTCCCAGCTGATGCAGATTTTCTCAGCCTTGGCTGTGATCCGTACACTCCGGTACTTTATTCGGCGCTTCCTGGAACTGCTGAAGCTGCGACCAACTGGGGGAAACGGAACGGGAATGGAGGGAAGCTATGGCCCAGGCTGCAGGCGGCATTCCAACGGGCAAAGATGGAGGTCCGAAAAAGAGTGCCTGGCCCATCTTCATGTTTTTCGGCATCATCCTGGGTGGTCCATGGCTTATCTGGAAGCTGATCTCATCATTCTCTAACTCTCAAGGTAAAAAAAAAAAAGAAAAAAAAGAGAGAGGCAGGTGAGGGTGGTGAGGTGTGGGGGGTGGGGAGGAGGAGGGAACGACTCATTTGTCGAATTGTACTGGTCAAGATTTGCTTTGATCTTCGACATAGAATATGTTTATTTGAATGTTTTGTCCATTTGGCAAGTAGACTAATATTTTGTTTAATTGGTTTTTCTCTTGGGTGTTATGAGTATTCTTGTGCTCTTTTTTTTTCCCCGTACAATAATTGATTTATCAGAAAAGAGCTTTTTATTTTTCTTGAAACTTGGAAGAAAGAAGTTTGTTTTGGATCTGGTTTTATGAATAGACTAGAGTCTGAGTGAGTAGGGTGCAGCCAGAGTAGCTTCTGCCATTGTGGACCATTCTCTTGCCTTTGTTCTAGAAAATGTTATACACCTTTGTAACTGATAACAGTTCATTGACATGCCAGGTTTGTGTGTGTGTTGTGTGTGTGTGTTGTGTGTGTGTAATCTGACAATCATGTGTGTGTGTGTAATCTGACAATCACATTGTGAAAATTGTACATATTGTCCAAAGTGGGTACTAGCTGCCTGTCTTGCAGTGTCTGTTATCTGGTGTTTTATTTTTTATTTTTTGAATGATTTTTTTACAACGCCTCTTTAGAGAGCGGTACATCAAGGATAATCTCAGCCTCTCAGAACAGCCTAATTTTGTATGTTGCAAGATGTAAATGGCCTAGCTTCCTCTACTTGTTTGCTTCTTATCAGGATACATGTTTTTGTTTTCAGTGGCCTGTTTTGTGACGTGACCTTTTTTTCTTGTGTGAATTTGACTGACCTTAACAGACTGCAATAGGTTGGCTATAATGTTTACAACTTTAACATTTGAACTTTAGCACCTAGGATTGTGTGCCCTTTGTGGACAGTTTATTGACGTTGTATGTGTTGATTACTATTTCTGCTAGCAGAAGAGGAAAGCTGGGCCAAAGGTGAGGCAGACCATGTAGTGGCCCAAACATTGTACAACTTCAGTGGGCAAGGGGAGGAGGAGTTGTCTTTTCCTGCTGGACAGCAGTTGATCCTGGCTCCCAAAGGTCGGTACAGTTACACTTATCTTGGGTCCGACCCATATTTAGCATTGTCTGTTGTTTGCTCTTTCCCAGTCAGATGTCACTTTCCTTACGTGAGATTGGACATTGATTTGATCTTAAGCTTCCAAAACATATACTGAACAACATTAAAAACGCACCATTTTGATTTGCCGATTTCCCATTTGGAAAAAATGTGTATTTGGATTTTGGTATGTTAACACACTTTTAAGGGATACAGATTCACACTGCCTCGGTTTCTCCGCGCTTGCCGACGTTCGTGTAACGCCCATGTGCAACTCGCCCAAAACACTTTTTTGCCACTGGGGCCGAGACTGAAGGTAGCACATCTGTTATTTTTTGGTCTCAAATGGTGAGTTTGAAGTCATGCTGACTGGAAAACGGTATCAGTTGTCATTCGACCAGGCGAAGTGGTGCAAAAACAATGCTGCGACTGTCTATGCAAGAACATGAGCGAGCCATTGGAATGTTGATGGTCGGTGTGTCATCGAGAGAGACAGCCAGACAACTGAACTGCAGTCACTCTACAATTGTAAGGCTATCACAACGTTTGGCAGCAACTGGTTCCACCACTGATCGGCGTCGAATGGGCCAACCTCATGTTACCACACCAGCGCAAGATCGATACATTCGACAGCTTCATCTTCGTAATCGAATTCCTTACAACAGCAGAAACATGTCGCCAGGTGGTTGGTCGACGGGGTCCAGTGTCTGGACAAACCGTTCGACATCATTTGCAAGAATCAGGGCTCAATGCAAGACGCCCTCATGTTGGCCCAGACACCAGCAGCAACGCCTGCAGTGGGCCAACCAGCATCTGTCGGTGGAGAGCTGTGCTGTTCTCTGACGAAAGTCGCTTCGCGTTATCTCATGCTGACAGGAGAATGAGAGTCTGGAGGCGTGTCGGGGAACGCTACACCAACTGCTGCATGTTTGAAGCCGATAGATGGGGAGGGGGCAGTCTGATGGTTTGGGGGGCATTCAGTCATGACTACTGGACACTGCTGTACTTTTTTGACAACCATGTGAATGCCAACACATACCAGCAGGTGCTGCAGAACCATGTCGTCCCACTGTTTGGCCAGCACCCGGAGCTGCAGTACTTCCAGCATGATGATGCACGACCCCACACCGCAAGAGCCACCACTGCGTTTCTCCAGGCGAACAACATTGCCGTGTTGCCCTGGCCATCTCTGTTCCCTGACATAGCTCCCACTCATCTGGGATGAGCTGGGGCGTCGTGTGGCCCTTGGAAGATGTCCACAGACTCTTGATCATTTGAGGCGCGCACTGACCCAGGAGTGGGATGGACTGCCACAGGTGTTCTTGCACAACCTTGTCTACTCCATGAGGAGGCGCTGCCAAGCGTGCATCAGGGTAAATGGCGGACACTCAGTATTAGAGCTCACGGACGGACATGCTCATCGTCGTGTACTTTTTGACAGGGACCCTGGTGAAGCCACCAGCTAATTTCAGATAAATTCGGCAATTCTTGTCAAGAACAGACATTTTGTTTAATTGAAAAATGGATGCGTAATCAAAGGTGCTTATTTTCATTAAATAATTCTATACTACCAGCGTTGTCCGGGTCTTTTGGCAAGCGGTGCATTTTTAATGTTGTTCAGTATAGTATGATTTAACACATCTTAAGAACCCATCACATATTCAGCATTGTCCACATGTCCGAAATCAGTATCTTCCTATGGAACTGCATTGAGAGTTAAGAAGTGTGACACAGATTTGTATCTCTGATGCACAGCTTAACGGATTGGTGTATTGTCAGTTGAAAGAAATTTGAAAAGTGTGGACAATATATGCACTTCTTTTGTTTAGGGCGCACAGCTTAATGGATTGGTTAGTCTTTCAGATAAAAAGAATATGAAAACTATGTACAACTTTTGAGTGAACGCATTGATTGACTGGCCAATGTATCAGCATGAGCACACTGCTGCTAAGAAAGAAACTTTATTTAACACACTTGGCACAGTAAACAAGATAATTTATCTTCACAGCCCCCTGCAACTGACCCATATTATGAGTCACTATCTAGCAATGAAGATTGAATCAGAGAATTGTTTACATGACCTGGTGCAAACAAACATGGCAACTTATGGGTTATTTGTATACATGTGTGTGTGTGTGTTCAGATTACTGTCTGCTTGTCCCAAGCAGTTGATGTGTGGTTGCCATTGCTATCTGCTGTTGACTGCATGTTCACCTTGTACATATTTGTTGCATGTTAACCTGGATCTCTTGATAATGAGCTGGGATTCTTGGCTACAGACCCTCCCCATTTCTCCCTCCCATCTTCACTAAACTGCCAAGTAGTGCACTTTTGGTGTAGCTTGTTGTGATTTCATTGGCAATGCCATGCTGCTACACTTTGTGGACACCCCCCTCCCCCATCAAAAAAAAAAAAAAGGAAGAAAAAAAAAAGAAATTAATCGTGGACTCACTGAGCCAAGGTAACATAGATCTTTAGAGCATAGACTTGTTTCATGCAAAAATGGTCATGTTCAGTAAGCTTCTGGAGAGGAAATCTAGCTTAAGGCAATTTCAGTTTTATTGTGTGATCAGTTGGGTTTGTTGTTGGACATTTTTGTTGTTGTAGGCCTAGTCAAAACCGAGATACTTTACAAGAATTCCATCTTCATAGTCTGCCATCATTTCATGTACAAAGCAAAGTTTGTTAAAAAAAAAAAATGCAGTTGAGTCTGACTGTCGGATATTGAGGACAACACAGACCGACAGAGATGATTTCAAAGGAGAAACCAGGAAAAAAAGAAAAAGAAAAACAAAGAGGAAGAAGAAAAATCTCCATAACAGTTTCAGTGATATGCATACAAAGTGCAACGCTTAAATTTGGAATGCTACAGAAAATGTCAAAATGTTAGTTAATATTTTGGAAGCCTTGGCATCTCTGTACCTCTGCCTCCCCTCAGCTCCCCTTAGATTTCAGAGCAAACCTTACTTCAGATTTTTGTTTTTAATGTCAGTCTCGTGTGAACTACTGAAGTATCTTTGATGTTACGCGCTGGCTTTTCACTTTTGGTCTTAGTTGCAAGATATGACATCACTGACCAGCATGCTTCCTTTCATAATATATCTTGGTATTAACACTCACTAAACAGGGCCCAAGAGAAGTGTTGATAATTTGGAAATGTTAGCTCAGCTCTCAGTGATGCTTCTCTACAGTAGATGCTGCTCAGCTGTGTGGTTCCAGTTTTCCCCTAGCTCTTATGGCTGGTAGACACCCACTGAGCCAGGCTGAAAAGTTCCCTAGTGACACTGAGGGTTGGAGCCCACAGCTTCTCAGTCGTCAGTTATTGACCACTGCAGATGGCAGCTGTTTTTATTTGTTTTTTAAATTGTGATTACCTGTGTTTCAGGTGCGAGATTCGTAGAAAACATTAATTGGTAGAAGATAATAATAATACATCAATAATTCCAAAATTCAGTTTCACTCAGGTCTTTAGAAACAGGATTGGAAGTAACAACAAACCATTAATCGTAAATTTTATCTGAAATTTCATTTGCCAGTTCCCCTGTCTTCAATGTTGCAGAACTGCAGCCTCAAGTTCGAGGCTGGCTCCTTGCCAGCTTTGGTGGCCGCAAAGGACTTGTGCCTTACAATTACATCAAAGTGCTTGGCAAACGCCGTGGGCGGCAGCCAGCCTCAACAGCAGCAGCCACTGCTAGCATGCCAGCTGTAGCCAGCCAGCCTACAAATCCTGCTGTACCAGCCGCCAACAGCAATCCTGAAAGTGCCATCCAGTCTGCATTCTCTTCAGTGTCTGCTCGGGACATCAACCGGAAGTAGCTGTGCCAGACATGGATTCTATTTTTGCCACATCAGAGACACAGGGCTCGCTGGGAAATTCCAACAGCTCCACACAGCCTGGAGCCAGCAGTCAGCAAAAGGAAAGAGACTCGACTGCTGCTGACATTGTAGACAAAGAAACAGGGGAGTGAAAGCATTTTACAGGCAACAGATTGGTAGACAAGTACTTTTGAAAAACAACTTGTTGATAGATAACCCATGGTTCACTTGTGGTGTTGAGAAATTGCTTCCCGCATGAGGTAAATTTGATGTGGTGATTGCCAATGACGCTTGAAAGAGCATGTGCACATTTCATGGGTACCGTCTTTCAAAATTCAAATTTTGTACATCAACGAGTATCATTAAATGTCAGCTTTCAACTTGTGGACTCAAATCTGTGATAATTGATAGAATCGAATGATTCGTGCTAAGAAAATGTGTAATTATATTCATTTTTAATTTTGCTCGATATTTTTCAGATAGGATCAAATGATTTGTGCGGAAAAAAAAAAGTGTAATGATATTTTAAGTTTGCTCGACATTCTTCGACCGAATGTTCCAAATTATGAACCTTCACTTTACACAGCTTTTGTGTATAGCAATGACTTACACATCAGCATTTGGCTCAAATGAAGGACATTTTATCAGGTTTTTTTTTTTAAAATTCATTTTACGTCGGAAGTCTGTGACTTTTCCATTTTGTTTTGTATAACATGGCAAGAGCTCTGATACAGCTCTATGCCGTCAGTGCAAGGGGTCACAATAAAAGAATGGTAAAGAATATATAGTATTAACTTAGACAATTCACGTCAGGCTGAGAATCAGCATTTTGTGAATTTTTCAACCGACCACTGGTTTCAAAGCCAACAAGGGCTATGGAGATTTTGTGATAATGAATGCAGCAGTCTCTGCCTCTGATTGTTGTCAGCGGGTACCTGAATTTTGGCATACTTCTTCCTGGTCTACTCAGTACTGTTGTCTGTTCACTTCACTTTCTGTCGTCCCTCGTCTCCAGGTGGAAGGTCATGAACTCGTCATATGTATGTATCCCTTAAGCTGTCTTTTCCACATCGTGGTCAATAGGTCTTCACAAAGGCTCACATTCTGTCCAAAGGTTTTGCAGACTTTTTATCATTTGCAACATGCTAAGTGTAGGAGATGCCAAGTACTCTTCCAGAGCATGTCATCTCCATTGCTTGTATAGATCTTCCTTTGCTATTATGCTGTCAACGAATTCCATGATTTGCATGCATTCGGGAAGATCAATAACACCATTACATACTTGTGAAATGACTCAGCTTGGATCCGAGATGTGTATTGGTTTCTCCAGATTGGTTTTAGCTTTTGCTGCTGCTGTTCTTTTGCAAGGATTCCAGACTTTGTTCCATCTCACTGTCTAGGTCTTGTCCCTGACTGTGATCAGTGATTTGGTTGGCTGTAAGCACTTCATTGTCATATGTCTAGGATAAACTAAAATCAAGTGTGTAGAATTACATTTTTTTTTTATTCTTATTATGCATGCAATTTTTAATGCAAGTCAGAACAGTGTGTTATTCAGCTGGATGTGTGCCATACATGTTGTGAATTGAACGTATGGCTGGTACGAATTCATTAACACCAATGGTCCGTTTTAAATTTGATCTCCAATTTCCAAAAGGTGAAACTGGTCTTTTATCAAATGACTGAATGGATGGATATAAAAGTGTTGGCTTTGAAATTTTAGTTCCCCTTGCGACTAGTTCATGTTTAACTTTGTGTAGCCCTGTTAAGCTTTGTGAATCTTCATTAGCTGGGCAACTAGAACGAGAATGCTAAACTAGTAAAATATATCATTGTCACTTCATAACCGTGCTATCAGCAGTATTACTTGGAGCTCACTTGGTTTGAATTGTATGCATGTGTTCATGTCTTCTTTGCCACCTGCAGCCAAGTTTACTTTCCTTTTGTGCATACATGGGTAATACGCACTGTGAATTTGATCTAGTCTATTGTGGTCAAGTGGAGAGAGAAAAAAAGCGATCAACATGATAGTACATTTGTGTACCTGCTATCTAGTGACCTGAGCATGTCTTCAGAAATTGTGAAGAGTATCAACACCAATCTCTAAGAGAACAGGTTTTTTTTTCTGGAATCCTGCCTAAATTGATGAAAAGAAAAACGCTCATCAATATTGCCCCCACCCCTCCCCTTTTTTTTGTTTTTTTTAAACGAGATGAAAGTAACAAGACAGTAACAGTACAAGAGAGATTATGTGCTAGGTACCAACAAACTGAAAAGGTACTTGACCAACATCCAGGTGACTGCTGCTCGTCATAACAGACCTGTTGTGAAATGAACACATGATCTGCCTGGCTTTTATCAGAATTCAGGGGTCTTCTCATGTCGCACTTGCATGCATTTTGCTGTTCTTCAGGTACAATTGAAAAAAAAAAAAAAAATTGTGTTGTGCAATTCAGTATCGCCTAGCAGGTGGGATTCCATTTACTGCAGTGATCCTAAACTTACACCGAGTAGGAAAATCATGCATGTATTTTACTGTAGGCATGATTCCTGACAGTGACAGACTGCTTGAGAAGTAATTGCATTGATCATGCACAAGTTTTCTGCGCATGTATGCATTGGGACACTGGCATTTTGCCAACATGATACATTCCCCAAGAGAATTATCATGGTTTTATTTTCATTGTAGACTGAGAATTACTCTTATTGAAGCTAGGTTATCTTTGGTCGTCTTTACCATTCATCAGAATTTTATAAAACTCCTTGTCCATCACCAAGAGATCAAAGCAAATCAGGTTCCTATGCATCCTTGACATGGCTGGAAAGTTTATTTACTTTTTGCTTTGTTAGTTAACCCATGCTGACATGCATGTATTTGGGGTACTGTTGGGTTGCGACATCTTACAGCTGCTGAGAGCTCAGCATTTGTTACACTGTCAGTCTTTGCATGCACAGCCACAACATTGGGTATATTAATGTCTTGTCCTATCTTAAGTATTTGTTCAGAACCTTAAAAAGTAACCATAACATTTTTTATTCCATTTTGCATTTATTGCTGGTGATAAGGTTAAGAGAAGCGAGGGTTTTTAGCAGCGATTTTGTTACATACTGTCCCAGTCAGTTCTCACATTTCTCGACTTGGCTGAAAGCCTTGAAAATCTCAAATTTGTTAAATAATCAGCTTTCTGTGGTCAGTAGAAAGTTTGTTACAACATTGCCGATACATAAATTTCTTAAATACTTGGACAACCTGTGCTCAGTATACTTTGAAAAAACATTCACCCAATACAGACAAAACACAAGAGCTGACGACAGTTGCTTACATCTGTTTTGTTAGTGCGACAACAACAAAACGGGCTGGGGGCTGGGGGGGGGGGGGGGGGGGTGTTGAGAGAAAACACTCTGACCTTGAACAGATTTATGTTAGAAAAAAATAGTAAAGTATGTAATCCAAGCTAAAAAATGAATGATAAACACATGGTGATGATATTTTCCGAATACACTCAGAACATTATGAAAATTTCCAAAATACACTTGGAACATTTTGATGGCATTTTTTACCCACTGCACATAGTAAGGAGTCACAAATATTCCTTTCTTCTCCGTCCAAAGTATCAATCCATTTTGCTTAACTCTTTCAAACACTTTGTGCGATACTAATGTACACTTCGCCGAGACACTTCGCCGAGATATTACAAGGATGGAAATTCCACATGCCACATGGAGGAATTCCCATTGTAGGCTTCGTGGCCTAGTTCGAGGCATGTCCAGGTAAAAAAAAAACAAAAAAAACCCCTGTGTAACAAGAAAACATCTCTATAGCAAGAAAATTAACATATACAATTTGCACGACTAATTTAGTTAGTTTTTCCTGTGGTTCCTTTCCCCCCCCCCGACTGTGAATTGGAGAGAGAGAATTTTTCAAATTTTGACTGGCTTGATGTTCCTATTCAGCTGACAAAAGATTCACTGGTGCCCCAAGTCCAGTTCATTCCCAGGACCCATTTGTGTTACAAGCCACAATGAGCCAAGTCATTGGAAAAAGTTAAAAATGGTTTTGTTGATAATAATTGAATATGTCCAAAAACCCCAATTTGTCGAAAAACTGTGTTACAATATAACTCTTAAAGTCATCGGACACCAAGGCCAGTCACAAATGTTTTACCTCAATCCAGTCATGTATAGTTCCAGTCATGTCTGAAATGATATTCTGATGCCTCAATTTGCTGTTGAAACTCTGTTGGGCGCTTGCTTCTGACAAGAATATCATTCTTCAGTCACATATTAAAAAAACTATCACATGTACAGGACAAGTTTAATCTTCATATTTTTTAAACCCATGATGTTTATTTCATATAGTTGATTTTTTTCCTTCTCTCTTTAAGTTGGGAAGTCCTGTACATTTTGAGGGACAACGTCATGTATTAAGTAACATTGTGTCCTGCAGTGACCTTTGAAGGTTAAAAATATCTCCAAAAAATAAATCAAAATGTTTAGAGTTTTCTTTTCAGTGGTACGACTTGGTCAGTTCATTTTTTGCACACCTTGTGACATTAACATTATGAAGTTAATTGAAAAGTAAAAATGTGTATGTTGAAGGTCGATGTTTTAATTATCAGTCTTTAGAGCATGCAGATATCATGAAATATTCGACAGTGTAGTGTTTTTAGTATCTTAAGCAGTACTCTGGGAACCCAAGGTTGTGGCTGTTCTCATGGACAAGTTGCTACCGAGGGGGACGGAGAGGAGGGAGGTACTGGACAAAAAAAAAAGATAGACAAGATAGGTCTAATGGTTCCCCCAACCCCTGCCCAACTTTTGAATCTCGTGCGACAATCTGAGCACAATGAACCACCAGAAGGCAATTTCTCACCAGAATGCAGTTTCTCACATAAAAAGTTAACTGCCTTTGTCAGCACAAGTCACTGTAAAGTGACGAAGGCTTTTCCCATTGTTTTATTTCTTCATTACTCAGTTGCTGTTGTGTGCAGCTAAGATTTTTATTTTATTTTAAGGTAAATCATCAAATCTTGTGTGTGAATGCGTGTATGGCTGGCTGTACCTCATAATAATCTGATCTTATGGTTGCAGATTTTTAATCGTTACAAAGAGGAAAATAAAGTTTTCAGAAATTATTTCAAGCCTGGGAAATAAGAGTGCTGAAAAGAAGGAAGCAAAGTGAAAGAAATGGGCAAGGCATCCTCAGTCTCAAGAGCAGCCTTGTCACTGTATTTAAGCCCAATGTTGACCATCTTGAACACCTTAATGTCATCAGTTTCTTGTCTGTTTCCCCATTAATTACTGGTTAGTTTATTTATTTACTTATTTTTCAATCCAATTTCCATACTACATACCTCTACAATGGCGTAACTCCAAGGCCACTTATTCATTTTCTGTTCACAGCCACAGTGTGACTTGTCTTATCACAGCACTAGCATCAGCAATCTTCAGGTAGCAATCATCAAGTCATAACCCACCAGACAAAACACTTCCCTGCTGCTGAATCACTTTGGTGGTGTTTGTTGTGAACCAATGTCCACAAGATGTCAGCATTTCACCTGCAAAGCCCCTACTGATAAATAACTGCTTAGTTACCGAATGAGCACGAGTGACAATCTCCTTCCAAAAGGCACTGCCAGGTCCATCCATTGACAGCCCACAAAAGCTTGCCGATCATGACAAGTCTTAGCTCAAACTCGCCATGGACACAGACATGGAGAGAAAATCGAAACTAAGGTCACCATGAAAGCAGAACATGAAGGGCCACAGAATTTGACTTTTGTTGTTGTGAATGCCGATCAATGAGGATGGTGCTATGTACTTCCATTCTGGTCAGAGAATACATGTTAGGGGTGTATGCATCCCTGTATCAACCAGGCCTGAGAGAAGGAACACCTGTGGTGTGAGCCTTGAAATTCGATCAACATTCCAAGAGACACATCAAAGAAGAGGACGATACTTGACTGCGTGGTACAAGTCTTCCCATTTTAGGCCACAGCAAACTCAATCTAGGCAGGCAGAAGCAGCTTGACTGTGTGGGTTCCACGTCTTCCCATTTAAGCCCATTAACAAACTCAGCTTTAGGTAGGAGCCAGTTAGGGCCGAAAAATCCAATAAATAAATGGCTCTGATGGAAATTGTACCTACGACTTCCTCACCGACAATCCACCATGCTAGCCACTTTACCATGGCAGGCGTTCTTTTTTACATCGATTTTATCCCCAAATCAAAGATTCCTGCAGATCATTAGTCATTGTTATGAGGTAATGAAGCAATGCCTAGGCTCATCACTGAAGCTGCAGTTCTGAGTCAACTCTTAAAAAGTGCTTCTGTAAGATTAAAAGTTTTGGTCTTTTCTATCATTATTTAACCCGCTGACTGCCCTTGCACGAATGGCGTTCGAGATGGTTTTGGGAAAGCTGTGTGCCCTTGCACGAACTGCGTTCGGGATAATTTCATCATCAAAATTCGGTGATTTAAAGAAGGGAGGCAAGGAGAAAAAATGGTTTTAAACGGTTGTAGGGACCCTAAAGGACGGTTTCTTCCCTTTTGCGGGTCGCTGACTGACCGGCTCGCGTCCGGACGATAACTTCGGCAAGGTTCGGCTGAGTCATTCTCAGTTGAAGATGGCGAGTCGAGCAGGCAGTTCGATCATGCGTGTGCCGTTTTCAAACGATCTAATGCTCTTGAAGTGCTTCAAGAAGTTATCCAAGACCGTGAAAGCGATGACGAAGACTTCAGAGAAGTAGAACGAAGCGATTAGCAGGAGGAATAAAGCGATCACAATCAACACCACCCTTTGCCTCTGAGATAGGTATTGATGACGAAGCTGATCCCCGACTTTAAACCCAGCGATGCCGGCACAAGTGGGCCCGAATCGGAGAGTGAAGAGCCTATTCCATTTTGTCGACCGTCCCCTCCCTCCTTTCGTGAGAGGTCGGGAGGAGAGTCGAGGAAGGGGAGGGGGTTTAGGACAACGGCGAGGGTCCAGTGTGACGGGGCGTGGCAGAGAAAGAGGGTGTGGCACTCGTCAGTCTGAACTTGTTTCAGAATGGACAGAGGCCAGTGCAGATCGCCCAAATCTCGACCTTTCTTTCACGGGTGATGCAGGTATGGAGGTGAACATTGACAATTTCAAGCCTATGGATTTCATGGAGTTGTTTTTGTGATGTGTGTGTGTCCTTGTGTGTGTGTGTGGATGGTGTGTGTGTGTGTAAGAGAGAGAGCAGTGCTTGTGCATGGTGTAGGTATACATTGTGTGTGTAGTGTTTGTGCATGGTGTGTGTGTGGTGCTTTTGCATGTGGTGCTGTATGTGTGTGTGTGCGTGTGTGTACATGTGCGTGTTGCTTTTGAATATGGTGCTTGTGCACAGTGTGTGTGTGTGTGTATACCCAAATGTGTGTCAGTCAACTAACTTATAACTTGCATTTACTGGCAGTAGTGTTGGATCCCGACCCTTCTGTCCATAGGTTCTGTGGTGTGGTGTATTCTCCGCGACACCGGTGTATTTTTCAGTTCTTAGTGTGCTTTCATCATCTGTGGTGTGGCCTTTTGTAGCTCAGTCCCATCTTTAGCAGTCTCTTTTTTTGGGTGTGGTTGGTTTTGCAATGTTTTATTTATCTTCTGTGGTGATGGCTTTTTATCAATCACACTTAGTTCATGAGTGAACCAAACCACATGTGTGAAAAAAAACCTGACAGAATAATTGGAAGTTGCACTTAGTGTTGTTATTGTTAGTTCATCTCTGCTAAACAAGACCAATTCCCAAGAGGCTTGCAAGATGTGCAGACTGATGCTGTGGATAATGTGCAATTCTCATCTTTCCCGCGTTACCTGGGCTGGAGTGCCCCCTATGATATGGGTTGCTAAACATTTTATGCATTGTCAAGCTTTATTGTGAATACAGATGTTTGTCACGAAGTTCAAAGGACACTAACAACAGTTTTTGTGGTATTTCATTGTGATTATAGTGGTATAGTTTGTTATGTTCTGAGTGTCTGTTTTTCAAACAAAACATTCATCAATATGTATATTTTTGGTCTACTCATTACAAACAAAATCAAACTATTGTGATATCTGGCTGCAGCCAAGGATATAACAAGAAAATTTCCCAAGTATCTAAGATATATGTCAAGAATTGAAAGAGCAGTGGGCATATCAGTGAACCTACCCAAGAAAACAAAATTGTGTCCCTTGATACCTGGATTGTACTGTACCCAGAAATGCATAAATTTATCATATAAAACAACAATTGTGGGTTGTAAATTCACTACCAAATGTTTACACAGGTGTTCAGTAAACATTAACCCTTTCACCGCCATAGGCGACTTTTGGCGACGACAGGGCGGAGCGCCGACGTCGCCATTTGGTGACAAAGTAGGGTGACCTAACTACTGATACTCTCACGATCCAAGTTCATGAGATAAAAAGCCAGCAATAAACGTCATAGTCGGGGGATGATCTGGCCCGTGCTCACAGCCATTTGCTTTGTCAGAATACTATTCAGTTCAGTGTTTTATCGACTTTATTCCGATTGTTTTTCCATTCACTATGACGTCACCACCAAGCACTTTACGTACTCGACCTTGCCGTACATTTACCACACATCAAGTGCTGGGAATACTGAATAGACGGTCAGTTGTTCCTAATACAGATGAGAAGACCCCGATAGTTATAAGGAAACAACGATAGTGACAGCTTGACCGAATTATTGCAACGTGAAGCGTTGGACCGTGGCCAAATAGTTGGGAGAGGAGGCGTGCTGATGAGAGATAAGACTAGACGCCTACTTACTACCGCTGTGCCCCAGTGTTTTTGCGTTGAGCCAGCCAGCACTGACCGACTGTTCACTGACTGACTGATCATTGATGGGTTATGTGAGGGGGCCAGCTAAGACTTTAGGCAGTGAACTTCACACACGCTGTGGGCCGACACTTGCTGGTCGAGGTTGAAGGGGGCGTGGCCGACCGACACGTGAGAGGCGAGCCACAGAGACATGTTGGTGGGTTTTATGAATAGCTGAAGGGCTCTCAAAGGTTCAGAGACCAACAGGCACGTGAATGACTTTGTGTTCATAAAAAAATATTACTGTTGAGAGTGAAAGGGACGTATGTGTGTGTGTGTGTGTTCCCTTTTCTTTCTTACATGACTGTGTACCAGTTAGGCATAAGCGTGTGTGTGTGTGTGTGTGTGTGTGTTCCCTGCTATTGGAGTAGTTGTATTTGTGGCTGTTTCTTCCACTTTTCTGTTGGAAATATCATACTTTCTGGTCTTCAATTGTGAGTGGAGTATTTTTCCTCCCTTGTTGAGAGTTTGTTGGCATTCTTTCTTCATTTTTTTACGTTTAGAAGGAACATAACATTCTTTTTTTTATTTTGCACTTGAAATCACTAAAAATTTGAAATTGTTGTTGACTTACCGTTACTAACATGTTATGATATAATAAAAGTACAGTGTATCTCCTCCATTTTACAAAAAATAGCATGAGAATTGGTTGTTTAGTTCCAGAGATATCCGCGTTTCACATATGCTGGTATAAAATAAGAGCTTTTTTGGAAAAATGGCTGGCGATGGGGATTTATGCAAAATAGAATGTCTGGCGGTGAAAGGGTTTAAAACCACTTTTTGCTGGGTTTGTATGTTTTTTGTTTTGCTGCTGTGGGGTTTTGTATGCTTGCAAAATATAAATTTTAAAAAAAAGTTGAATAAGATTATTAATTATACTCAGAATGAACAAAAACAAATATTATTTGCAGATATTATAGCCCTGGGTGTAAGAAGAAAACATGCCAAAAATCTAAGAGATATCTCCACAAATAAATAAGCACTGATCAAATTAGTGAACCTACCGCAAAAAAGTCAAATTTTGCTCCGGCACACAGAAGTACAAAACCGATACAAAATAGCAGCAGTCAAGGGGTTAAGTCTAGAAAATCGTCATATCAGCATTCCGTTTCACGTTTCATCATGGCAGATTCCAGACATTGAGAAAATGTTTTTGAATAAGTGAATTGTAATGTACAAACGAACTTTCGCCACCTTTCTGTTTGACACACACCAGTATAGTGAACCAGATGAATTGCTTTTGAACAGAATTTAGGTTCCCGTTAGGTCCCACCACACGCAGAGGGATCTAGGACAAAAAGAATTCAGACGGAGGAAAGTTCTTTTCTTCCATAATAGCTCCTTTTCCATTTCTCCACAACATTTCAAGTCATGATCAGAATGTTGCAAGATTGCAATGGAATTGCACCATGCAAAATTTTGTAAAGGCAGTAGTGTGGTACTCGTGGTGAGACAGCAGCCAGGATACTGAATCAAGAAAATCTACTTCACAAAGTTACAGTAAAGTGAGATTCTTTTTATTATAGACTTCCCTTGTATCATAACCCACCACACAATAAACAGCATAAGAGGAGTGTTAAATTAAAAAAAAAAAACCCCACACACACTGCCCTTCACTCAAGACACAAACATGTATAGACAGATACACCAATTTTTTATTTACACATTCTGTTTATTTGTGTCTATTTGGTACTACAATACCCAATCTGGAAACTCAAAGCCAACATCCTTCCCAGTCAACCTTTTGTACACTGCTGAAAAAGTCTCCACCTGAAAGACAAAATATACAATATTCATGAATAAAAAGGTCAATGTACATGAATAAAAAAGGTGTATGTACACTCCAAACCTTTACAGATTTTTCAGGATTAGTGAAACTTAAACATTTACTACAAAAATCGAACACATGTATTAACAATTTGTCTGCAAAACTATCAAGACTCTTAAAGTCATCTTGATGCCACTGGATAAAAAAAAAGGCATCTTTAACACGATACTGATGAAACTTGTCTGCCATGCTTCCATGATTCTTAACTGAATGGAAACAAATTTATGCATTTAGGTCCAAAAATTATGATCTAACAAACTATACATAGTTCAGATCTTTTCTGCGGTAGTATGACTGGTGAGAGGGACAATGTGAAAAGAAATGCAGTACATGAAGCAAAACTGAGCAGGAGACTGATAAGGGGGAAAGACCAAGCATGGGAGAGGAGCCCTGGAATCAGATGAGAAAGAGATGGAAAACACATGAGAAAGAGGTGGAAAACACCAATCACAGACCTTGTGCTCCACCGTGGTCTGCTGGTTCTTGTCCAAATGAACCTTGACCAGGCAAGAACCATCCAGCTTGATGCGGATTCGCTTGCCAACAATCTCAGCTGGGAAGCACAGATCTTCCAGTATGTTGTCATGTACCATAGTCAACGTGCGACTGTGAACAGAAGAATAAATCAAAGTTTATTCCATACTGAAAGTTACTGGTGAGAAGTTACTTGGTGAGACCATCAAGAAGTGCTAGATTTTGGTGGTTTTTTTTGGCTTCCCAACCTCTGCGTCACCTCAGAGGCAGTGCACCCACGCCGCTCATTCCGACACCCCGTCCACAGCCATGGCCCGGCCGGCCCCGCCGCAGCCCCGGCACCGGCAATCCACAGGGAGCAGTCAATGTCACGTCGTCAAGAGGCAACCCACCGGAGGAGACACTGCACTGCTGCCGAGTCACTTCGGTGGTGTTCGGTGGCGCCTGTTCTGATCTAACATACGCAGGACACCACCTACTAAGCCCCCTACTGACGACAATAATTGCTTAGTCGCGGAGCCGGCGTGAGTGAGCTCTCCCTCCGGAGGGCGCCACCACGTCCGTCCAACGACAGCCCCCATGGACTCGCCACCGGTGACCCCGACGGAAGCAAACCAAGGCCACAGACGTGGAGAGGACATCGAAATTGGGGTCACCATGAGAGCAGAGCATGAAGGGCCACAGAATTTGAGACTTTTTTTTTTTTTAATGCTGATCAATGGGAATGAGGATGATTAAGATGATGCTACGGATTTCCATTTCGGTCTGAGACTACATGACAGGGCTGTACTCTACGCTTCCTTTCATAATATATCCCGGCGTCAACCAGGCCCGAGAGATACAGGCACCTGCAGCGTTGCTCAGGAAATTTGAGCAACACTCTCAGAAACGCATCCATTAAGTGGATGAAACTCGACTGTGGTCCCAGTCTTCCCAACTGAGTCCGCAGCAAACTCAACTCTGGGTAGGAGCTGGTCGGGGCAGAAAAAACCCACATGCCTCTGATGGGATTCCACGACCTCCCAGCCGGGAGTCCGCAACGCTAACCACTTCGCCACGGCGGCTGGTTGGTTTTTTTTTTTTGTTTTTTTTTTAATTTTTTTTTAGCTCATCAGAATGTGTGCTGAAACAATCTTCTAGCAGAGTATCATCTTCAAACAGTAAAATTAAACAATGAGCATTAACAAACATATTATAAACTTTGATACTTTAATGTTAAGACAAAACACTAAAGAAGGTGTGAATCTTGAGTGCCCTGACAAAACAAAACACAAAAAAGTTTAAAACATTAAATATTTAACAGCTTAATATACACACAAAAAAAACCCATTCAATTTTCACTGAAGTGCAAACATGCTTGCAAAACTGTTCAGAATCAAACCTTATCAAGCAGATGACAAAATTATCTGACAGACTAACTACTAAGAGTAGATGCAACAGTGCTGCTGTTCCTCAAATTTTGCTTTCAGTATGCATTTTTGTTAATTTTATTGCCAATTTTATTTGAAATACTTAAGAATATGCCATTTATCATATTTTGCTTTCAGCGTTAATGTTACTGCCAATTTGAACTGAAATACTTTAGAATGTCATAAATCATCAAACACAAGGAAAACAAACACGGCTGGCAAAGAAAATAAGTCTTGTTACTATCAATATGTCATTCCAAATGAAAATATAACAAGCTGCACTGATGCATAACAGTCCAAATTTATTTTCTGTTAGTAATCTGAATAAACATTGAAAGTAACTTCAGCTCTTTCAAACTGTCAAAACTTGTGGCATGATTACATGTTGATGTTAATAGTGCACTGATTTTCAGAGGGGTCCCTGGGATGCACAGTTTTTTCACTGAGCTGGAAGCAAGAGTCAGCCTCTGACTTCACTGAAGAGGTAAAATTATTCCTCTTCTTCAGCATTCCTGACGAAGAATATGGTAGTGTTGGCACTGCCGCTATCTTTGTCCATCTTGTTTTCACTTTTGTTGAACCCAACACCCCATAGATCTTTTAAAAAAATCTTGTATGCATGTTAAATCCCATTTCATTTTTCATAAGACTGTGCCATCATGTGCTGGTGTGACAGAAACGGTAACACGAGCCAGCCACAAACTCATGCTGGCACATAGCCACATCCACTTTGTGCCCAATTTGAGAAAAAAAGCAACTGCTCATTCTTTGTTTTCATTGTCCTGAATGTAGTTTATCTTGCCTGAAAAAGAAAAAAAGAGGTCGAAAAGTGTTATGTTTAGTATTTGTTTGTCCCTTTTGCCTGGCAGGAAAATAATTTTTCTTCCAGCTTCCAGCATACCACTATGAACATATGTTTCTCGAATTTTGCCTTGCACACCCCTTATATATATACCTGTTCAGTCTAAAACCCCTTATTGCTGTTCAGTCTTTAACACAGGCTAAGTTTATGTTGAACACAGGCTTGGTTAACCATCTCAACTGAAAGAACAGGACTCGGCCCACAACTATGACCCACTATGGTTAAACCACCTCAGACTGGACAGAACACATCAGTACGGCGAGTGAAGGTGTTTTTCTTCACCATGATCCGACATCAGTCATTATGGGTGTTGAGAACAAGCCTCAGAGAACCATTCTAGCCACTTCTAATTCCACTCAGCTTCTTGAATCACTCCCCCAGGGCTGCCTACCCCCTTCCGCCTCTTTCAGGGACATACTTTTTCAAAACCAGGGATACTGACTGATTTCCAGGGACACATGCAGCAGTAGCACATATCATAACCACATCAAAATTAAAGTGAAAGCTTACCTTTATTTACACTGTGTACAACTTCTACAATGCTACTTTGCTTCTAGCGCACTGAAACTTCTTTGCGATGTCCGAGTCAGGAAACATCAATTTAACGCATCTGTTTAGCTTGTCCAGCGCAGCCATCGGCAAATTCAGTTCAGCTGCAAGGTCAACCATCATCGTTTCAGCTCTTATGACGTCAAAAGTTTCCTGACTGGTTGACGTCTGAGCGCGCTGAAAGAATCCGCTAATGTTACAAGATTTCTCGCTCTCACGGATTTTTGTGTTCTTCTTGTGCTTTTCAGTGGCGACATGACTGGTTATTTCATCCCTATCTCCAGATCCGATGGAGAACTCACACGCACAAATTTCACAAGACGCGTAAAGTCTCGATCTTGCCACGCTTGATGAACGGCCAGGTTTCCGTATATTTTGACAGGAATGTCTGCCGACGTTTCTTCTTCTTGAGAGAAGCCCCATAGTCGAGATCGCCGTCGGCATTTTTACGCTTTCCGTTTCGCGTCCATTTTTCTCGCTTTCAAAACTCGGGAAGACGGTGTATGCGCATGCGCACTGGTCAGTTCGGCAATGTTCGGGTCTTTCCGACGGATTTGGTCAGGATGGCCACGACCGAAGTCGGTCAGTCGGTGATCAGCTGACGAACTCGACTTCGTTTTTTTTGTTGTTGTTTTTTTATCCCGAATTTTTTTTTCGCGGGACATAGAATAAAAAAGTGGATTCCAGGACAGGCTGCATGATTTCATTATTTCGGGGGACAAATACGGATACTCCGGGACGGTAGGCAGCCCTGCCCCCCTAATCTTACAAACTGTTCCTCATGAATCTTTCACAGGTTTAAAGCCAATGCAACAAACTTCTGTGCTGCTTTCTGCCAAGGTCCATTCCAAAAGAATGCTCTATTTAAAACAAACACGTTAATGTTTTCATAAGACCACCATGAAAACAAACTCCATCATTGATTTTATTGTTGTACTGTCCAAGTTAATCAACTACAGCAATGGCATTCTTTAACTTTAAGCGCTTTAAAATTACATCATACAACTTTCCAATTATCATTTTCCTGGATAAGGTTAATTATGATGAAGATCAGTTGATTTGTTGTTGTTTTTCCTTTTACTTTATAAGGTTCTATCATGTTGAAAGTATCAAGGAATTGTTGTCACCATACTGACTTTCACGTTTTCTGAATTTGAAAATGACTAGCTCAGCCCTTTTTAACAAAGTGGAAATGTAACAACCAGGTTCGTTCACTTTCTGATAAGTCGAAACAGCTGGTCAAAATAGCTCACTTTTGTGGTCTTTCAAGTCCAATCAAATCTCCAACAGTCAAAAATTGTGCGTTCATCAAATGTCTTTACTTCAGCATCGTGACATGCAAGACATTGCATTTTCCCTTGAAAAAAGAAGCTCAACATGACCGACAACCACAAAAATGGCTGAACGACTTGCGTTCACCTACTTATTTGCCTGCCACTGAAATGCTCTAATTAATGCAAGCATAAGCACTGCAATACACCATAAGGATTGTGGGCGGAAAAGCGCTGAATGGAGAATCATGGAAACCTGGACTGGAAAAACTGGATACAATGTAAGACCCGGATACTAATTGTGCCATTACCAAAAAAAAAAAAAAAAATTCACTGGACCTTTTTTTCCCCTCAGATGTTCACTTTTCTTTCCTTTGTAAATCAGACTATTTCTCTGAAATCCTCAGATCGAAGGAAAGTTCTCCAGCCTGCTACATCTCATACACACACACACACACACACAGGCACATACAACTGCACCAACATACCATCACAACCACTGGAACATATGCTGAATATATACATGTGCGTGCTTTTAAACATCACATACATGTACAATGGTGCGCATGCATACAAATGAACTGACACACAAACTAATGTGTATGTTCTAATTGTTCACACATTTACAATGATGGCAATTTACTGTGTCTACATGTAAGGAAAAACCTTGATACATCATGTTTGATCAAAATATCTACATGTTGACAGTTGCTCGAGATGTTTGTGTGAAGGATGGGATACAACACCAGGACTGACCGACTTGCAAATTAGAAGGGTGGAGATCACGAGTCATACAGAATTTTAGAGCATTACAATAACCCCCCCCCCCCCAATACCGTATCATGATAACTGCAAGCCGGTGCACATAATCATTTACTTGCGCGCATGTGTGTGGTGAGTGTACAGTATGTGTAGATGTGTGTGTACAAGCACGCATTACATGTTATACAAGCATCATCTTATAAATGCATTTTACTCTCTCTCTCACACACACATTCGTACACACAGTCTCATTCCTCACAAACATGCTCGCTCACTCTCACATACATCCCCCGAAGTCGGAGTGTGGCTGCCCATGTGGCGGGTAATCAAAAACGTCACACACGTAATGTTCTCATCCCCAGCTGATGCATTTGTGCCATAGTGTTCAAATACTTCGGCTGTTCGGATGATCCCTGGAGTCTTTTAGCCAGGGTACGACAACAACAACAACTCTCACATACACAAACTCACATGCATACATACACATTCCTCTCTCTCAAAACAACAACTCGAGGGTTGACTGCCAGAACCCAGTATCTTACTTATACATAATATGTATATATGCAAGAAAAATAATACAGAAAAAAATATTCTCACCTTTCCTTGGAAAAGAAAACCGATATCCCCCCCCCCCAAATTATGACAAATACAGAACGCAACTATTTGCCACGTGCCTTACTCACCCTGCTGTGTGATTGTGGAAAGATAGACAGGGAAGTCGGGAGTGGCACAATGGAATGTGAGCCAACTGGCTTCCAAATTCATGTACAGTGAACATCCTTCCTAAGGGCATACTACTTTTTTTTTTTTCATTGTTAGTTTAGTTCTTTTACTTTTTAAAAGAACAAACTTTTTGTTAGTTTAGTTCTTTTACTTTTTAAAAGAACAAACTTTCAGTTAATATGCATCATGCACCTTCTACACACCAAGCAGAAACAATCCATTCACACACCTGAGCAATGAAGACAACATGCTTGGCAGAGAACTTCTTTTCTAGCTCTCGCACCAGACGAGTCTGAATTTTCTGGTATGCTCTCAACTGTGGAATTGGAACCATGAGGATGATGGCTTTCTTTCCTTGAACATCAATCTCCTGCACAATAGGAGAATAAACAAATAGTCAGGTGAAACAACAAAAATAATCACACACATACAGCCAGCCTTTTTGTAGTTGATAATATAGGTTTCCAAAATAGCGTGTTTTGTTCATGTTTAACAGAAATGTCTGAAGTTCAAGAGTAAATGTGACAATACTATTTTACCTCCTGAATCTTTGCAATTTGCAGATTGCTACAAAATATTTGAATTTAATTCTGCATATTTAGCAACCATTTGAGACTTTTGAAACCAGGAACACATGCTAGAACTTTCTGGATACAACATATCTTCACCATTAGTTTCAGGAGCAACCATGACAAAAAAGACTAAGCTACAAACTATCTTCTTTCCAAAACATCATGATTGTACTAGATCCGTTTACCCCAAAAATCTTTTTCACCTGCCATCATGCAGGTGTAGGTCGAGGGATACTGATCTTCTAGCAACTATGGTAAAAATAGGTTCTTCCTACACAAATAACTATTAAACCCGATTCATCAGTGTACATTGGCACAAGCTCATGCTGGGTTTTTTTCTCTCTTTTTTGCCCCCCAATATTTCAGGGCCTATTGTTGCATCTAATGTTCCTACGTATGTGCATGCTGTTGAAAAAACAGACACAGCTAGATGCCATTTCATGTACCAAAGTAAGACTTGCTCTTTGATATACCAAAACACTACCATGCTTAAAGTCTACAAATTCAATTACTGCTTAAGAACTGCTTTAGATCTAAAAAGAAAGAAAATGTCTTGTTACGTCACTGCACTCATCGTACTTCAGCCAATCATGTGTACAAAATACAGCGAAACTGAAGGGTTAAACAGATGAGCTGTACAAATGCAGTCAAACCAAATGTGTTGTTCAGGCTGTAGGACCAACAGCTGTTACCTTTGCTCCAGTGATGTACAGCTCATGAAGAGACGACTTCAGGTCACTGTTCATCTCCAGCTCCAGCAGAGCCTGAAAAAAGAAAATCATTGCTTTAGGACAGAGGAAAAGAGAGAATCCGTGAATTCAAATCCACTCCAACGAAACTGTAATTTTGTTAATCTTTGCATTCATACAAGTGTGCGGTTTCTAGGTCTGTGTGTGTGAGAGCACAGCAAGTCAGCTTACCTGTCAACTTCACAATGCCCTCGATCTTCCCTCACAAATTTTTTAACTGAATGACAAAACCATACTATCCATTATCAACGCTACCCCTTCCTTCTCCATCCTCCCATATGTTCCGTAAGTAACACAGTGAAAAAATCCTCACTCTGATCAGCGACACTGGCTCAGTTCTGAGAGTAGTGTCCTCATTCCAGTATTTATGGATGTAGGAAGACCATCGTGAGTTGAGTCTCATCATTGCCAGAACACTGCGTAAAATGTTACTGTGTATGGTGAAAAAATTATCACAGAGATGATATTCCAATCTGACAAAAGAAGATGACAAATAGAAAGGTATTAACTAATGTTATACACCAAATGTCAATAATATATTAACTACCGTTTTAGCACACTTTCATGTTTTGCTCAATAAATTACACAGCCTTAAAGTACAAGTTTACTTCCTGCCTCCCCTTCCTTCCCTAACAAAAGAAAACGTTTTCACATTCTTGTAACAATGAAACCAATTTTTAAATCTGGCACAACAGTGGCTGATACAGTGTCCATCAAATACAGTGAGCTTCATTCACAGGCCTGGATATTTCTCTCCTTGGACTGGCCCTTTGTTCTCTCAAGCGATCACATGTTTATGTCACAATGAAAGAGAACTGCCAAGCCACAGAATCCCCTCTCGTGTTCACTAAAGCAATAAATTCTCAAAAATGATGATGACACTGATGGAGCACTTTGCTGCTGGCTCAGTTCTGGATAACAATCCTCAGCGTACTTATTTAGGAAGACCATCGTGATAAAAGTTTCATCACTGCCAGCTTTATATGCAGCTATCTAAACATGGAAACACAAAACAGTAAACTGTATTAGTCTGTATCTTTCTTATCTACAAGCATCTGAATAAGATAAGATAATGTTGCTTATAGCCCAGCCGACCGCAAAGGGCCACAAGATAATGTTGCTTATAGCCCAGCCGACCGCAAAGGGCCACATCAGGGCTGAAAAGGGCCACAAAGCATACAAAGCATCTGAATATTCCGATCTTGTGACAGTTGAAACAAAGGACATCCATTAAAATAAATACATCAAAAAAAAACTAAATTGGCTAAACAATAAAATCTCTCAACTGGTTATTACTAGTAATAAATAACATATCTGCAGAGATGCTTCTCTGTTAACAGCTATAAAGGTTTTCATCTATTTTGTTTCTAAAAAAAAAAAGTCTTTAACAAAGGAAACAGTACATTTATCATAAATGTAAGGGGTCAATCAACACAATAGCTAAAGTAAAACACACACCATAATGCAGGTTTTCAAGTTCAGTCTGATGGGCATAACACCACAAAAATCTGGAAGTCATCTAAGCAGCTACATTGTGACTCTTGTAACCTATCGAAGTTAAACAATTCACATCAATCCACCATCTACTATAAAGTCTGACCAGAAAACAACAAATGTGGTGTAGGCTGGAACTTTCAACAGAAATCAGTTTCCTATAGTCTATGTGGCTCAGTTCTAAGTGAGTGTCCTCATTCCATTATGTATGGATGTAGGAAGACCATCGTGAGCAAGTCTCATCATAGCCAGCAGATTGTGTGCATTAAAAATAAAATAAAACAAAATCACTGTGACATCACATTATCTGAACATTTTTATCATCCTCTATATATTGTTAGCCTATGTTTAAATTTGGAGGTTTCACTTTGCCTTCCCACAGAATAAACCAAAAAGACATTTGTAATTCCATCCACTTTGAATAATACATCTTAATTCAATAAACTAACTGATCACGAGTCCTACTGAATAAGTTACAAACCCTTTTCCCATAAGCCTTGCCCATCTTGTGGCAATACCTACAACTCTTTTCCCACAAGCCTTGCCCGTCTTGTGGCAATACCTACTACTACCATGTAACTGTTGGATATGTACAAGAGAATGGCAACCAATAAAACTACTGCTGTTTCGTGTAAGGATCACAAGCACAATGCAACTCTGTGTGGCTGTTAGTGTTACTGACTCAGTTCTGGATAACACTGAAAATCATCAGCATAATTTCATCCTGAGTCATTTCATCATTGCCAGCATTATATTCTGCTGTCTGAACACACAGCATAAGTAAATCTCTATTTTGTTGTTGTCTTCCATAATGGTTAATGGCTAACAACCTTAATTTTAAGCAGCCAAAATAAAATGGGAGAGTGAACTTTCAGCCTGGTGAGAGAAGTTCCTGTCTACATCAATTTCCACTAGATCCACAGAAGTATATTTCATCAAAGACAAATAAAATCAGAGTTGTTTACAACTTAAAATCATTTCCATTAGCTTGCAAAAAGATCTCCATTTTCATCTGAATCGTACAAGTCTATTTTAGGGTCGTTCGCATCCAACTGGCTCAATGCAATGTCACCAATTGTATTGAAAGCTTTATCCTCACTGCCTGATCATGCAGCTCTCCTTGCAAAATTGCACAGCTTGACTGGATATAAAAAGGCATCAAGCAGGAGTCTGATGTGCTATAACAGCAAATTTCAGACTTACAGACTCGAGCTGAAAACACTCTCAAACTCAAAGCTATTTCACAAGCATATGCCAAAAGTTACAGCTTCTCAGATTTTCAAGAAAGAAACTTCTAGGGAAAGCACTCTCATTGTGAATCACTTACATTTCCCAGTACGCATGACAAAAGAACATGAGCATTTGCTCAGCATGTGCAATGTACATCGGAACAGCACAGTGACCCAAGCTGAATACACACACGTTAAATGGGTACAACACAGGCAAAATAAAAATAAGACAAATAACAGCCATCTTATCATTTTGGAAAATATTCTTTCTATACTTACTACTTTTCTGCTCAAGAGCTCTGGAATCACCAACAGCGACTCTTGATCAGTCTGATATGTTTGTATGCATTAAATATGCAGGTGCTTAACTTTTTCACTGATTACAAAAACTAAACAAACTTACTCTTCACAAAAATCACTAACTGATTAACCTTTTTTCCTCCTGCATTCTTTAGTTACTTCCCTGAAAGTCATATCTGACATTTTCACTATGAATATGACCATTTGATATCCTGTAATTAAGGTAGCCACATAGACTATTATTAGTGAACAACAAAACTGGTCTTTGAGCTCAGTGCCTTCTTTTGGTACTACCATTAGAGAACGTATAAACACCGATTCTGACTCACTTGCTACTCCACCACGTTTTTGGGCGAAAGTGCCTAAAAGCCGCCTATTCCTGTTCTCTGACAAGTAACCAAAAAATAACGACCCTACAAACAAACATACTGTGCAGGGTTATCCGTTTTTAATACTAATTTACTAAGGTTTTCAGAGAGTAGCGTAGGAGAAAGTAGCCAAAACTGAACACGCCCCCATAGAGTAACGTAGGGAAAAGCGGCCGTGACTGAACGCGCCTCAGGTAAGCCTTTAATTGCTAGTTGACGGCCTACCTAAGGACTCTGCACTATCCGATTACTTACCGCGTGACTGGGCATGGCGATTTTGAACCAACGCCAGTCTTATTAAATTAAGTGCAGGGCTTACAACGCAGCTCTGCCTCGGCATTTCCATTGCTGGTTGAGTTGTGAAGTGGTATGTGTTTTCTGGGGACTTTAAAACTTTGGTTTGGATTGGGACAACTGTAGTGTGTGGACATATTTTTGCTGTGTGCGTGTTAATATTTGATATTTTTGAAAAAAATAATGGCAGCACGCTACAAACATATATATTGTAGATAAATAAAAATACAATTTTTTTTAACATAAAAAATAGCAAAAACCCCCTCCCTGAGCATGGCCGACTGTTGATTTAATTTTTATTTGCAGGCGTCACTTTGTGTCGACCATGCCTTCAGGGGGGAAACCCCAGGAGTATGTTTGCCCTGGGATTTTTTGGGTGGTGGTGGCTGGCCTCTGGTCTGGAATGGCTGGCACCGGTCTTCATTCTGGATGGGGTGAACTTGACCCCCAAGACTCTGGTCTCACTCGAAACTCGAAACTGTGTGACCAACTAATGAGGGAAGTGCAGCCCTGAACTCAGCAACTCCAAACTCCGAAAGTGTGACGCCTGCTGTGGCCAACCGACCACCAATAGCGAGTAGTTGAATTCTTATATTTAAGCTTACTTTTGGTGGTGGTGCAATCCACGTGTACAGGGAGACCACCCCATTACTACTTTCGTGATGCAATCGATAAAGCTGCGTGCGCGACCTCTAGACAGGTGGCTGTTGTGTGCGGCGCAAATGCTGCGTGTGTTCTGTTTAGCAGGCTGTGCGCGTAAGTATGTGTGTGTGCATGCGCGCGTGTGTGTGTGTGTGTGTGCACACGCGTACGTATTTTGGGTGTGTGTGTGTGTGTGCAAGCAACGGCCAAGGCCTAACGCTCAACCTGCTACCGTTCGGGCTGTTGATCTGCTTAAAGCTTAAAACACCAACACGTACAATCAGCCCGAAAGGTAAAACCTGATACACACCCACACACATACATACAGCGTTCGTTTCGCCGCTTGCGGTGTAATTATATGCTCCCTGTCAAACTACCGTCTCATTCTCACCTGTCGTTCTCTTTCTCTCTCCACAGCTTTATTTTTCTGTCCCATTCGAGACACTTAGTTATAGGGCCGAACAACAAGCCTTACACATTTCTGACCCAACATTTTTGTTGTTGTAGTCCAAGCAGAGGCATGTATCAAACTTGTGTACTAGTTAACTAGGGAAAATTAAGTTCCCAGAAAGTGATGACGTCATTCTTGCACAATTGTGTGTGTGTGTTGTCATTGTTTGAATATCGCCTGACCTCTTGTGTACAAGCTTTCATGCCGTAATCTACATTATCTACAGGAAAATAAACCTAGTCGAGTTTGGTATTAAAAGAATTGTCGGGAATTCGCCAATTCAGTCATCTCAGGAGCACAGATATATTACATTTTCATGACAACCCCTGATTATCAAACTAAGAGCCCCATTTGTAATGGCCGCTCATCAATGCCGAACACATTGCTGCCAGACCAGCTGTACACAGATGACATTCAGTTGGTCGAGTACAGCACGGTTAGCTGGCTGGTGGGAGCAGCCTGCAGAAAACACCCCTTTTCCCCCGGGACCGGGAAATTTCACGTTTTGGCCTCGGGCAGCTGGGGGGAGACTGAAAACCCCCCCTCCCTCTCAGAACAAGGGGGGCTTGCTTTTGAACACCGGCCCTCTTTTTTTGGGGTGTGGGGTGTCGGTTTTGGGTTGGCCCCCATAGAAATAATCGGATAGGCGCGTCCTACACAGACCCGCCCGGGGCCGCCTTTACTTTTTTACATGGCGGGTTGGTGTTGTGTGTGGGTTTTGTGTGTGTTGCGTGTGTTTTTTTTAGCGGGGTTTGTGCGCGTAAGTATTTGTGTGGTGGGTGTCATGCGGGGCGCGTGTGTGTTTTTGTTCTTTGTTTAAACTTTTTTTTCCCCGCTTTAAAGTAAATATTAACAGTGTAACCGCGTGTGTATTGTGTTGTGATGACCACTGACCCAGCGCGAAAAAACCCCAAAGGGGCTTACACAAATGGGACGCGCCAAGTTCATTTTTGGGGCCACGGAAAAAAACTTTTCAAACACCCCCAAAGACTAGTTTAAAAGCGCTTTTTTTCCCTTGGCCCCTTTTATGGAAGGGGATCCGGGTTACCCACTTTTGAAAAAAACTTGGGGGTAAAGGTTAATCAATAACCTTTAATTTTTTTAATTAAGTTACCTCTAAGTGGGGGGTTTTTTAATTAAGCCCCCCCCAAAGTTCTTAACCCCATTCATTTCCCCAATTTTTTAATTAAGTCACTCAAAATTTTTTAAATTTAAATCCCTTAAGAACTTAATTAAATTTTTAATTAATTTACTTCAATTTCTTAAAAAAGTTCTTGTTAATTTTTCTTGATAAAGTTCTTGATAATTTCTTGATTAACCCACCCCTTTTAAGCACAAAAAATTTCCCTTTAATTTCAAAAAAAAATTTTTAACAAATAGGGGGTTTTACCCCCTTAAAAATATTTAATTTTCTTGTATTTAGTACTCAAAACCCCAAAAAAACCCCAAAAAAAAAAAAAAAAACCCCCCCCACCCCCCAAAAAAAAAAAAAATTTTTTTAAGGGAAAGGTTTTTTTCCCTCCGAAGAAAACCGCATTGATTAAAATTTTGGGTTTATTGGAAATGCCCTTTTTAGACTGGGGTTTTTTATTTTTTGACTTCATCTTTTTTTAATACGCCATGTCTTTTTTTAAAAAAAAATTTTAAAAATTTAAAGTTCTTAAAATATTATTACATTCAAATGGATCAAAAAATTAATCTTTGTTATTGGGGGTTTTTTGGGGTGCTGGTGTTTTTTTTCTGCATTTAGTGGCTCAGTTTTTTTTTGTTGCTTTTTTTTTCTGTTGCCATGGGTTTATATATTTTATAGCCCCCAATTTAACCCCCCAACCCAGCGCAATGGCCCCAAAAAATGGAAAACATTTTTAAAAGTTCAATTTTCCCCATAAAGATTTTGGTGCTGTGGGTTTCTTGAAACGCAGGGAGTTTTTTTTTTACCCGGGCATTAAACCCCAACTTGTTTGGCGGGGCGGGTTATGTTTAGATAGTCATATTCGGTAACTTTAATTTTTTTTGTCTGTTCCCCCTCTGCAAATTTTTTTCCTGTTTTAAAAACACCCCCCAGGATGGGGGATTTTTTTCCCCGGGGCCCCCAACGGGTTCGGGTTTTTTCTGCTTTTTTTCGGGTTGGTTATTTTCTCCCCCTGATTCGGGTTTCTATGTTTTTCCAGCCCCGTTAAATTTTGGGAAGGGAAACAAAATCTATATGATTAAAATTTAATTAATCCCTTGTTTTAAGGCGATAACAATGTCCAAATCTTTTTTTTATAGATAAACACCCTAGAGACTCAAAATGTCTTTGTTAAAAGGGAAATCTGCTTTTAATCATAGGGTAAGATCTTTTTAGAATAAATGGGAGCAAATCTACGACTATTTTTGGTTTTAAAACTAAGAGCCGTTTCCCCCCACATTTTTTAACCATTCTAGACCCTAGCTGCGCTTATCCCTTTTTATGATACTTTAAAATTTTCTTTTGGAGAAAATCTGTTAATCGGGTTCATCCCTTTTCCCCATTCCGGGGAACTGTTTTGTTTTCCCAATGCTCCCAAAAGAATACGGGCCTCCCCTTTTTGGGGGCAAAATGCTTAAACATCAACTTGGCCCATTATAATTTCCCGGAAGGTTTGGGGCGCCTTTTTTGCGTAGTAGATCATCACTGTTTTTTTTTATTAAATTTTTAATTATTTTATTTTTAAAAAAGAGCACCAAAAAAACCGTTGAAACCCCTTTTTAACCATTCGCTGTTATTGGGGCCTTTAAGTGTGGGTTACTAAATTTGCGGGTTTAAAAGCTTTTTTAAAAAATTAAACCACCCAGATCTTGCAAACAGATTTTGGGTTTCAGCAAAGCTAAATTGCACATTGCAGCTTCGGTTCCCACAAAAGATTTTCTATTTAAGAAAGGGAATAATCCCAGACAAAAATAAATAGAAAGGAAAAAAAAATACTTTAAATAAAAATTTGGCTTCACTCGAAATTAATGATAGGCGGCGCTGGGGTGAATGCGCTTCCCTTTTAGGGCAGAAATTTTTGCTTTTAGTAAACTGGGGGAAAGACAGCGAGAGAAAAAGCTAACAAAGCTTGGGGAGCAATAGCATTTGCACAAACGCCTATGAAAGGCAAACTTGAGCAGTTAAATTTTATTAATGACACCCTGAAAGAACAGGGGCATGAGCTTCACTTTTAAAAATGTTGCCCAAACCCCAATAAAAAAAATATTTTCTAGAAAACAGGAAAACCAATCCGGGCATTGCCCCCCCCAAAAATTTCAGGTTTTTTATCAACCATCAAAAAAAAAAAAGAGGCAAGAAATCGCTTTTAAATTGTGTTGGTAAACCTTTTGTGTATTTTTTTGGGGCACATAATTTTGGGCCCTGAAAAAAAAATTTAAAACAAAATCTATTATTCACCCAAGGATTTTGGGAAAAGGGTTTCACAGAAATACAAAAGCAAAGCAAGCGGCGGGAGTCGGGTAACAAAAGAAAAGGGAAAATGGTTACCCAAAACGCAATTGGAAAAATTTATTTCCCTGCGCCCAAACGTTTTACAGAGACCGCATTTTGTGAACACAAACCAAAAACGACACCCTCAAATGGATTTCTAAAATTTACCCCCTGAAGGATTGGGACAAAAAAGTTTTTAAGTACGCACTCACATCTTGCCCTAGTTTTCAAGATAAAAAGAGGGCGGAGCCATTAACAAAAAAGAGTGCTTCTGCTGTTTTTTTCCCATACAACTAAAATTTTTTTTTCCCCCCAAAAAAAGGGGCCCGCTGACTTACCCTGCATGATTCAATTTCGATGGGGAAAAAATTTTTTAAAACCCAAGTGAATAAATTAAATTGTTAAAAACATAAGTTCCCATTAAAAGGGGCATTCCGGGATTTTTCAAGATACGGGCTTTAGTTGAAAATTTTTAACAAACTTTTTAGCCGAAAGATTTTCTCCTCGTATCACAGAGAATGATTGAAAATTCTCGAACCCCAAAAGGGTTAGAAGATCCCCTCAGTTTTGGGCGAATGAATAATGAAAAATTTAAAAAGGGGTTTAAAAACCCCAGTAAAAAGCAATAAAAAGGGAAAAAACAATAAATGTTTTTTGAAGGGGTTTCCTTCACCCGGCAAACATTACCTTTTGGGAAATTAAAAAGTAAGGTCCCTTTTTTTTCCCGGGGGGAAGAAAAAAGGGGACATTCGCATTAGGGCAACCGATCCAGTTTGGGTGTTGACCCAAAATGAAATAAAAAAAAATTTGTAAAAATGAACCCGCCCGGTATTTTTAAAACCCGAAAAAACTGACACACAAAACAACCCTCCCCCAAAGATCTTTGGGAAAAAGAAGAACTGCGATAATCCCCCCAGACACGTTTCCGCTTTAATTAATTTACGTAAATATATTTGAGTTTAAAATGGAAGCCAAAAGGGAAAGCCAGAACGAAAAAAGAGGAAAAGGGAAGAGACCTTGAAAATGATTAAGGGAAATTCATTTCAGGGGTAATGCTTTTAAAGGGAAACATTTTCGGGGTTTAAAAATAATGCATGTTTAAATCATCCAGATCCCCTACAAAAAAAACCCCCAAAATTTGGGGAAAAAGAATATTTTTGAAAATAAAAAAAAAAATTTCAACTCGTCAAGCAAACATGAAAAAAGGTTTAAATAAATTTGAACCCTTGATTAAATTTATAATAAAAGTTGATGAAAAATAAAAACCCCCCCCCCTGTTTATGGGGGTTTTCCCCCATTCCCCCATTGCAATAAAACCCTGGATAACAAACACCCGTTTTTGTTTTGTTCTATTTTAATGATTTTTTGTTACAAAGTTGTTTTGGATCTCAGTAGATTAGATGGGAGTTTTACGTTGTCAGGAGAAAATTTATTCCCAAAACAATGCTTCTTTAGTTGTCTGTGTTTTTTTCCCTCACAACGCGCAGATTTTCCCTTTGCTTTTTTAAATTTGATTTTCTCCGGGCTCGAAATACTGTACTTTTTTGCCCTTTAAAACCAACATACTCCTTAATAAATTTTCCCAGAAATTCACCCCCTTTTTTTTTTCCAAAAAACCTTTTGTTAGAAATTTAAAAATAAAAAGGCGAATCTTTAGGGAATAATGTATCTTTACCATCCCGCTTGCCCTTTGGGCCAATTCTTTCCCAAAGTCTTTATGGTTGTTTTCATGGGAAATTCATAACAAAACTATTGTATTTGTGAAAAACACTCGGGACTCAGGATACGGGGTTAAAAAAGTAGTCATAAAGAAACTCTAACATAAAAATTTTTGATAATTCTAAAACAGAAAACCCCCAATAAAAAGGGGCTTGCCCAATTTGACTTTTTTTTTTTTCCATTACCCCAAAAAGGTGATCATGAAAACTTCTGAAGTCCTGTAATTAGGTTTTGAAGTCGTTTTAAATTTGGTTTCTTTCTCTCGGTTGGGACTAATCAATTTTTTGCGTTGTGCATTCCCATATTTTTTCCCAAAACAGTTTGTTTTCACAGTTTAAAAAAAGTTTTTTTTCTAAAAGCATCTGGGGTTTTTTGTTCTAAGTCAGTGTTCTCAGGATGTATGGTTTCCAGGAATGTTCTTGTCAAAAGCAATTATGCGAGGGGACGGTAAACTTCAAACCATGTCTTAAAAAAATTGTAGAAGTCGGTAAGGGAGACATAATTTTTTTTGCCTCGAAGATTGGGGCACAAGTTTGGGCCCGGCTCTCTTGGATCCATCTTTAGACTTTCTGCTGCTAATGGATTCTTAAAGAAGGTCATGGAGTTCCTGAGGGTTATTCTAAGTCAATTTAAGAATAAAACCCACGCTGGGGAACGGGCCCTTTAAAAATGTTCAACCACTTTAATTCCCTTTTTAAAATATTTTTTCGTACCTGTGTACTTTTTAAAAGTTGCGAAAAGGGAAGCGATTGGCCATTCCCCAACCATCAGATTGTTTGAAATTTTCCTTAAAAACTTGAATATTTTTAGACCTTTTACTCGGTCATAATGACCCAAAGTATTTGTTTTTTGTTTTAAACCAGTAATGTCGCCCCATACTAATTCCCCCCCGCAATCCGTTTTAAATCACTGTATCATTGGTAGGTAAACCCAAAAAATAAAATCTGACCCCAGTAAATTTAGAAACGCCCCACCTCACCCCGGGGTGCAAAAAATTAATGCGCAGGTTTCCAAAACTGTAATGTTTCTGCGGGTCTTTCTTAATTTTTCAAAGCCGCCGCCAAAAAAAATACATCTCCCTTTAATGGGATCATGATATTTCCCCCAAATCGTTTTCCAATCAAACTTCTCCCCACGAATTTTGGGAGAAAGCTGGAATCAAAATCACTGATGCCCTTTCCTCAAAGACTAAAAAAGGAACGCGCCTTTAGGGGGAAAGTGAGTCTTCAAAAAACCTTTTCCCCCAACTTTTTTCATGTATCAAAAAGGGGGTAAACATTTTTTTCTAACGAGAGTTGAGTCAAAATTTTTTTTTCCGTTATTGGGCAGACTTTGGACATAGCCGTCCCCTTTAATGACCCCCTCATGTGTTTCATAGAGTCGTGAAAGCCCTTTTATTTAAAGTGAAACCCCATGTACTTTTTGTGATGTCCCAATGCTTTGCCCCCCCCTAAGGGGGCGGGGTTCCCTGCTTGCAATTAAATGAAGTCGAAACCCCTCGCAAGTTATGAAAGAAAAAGGGGCACTTCCAGTTTTTTTTTTTCAAACTTTAGTTGAAAAATTGCATTTGTTATCCCCCCCTTAAAAACTTCCCTAATTTTGACATGGTCTTTTAAACTGTGGGTTTACACTCTTGGGCTTTACCCTCAAACCGCAAATCCAAAAAATGGTGGCTGAGTTCTGTTGTTGGTCTTTAGGATCTTTTTAAATTTCAGAAAAATTTCCCATTATTAAAACCCGCCCTTTACGCACTTGCTGCATGCTTTTAAGAATTTTTCTGCAGCATCTGGTCCTCTTATAATTCGGGTTGCTGAATGAGCGCCATCCGCCCGGACAAAAATGAAGGAAATAAACAAATCTGAGATTACTCATTAAGACGGGTTTTTCGAAGTTTTTGTGGGCTGGCCCCCCCAAAAGGGAAACAATGAGGGTTTCCCAAAGTCGGCGTAAAAAATAAAAAAAAGTTCCCAGCCTTTTTTCCAGTTTTTAAAACAAAATTTTAAGATGGGGGGGGGGCGTAATTAGTTCTGTATTACAGTAAAGGGGGCCCCGTTTCAATGTTTCTTATGTTCGCTCCGGCTTGAACAGAGGGAAAATTTCTTGTTAAACATTTTCTGCAGAATCTTGTTTAACCCCCCAAAATTTTTTGAAGTAGGGGCCAATAATCTACTCATTGTGCGTATCAATGTGAAATGCGGCACCCCCTCTGGTGAAAGCATCAGCGTAATTAAAAATGGCTTTTGTCTGGTTTAAACCTATTTTTTGGGCTGTTTTTGGACATTTTTAAAAAGGGCCCCAAAATTTCGGTTTCCCCCCCTCCCTTGTGTAGACTTTAAAAACATTTTGGGTTTGTTTTTTTCCCTTAAAACGATCAAGGGAATCCACGCTAAGGGGAAAAGGGGATTTTCCACAAAAGTAAGATCTTGTTTAAAGGGGCCGTATTTAGACACCTCTCTGGGTTTTTGGGGGCGGTAAGGCAGCCTTGCAAGAACCCACCACATAAAAAATTTTTTGGTTGTATTTTTTATGTTTAGAACTGCTTTTTTTGCGATAATGCGGGGGTAGTGGAATGTGAGACTTGCCAAAAATCGGTGCATTTTTTAAATGTTTTAATCTGATCTCTAGGGCTTTGCCCCCTTTACCAAACCCGAGCCTCTCATTTTTGGGTTCTTTAGCAGCGCGTCAAACTGGGCAAGCTTTGGGCTGCCCAAACCAAAAGGGGGTTAATCATTTGAGGAAAAATAGTCCCCGCTTTAGTTGAGACCCCGACTTCCCAGATTTTCTTATTTATTGTTTTCCAAAATTTAATTAAAAAAAGCTTTAAAATTTTTAATGGCGGGTCTATTGGTTTGTTACTTGGAAAATTGAGAAATAGCATGACCCAAACTTGCCCGTACGCTTGTGGATCAATGATTCTAAATCATATCATTCAGTGTCTTGACAAATTTTCCCTTCATTGCTTTTAAAAAAATTTGGGCTTGTCCTTCATTTTTACCCCTGTTTAGTCCTTTTCCAACTCAAAATATTTATTTAAAATTTTAAAAAAAAAAAACTTAATCAAACCAAAATTTTAAAGGTCTTTTTGCGCTTGGACTCATAAACTAAAGTATAAACGCCCCTTTTGGGATTTTAATGTGAGCTTTTGAAAAAAGAGTTTATGTTTCGTTTTCTTTTTTTAAAACATTCCTTTTTTAAACTGCCGGGGGTTTTTGGCTGTTGAGAAAAACTTGTCCTTCCTTTCTTTGAAGATCAAACTTTTGTTTTTTTGTAGTCATTTAAAATCGGGCCCGTAAAAGATTTAAAAAATTCTCCGTGATGTTTGGTCAAACTAGCGCTTTATTTATTTTCAGTTTGGGAAAGAGGGTAAGTTTAGCCGTTTTTAGTTGAAACCCTAGCGTGTGGGTTTTTGGGGGTTTAGTTTTTATTTTTTTTTCTGCAGCAAACCCACAGCAATTTAAACAGGGCCCAAAAGTAAAGACAAACCCCCCTAGAGGTAAATGGGGGCACCAAAGCCCGGGGCAAGAGACCTACACCGTTCCCCGCGGGTGCAGCACTAAATCGATCTCCCGTATTTACATATGTAACGCATTAAAAGGGACCAAAAACCCTTTGTTTTGGGTTTTGCTTTTTTTGAAAGGTCCTGCTCTAGTTTTTGTTTTCATTTGGTATTTTTTGTTAATCTGAAATTTTTTTCTTTTTAGCAACAGAATTGCCTGCTATCTCTTTTTTTTTGGCGGGGCTGTAGGGACATTTGGTAAACTGAAAAAGGGCATTTCTTTTTATAAAATGAAAAAATAATTTTGTATAGTACCCCTTGTAATCTGCTTTCCCTTTTAATAAAAGGCCCCCATCATATAATTTAAAAAAAAATGTAATTAAGCGGGTTTTTTTCGGGTTTTCTTCTTTATTTAATTTGGTTTATTCCCTCCCCTCACAGTTTTTTCCCGCTTTCCCTGTAAATGATTTCCTCCGGGGACCTTTTGGTTAACCATAAACCTATTTTTTTTGTTAAATAATCAACAAATTTTTACCCCCGTGATGGGGTAGATCTTTTTAGGGCCCCAAGGTCAAATGTCCGGTTTTTTAAAAACCTCCCACCTCCAAACGTTTTTTTTATTTCAAACAAAATCCCGATAAGGTTAAGCCCGCTACATGTTTTGGGTTTGGGTCCCCCCAAATCGAACATTGTACTTTCTTTTTTTTGGGGTTAAAAAAACTTTTAAATTCCTCTTTTGAAAGGTTCTTCACTTCACACAGCAATAAAATACCTTTAAAAGGGGATCTTGCTGCAACACAAAACTAAAAAATTTCCCTATAGTGTCTGCCCTGCTTCTAGGGTATTTTAAAGATGACGCACGTTTTTTGTAATATATTGCTAATTGGGACTTTTTATTGATTCCCAATCAGTTTGCTAAAAAAGGGGTTTCTAACAACGTCAAACTTAAAAGAGATTTTCAGAAAGCTTACTTTTTCCCCTTTGGGGTCTGTTGATTTGATAAACACGTTTGTACATTAAAGTTAGTTTTATATGGGCCCTTTGTCTTTTAAAAGCTCCTTGGAAAATATGGGGCATGCGGGTTTTTAAAAAAACTCAAAATCTAGGGGGAAAGGGAAAACGAATTTCCCTAATCATAACTTTCGCTAAAGCCCTTTTTCTGCTTTTAGCACCCCAGGCGATTCGGGGCCCAATTTTTAAGTTTTTTGTGCTTCTTCATTGCCGATTTCCCTTTAAACGCAAGTTTTTTCCCTTTCATTCGCGGTTAGCCATAGTCAGAAAAGGTTAAAAAAATGTCTGATTGTTTAAAGAAAATACTTCTTTTTTCCCCCCAAGTTTTTTCAGAAATTTTCTTAACGATTGCCCCTTTCCCAAAAATTTTGGACAACTGTTTTTGGGTTTTTTTTTGTTGTTGAAGCGAGTTTTATTTTAAAAAATAAAACCGTGCAAAACCTGGCACGATCAAATCATCCCCCTTTCCCAGGTCTGGGGAAAACTAACAGTAAAAAATTTTGATCTGCATCAATGTAGATGGGGTTATTTTTGGGAAAAGAATTTTCCCTTTTTTCCCTGCAAAAGCCAAGGGGTTCTTTCAGCTTTCTATAGGGGTTTAAAAATCGAGCCCAAAGCTTGGACATTTTTTTAAACAAAATAAAAAGTTAATTATTTAAAAAAAATGGCGGGAATTTTAAGGGGAAGAAATTTTGATGTTTTTTTATCCCGGAGACCAAAGGTGAAATGATCCCTTTGACACGGCTCGTCGCGCTCTCAAAGCGGCGGGGAATTAAAAGAAAGTACGGTCGGGGATTTTACAAAAGTTTAGGTCAAGAAAACCCCCCCCAATTTTTGGGCCCAAAAGTTTTGGGAAATTTAAAAAATGGTCATTTGTTTTTAAAGGCGATCAAGGAGAAACTTTTTGGCTTAAAATAAAACCCGACCCCCTCAAAGGGTTTTTAGCCCCAAAAGTACAAATTTTAAAAAAGACTTGTGTAAAAGGGTCAAAAAAAAAACGCCTTTGGGCTTGTTAACCAAAAATTTGATAGGGAGGCAGTTTCCTAAAATTCAAAACACACGCAAAACTCCCAACCCGATAACCAAAAGCTAAAAATGGAAAAATTAAAGAATTTAAAACAATCAGCAGGGGAATTAAAAAATGTAAAAGAAGCAGAATCCAGTTTTTCAGAAAAAAACCCGCGTTTAAGGGCTTACCCTTTACCGCTACCCATGCGAGAAATAGAGGCCCCTTTATCATGCTTTTAAAAAGGACAGAGGCGAATTAAAAAACATATTTTGCAAAAATGGGGGAACTAGATGAGGGATAAAAAAAGAGAAAAAGAAAAACTCCGGGTTTAGGCTGATGGGCGCCAACTTGGGCCCCGATATTAAAGAAAGAATAAGACCAAAAAACTAAAAGTCTTTAACAAGAAGTCACAAGGCAGAAATGTAATACTAACCGAGACCAATTACGAAAAAAAGTGAATAGGAAAAAGAAAACCCATCGAAAAAAATTTTTATGAACACACACTACAGAACGAAAAACGAAAACTGTTTTGGAGCAGGGGGTTTACATTGCAAGCGTTTTTAACTGCCCCCTTTGGATTTGCAATAAGTACATTTTGGGGTTGGCTTTTTTACAGGCGGCGGTGGCCCCAAAATTCAGTCCTCCGCCGCCATTCCCCCTCCCCTGATAAATCAGGGAAAAAAAAAAGCTTTATCATCTTCGGGTTTAATTAAAAAAAAATTTGCGGTAAAGCCGGGGGAAAGCTTTACCAGGGTATTGGGGGGTATCGTTTAGGGTGGCTTTTGTTAAATGCCCAAACAAAGTAGTTGGCTTTATGGCCAGCCCCTTATGGGCAATTGTTTTTCTTAATAGTTGGGGGTTTAAAATTTTTGTAAGTTTAAAAACCAAGTAACCTGGCCATTTTAAACCCCAAAAAACAAGCGCTGTCTTTTATATTCAAAGGTCATCGCGAACAGAGTCTGCGAGCTTTTTTTGAGTCTTCAATGACTTTGGGGGGGGGGGAAATTGGGAATTAGTTACTTAATCTTGGGGGTTCTTTTAAATTTTTTTTATTTATTTGGGTCAGAATTTTTTGTCGTTTTTCCCAAACCTTCTGTTCAAGCCCGCTATAAGAAATTTTATTATTATAGTTTTTTAATTTTACCATCTGGGGTCTGAGGTCAGAAGGGGCCTTTTAAAACCCCCCGCCAACAGCAAAGTCTCTTTCGATCTTGCGTATTGTAAAAAATTTTGGTATCTTTTAATTTCTTGAAGGTTTAAAACACTGTAGAATTAATGGCGTCCCCCTAAATTTGCTTTAAATTTTGTTTTTTTTGGGATCAAAGCCCTTGAAGGATCAGTTATGCTTGATCTTGCCTGGCTTGCGCCCCTAGCAAAAAAACCAAACGTAATACAATAAAGTCGTTTATTCCCTTCTATTTCCCGCCCCAGTTAGGCCCTTAGAAAATGTTTAAAATAAATGTTGTTTTCCTGCTTTTTATGCTCTTGCTGTAGGGACCCGGGTGAAAAAGTTTTGGGGCCCGAAAAGAAAGTTTTTAAAGGAGGATGCCATCATGGGTTTTACTTTCTGTCGTGGGCCCCCAAAATTTAAAGGGCGCCTAGGCCATGATTATGACCAACTTTTGGGCTAAAACCTGTCTTGATGTTAATATTGTTTTGTTTCAGATCCTTTTTAAAAGCCTTTTTTGTCTATTTTTGTTTTTGAGTGGATTTAAAAAGGGTTTTTCATTTTGGGAATGGCGCCGCGTTCAGTCAAAAAAACGTCTGAAGTGTAAAAAAAAGGGAAAACTGTACCGACCTCACCAAAAGGGTCATGGTGATTTAAATGATCAGCATACCCATCCACACCCAGTTATCCCCAAACAAAAGCAAAAATTTAAAATGGTTCCCGGTAAAAATGCATCGGATGACCCAAACCACGCTTTCTTGAAGTGGTCGTTTTCAAAAAGGGGGGTTTAAGATGTGCTTTTAAAGGAGTACTTTTCCCTTTTTTTGAAAAGAGGGAGTCTGGGTTTACAGCAATGTCAAAGGGAAACATTTTCTATATTTTTTTAAATTGTAGTGCGGCCCAACAGAATTTTTCATCAGTATATTTTTAACCCGCTTTATTTTTTTTTTTCGTTCAAAAAATTGTTTGGGAACAATAACAAAATCAAGACCGCCCTTCGTTTTTAAAACATGCTATTTTAAAAAAAATGCGGGGCCCAAAAAAGGGGTTTGGGTTTTAAAGAAATATTTTTTCAAGTCGTATGGTTTAATATAAATGAAAACCAGGGAGAAAAATAAAGGGTTTTAAAAGGTTTAAAAGGGAAAAAGGGGGAAAATGAGCCAGTTAACAAAACCGGGTGGGGTTAAATTAAAGGGTTTTGCTCACTAAAAGAAGCAATGAGTAACCTTTACATTTCTCTCAAAAATTAACAAGGGAAATCTAAAAACCTTTTTAAAATTTAAACTTGAAGAAGAAGAAACATCTTACCTTTTTTTTATAGAGACTAGCTAAAATGTTAGGCTTTTTCAACTAGCCTTTAAACCCCCTATAGTTTTTTTGCTGAGCCCGACAAAAATACTTATGAGGGGGGAAAAACCCCTCGATCTTGCATTAATTTATTTTCTCTATTTTTATTTGGATGAGCTGGCACTGATGAAAACTATATGATGGAAGGCCCCCAACTTTTTTTGAGCTCTTTTCCCTCAGGGAAAGCGCATATTGGGGATTATGAAATTAAAACAATTCCCTTTAAATTTCCCGTTTAAAAGATTAAATTTGTGGGGGGGTCGGATCCATTTAATATAAAAATCAAAGGGCCAAAACGGGGGGAAAAATTTTGAAATGTGATAAAAAAGCCCCATTTTTTTGGGAAAAAAAATAATTTCGTTACTAAAAAATAAAGTCCCCGTGGGCCCGAAAAACCCGGAGTTTCATTAGCGCCTGTAGGTGTAAAAACCTTAGAATTAAAAGGGCCTTTCAGACGTTGCGGGGCTTTGAACCGAATTGGGGAGGGTAGCGCTTTTTATGGTTTTTTGAGTAACTAAAAAATGGTGAAATAAACGCAAAAAAGGGTTTGGGGACAAACAAAAAGTTTCCTAAAAATGAACCCAATCGGGAATTTAGAGGCCAAAAAAATGTTGGGCCCGTATGAATATAAAAAATTTTGAAAAAAGACCTCCCAATGGCACTTAGAACCTATTTAAAAGGGACATAAAAATTTTGAATTCATAAGGGGCCCCTTTAAAATATTTAGCCGTCAAAAAAATTTCAGAAAAAAATTCCAAAAATTTGGCCCTTTTTCATGTAATTTTTAGGCCCGATTACAAAAAGTCCCGGGAAAAAGATTTGGGAAAAACACCGTATGGGGAAAAAACGTACCTCCTCCCAAAAGGGAAAAAAAACAGTTTTAAAAGGAAAGCTTCTAAAAAATTACAGTTCTTTCCCAAATGAAATTAAAAGGGTGCGTTCACAATGATATTTGAAATTTCCGTCTTAAAAAAAAGAGGGGGGGAATGGGGGGCCCTTTGGGGGTCAGTGACGTCCCCTTTTTAAAAGGGAAATTTTAATTAGCTGGCAAAATTTGACGTTTGAAAAACTTAAAAATTACCATCGCCCTTTTAAAAAATGGGGAGGTTTTTAAGGTAAAAACCAAAACCCCCAAAATCAAAAATTTGTCTAAATAGAAACAATCTTCCCGAACTGAATTGGGTTTAAAATTACCCCATTTAGACCTTTTAGGGTTTTATTTTACTGAAAAAAATTTTTTTCAGAGGCATGATTAAAAAAAAATAAATTTGGGTTGATTAAGTTCTGTTAAAAAATATGGAGCATTTTTAAAATTTTTGACCAAAAAAAAACCCCCATTGTTCCCTTGATTTGTACAGACTTTTGGGTTTTGGAAAAAAAAAATTTGTCCTCGCCTATTAAAAAAATTTATCGTTATAAATTTTTTTCATATTGTGGTTTTTTTGTCCAACACTTAAAAGGAAAAAGCTTCATAAAAAGAAGGTTTTTTTTGGACTTTATGTAACAAATTTTTTGTTAATCCCAGCAATTTAAAAAAAGGGGGTGAGTTTTTTAGAACCCGTTTTTTAGGGCTGTTTGAAAAAAACGCAAAAGCTATTTATTATAGATGGGGTTCGGGAGAAAAGGGCATAGTTTAAAAAAAAGAAACACTTTGTCAAAATAAACTTTAATGGAAGGGATGCTGGGGTAATTTTGTGGAAAAATTTTGCCCGAAATATAACTCGGTTTTAAAAGACTTTTTAAAAACATTAAAAAAATTAGTGTTATTTCACTGGGAAAAACAGAGGAAATCATTTGAAGAATGTTTGCGTGAAAAGATGTTATTGAAAATGATCAAGAAAAACCCCAGGGTTTAAAAAAAAATTAAAGGCTGAAAATTTTTTGTAAATTAGTATTAAAAACGGAAAAAACCCTAACAGTATGTATGTTTGTTGATAATCGTTTTTTTTTTGGTTATTGAAAATTTACTTGCAGAGAACAGGAAAAAAAACCCATTCTAGGTCGCCCAAGCCCCCAACCCAGGGGAGGGCTAGGGGATTAGAATCGGGGTTTTCCCGTTCTCTCCCTTAATTTCCCAAAGAAAACAGCAAAAAAAATTGTATGGCTTCCCAAAGGTTTTTTTCTTCACCAAGTTTAAAAACAATTTTCATCAGTGCCGGGATCAACTGAACAGCAAGGAAAGATCCTGACCACTGCTGTCTCATGCCCGCTGTTACATAATTCTATGACATGTATACTGGCTGCAGATTAAACATTAGGAATAAAGACAAAACAATTTCAGTAATCTAGGACGACACTTTCACCTTATGAGTGTAAAATATTTCACCCAAATGTATTGCTGCCAACACTCCTTTATTTTTCTGGATTTTCCCTATTTTAGAAATCATTCCCCAAATCCTGAATTTTGTGGAAAACAACAACTACAAATTCAATTTTACGAATATACATATCATACTCATAGGAAATACCCAGCTACTTCTCATTCAATTCCTTGTCTGCTCTTAAAAAGCTTTCCTGAACGAAATACAGATCTCACAAGCAGACATTCTCCAAGAAATAACAGTGGACCACACCTCGGATTCGTCAACACTGGCTCAGTTCTACATAGGTATCCTCATTCCATGTACAGAAATAGGAAGACCATCGTGATTGTACGTTTCATCATTGCCAGCACACTATGTGAAAGGGCATAAAATGCTCAGCAAATTAAAAAAACAAAACACAAAACTTTAAATAAAAAAACAAACAAAAACAAAACAAAAAACCAAGCGTGTTGATAATGATGTTGTCTGTACAGATGATGATCCAGTAGAAACTGACACAGATCTAAATCAGTGCATATGATGATCCAGCAGAGATGAGCATAGATCTAAATCTGTAAAAATGATAACCCAGCAGAGATCAGCATAAACCCAAATCTGCACAGATGATCCAGCAAAGCTCAGCATAAATCTAAATCTGTATATATAATAATCCTGCAGAGATCGGCATCAATCTAAATCTCTACAGGTGATGCAGCAGAGATCTGCATAAATCTAAATCTGTACTGATGATGATACAGGAGAGATTGGCATAAATCTAAGTGTAGCTTTCCATTATTTGCAAGAAGGCTGACCAATTGCAGAACTACTGAGAAGTAATCCTTTCAGACAATTCTGGGAAAGTCTCTGTCCTGCGTCATGTTGGTGGTCATTAGTAGTCACCCTTCATAAAACTAAAGGGAAACAATCTAGTGTACATCAACGATAAACTTCGAAACTTTATATTCTGATTAGAACACATGTAATAACAGTAACCAATGTCCTTTTTTTCTGTTCAACCTTTTTCAACCATTAAAATATTATAGAATTTTACAGCCTGTATTTTTTAAACCAGTTTTATTTTCCAATGTTATTGTTATATATCTCCAGCATGACATATGATATGCATCTATTTTAGCATACACATACACTTAATGGAAATATTATCCACCTTTGCTTCCACTCTCACTCAACAACTCACTCATTTTGTATCCTGATGACCACAGTTTTCCATTAAATAAAACAAAAAGGTAAGACATGGCCCTAGGAAAGTCATACAAAAAGATAGACATGGTGTTAGGAGTCATTTAGGGAAGGAAAAATAAGTTCACAGGGGTTCCATTTATTGCAAAATTTTGCGTAATTATTGCGTTTTTCTGCCTTCCTACGCATTTTTTTCGCGGCCGTGCGTTTAGCGACGCAATTTTCCCAGGACCCTGTTCTCAACCGCAAGCCTATGTCAGAGGGGCAAAACACGGCACAGACCTACAGCAGACTGCTTGACACCGCCAATTAGTGATAGTGCGTGCACATTTTACTCTGTGGCACTCGCTGACTTTTTGCTAGATCAACAGGGGTGATAGTACCAAAGAGTTCCGAAACCTGAACCAAAAAAATTCCTGAACCCAAAACCTGAAACCAATCTATAAAATAAGTTTCAAATTCTTGTAAACCTGAAAATTAACAACATTCATCGATTCATTACTAACACCTTTCACAAACACTATGAATACTTACGTTGCTGAATCTGGTTGTTGAATAATGAATTTCCCGTCTTTTTGCTTTTGATCAAAGCCTCTACTCCACCCTTTTTGACTCTCATTGTATTACAATTGTCCATCAAGCACGAAACAACTTGAGACCAGTCGACTTTTCTTTCTGATAGAATGCCAGACACTGCATTGAAGATATTTTCTGCTGTTGCAACATTTACTTCTCTTGACCCTAAGTGTTCTGCTACAACTTTTCCCAGTTCCACATCATAATACTGAACAAGCACGTTCACAATCTTGTCATTATTGCTATTTGTAGCCTCGTCAATATTTAAAGAAAAGTGTCTGTCTGACAGCTTTGCACTCAGTTCCTTCTTCATAGCATGTGCTACTCCATGTACAGTGGTGTAAGTTGTGCTACCACGAGAAAGAGAGAGAGAACCAAGTGCTTTGTCATCACTAGCTAACCTCTTAGCAAGCTCAACAAGATCTCCCCCCAAAGAAAAGGCAGACAATGTTCGGCAATAAATGCACAAACAACTGCTTTCAGTTCTGCTTTCCTGTCTCCCATACCGTCTTGCGTAACGGTAGTTGTGGAAGCTCCATCAAGCTTTGTAGACTGGCGGACAGACTTCAAATTGCGCCGATGATCCACATCTTCTGCATGAGAAAGCAAGGCTTTTTTCCCACTTGAGCCATAGAGTAATGTTTTGTTGCATGGCACGCAAAAACAAACTCCCGGCGACTCGACCTTTTCACACCAATCGCCATGACATACCCCATCGCTGTTCCGATCTTGCAACCAATCCCACCTCCACTTGTTTTTCACACCTTTCTCAACTGTAGAAATATCTGCCCCCGGCGGTAACACCTTCATGTTGTTTGGTTTTGTACTCTTGTTTTTGAAAGACACAAAGGCACACAAACTAGCTGACAAAGTTGCTTGTGACAAGTTGTCATTTGCACCAAGAGCTGCATGCTGCTACCCGAAGTGAAAAAACCTCGTTTTTACAACCAAGGGACGTCACTGTCGGAGGTCAAATAATCTCCCTTGCAACGATCCTATTATCGTCTGCTATTAAAATCTCTTTGTCCCTGCTTTTCCAGTCCGGAAATGACTTTCCAAACAAACTCAAAAACCGGAGATTATTTTTTTCAGCAATCGTAAAACCGGATTTCCGGAACATTCCGGAAAATTAGCACCCCTGGATCAAGAATGTTCCAAAGCGCCTCATCCTTTCTCCCCTCGAAATAAAATGGAATCTTTCCCGCGTCTGCGATGGTGCCATCTTCCAATCGGAATACGTTATGACTTCCCACGCACACACGGGAGTGAGTACAGTTTACTTTGTTACGCTTTTTTTTCATCGCCGACGCAATTTTTGCTGAGGCGTGCGTTTCTTGACGCAAAAACTAAAAAGTCAGTGGAACCCCTGAGTTCAGATTTACAAGCACTGACTCAGTTCTCAATAGGTGTCCTCATTCCAATATACGGATGTAGGAAGACCATCGTGAGTTGAGTCTCATCGCAGTCAGCACAGAGTAAAACAAAGAATTCAAAACATTTTTTTCCTACCCTACTGATCCATGATATAGCAGTTATAAAGAATAACAAGCCATGTAATGACTAAATGAGTGCACATAAATATTCAATAATGCAGCTTTTTTGTTTGCTTCTTTTTCTGTTTCTTTTACTTGTTTGCTTTTTCAATCATATATATATATATATATAACAAAAACAACAAAGAAAACTCGACCACTTTAAGGAAGCTATAGATCAATATTATTACTGTAAATAATTTCGGCTCCTCTGCGAAGCCTTCTTCAGTACCTTCACGTCACTTCTGTAGAAACGTAGTTCTAGCACTACGTCAATGTTCAAAAAGACGTCAACTCTCTCTCTCTTTCTCTCTCTCTCTCTCTCTATCTCTCTCTATCTGTCGCTTTACATGTTTAAGGCACACATCACATCCGAAATCCATTCCTATATATATATAACAAACTAACAAATTTCAAGGATAAGTACCGAGCACCGTTCCAGCAACTTACAGAGCAGCTTGGTGTTGCAATGACTGCAAGATATATTGAATTATAAACAAAGCTTGCTCTTATGTGTTAGATTGAAGAAATAGGGGGAGATAAGCATTCATATCTGCAGTGGCAGATTATTCTGCCTAACAGTATGTGCTTGTGTGGGTGAATGGGGAAAAAAAAAAAATTTCTGACTAAATAGGTCGCATAAATCTGTCTTCTATTCAGTCATTCACCTTCACAGGAAACTGAAGAATAAGCTATATTTTCTATCTGCTCAGAGAACGAAAGAACCAATTTCTTTCTTTTTTTTGCCTCTCCTAGTTCAATGGTTAGAAAACACACACATACACACACATCAAAATTAAAGACAGGCAGATCAAAATCCAGCATGGATCCACTGGATCTGAACAGACCATGCCGACTTTTCATCCCCCTAAAAAACCTCAACCTCAAGATTTTAAAAAACAATGTAGCACATCTTGATTTAATAACAACCTGTACTGTAAGTGTAGCACATTTTATTTTAACTCATTTCGAATATCAAGTTTTTCTCACTATTCATAAAACACTGATCTTGTAAAATTCATACCCACTGATCACTCTTTCCACTCATTACAATGAATAACACAACTGGAGGCAAAAACATTTATATTGAAAGATCCTTTTTTTCCCTTCTACCTTTTCATCTGATACTGAAATTAACACATTGAACGCTCTGGCTTGCCACTTCAAAGGGTTCTATGCTATTTTCAGGATTATAATAATACTATCATCATGCACATCATGCAAGAGAGTGATGACCTTTCAATTGTGTTATCTGGAATGACTGCACCAGTGCATGTTTCATCAGACAGCATGCACTGTGATGTCAACTTACATGGCAATGTTCACTGGACACGCTATGCCAGGGGAGCCTAACCTCTGACAAGGCGTTTTAAGGCTCCTAACAGTTACAGTTCAGAGGGCGACAGGATAAGACTAAGAGGATACATAAGCAGTGAAGGCATAGGGGGTCTTAACCTGTGTACCCTGTCAGATTGTGTTAAGGAGATCAAATTCACCAGGTAAACATTGACAGGAAACTAAATCGGCAAGGACATGTAAAATTTTGGGGGTGTGCAAAAACGGTCAAGGAAGGCAAATCATCCATGCTTAACGTTGTTCACCATGACAAAAGTTAATATTCAAAGCAAAGCAATGAACGAGTAGTAACTGAGGACTTGACACTTAAGGAGAGTAGTTCCCCATCTTTTGACCTAACCGGTAGTACTACTAGTTACTAGTGAAGTACAGAGCTGATATTTCGTTAGGCTAGTTTGGATGCCAGAGGACAAAATGCTTATTGTGCGAGGCTTTTCAGAAGTTGCTACAAATTTCAATGTGCATTGGCACAAGAGTAGACACAGTTGACTGTTGGGCTATGTGCTGGGTATTCAAAAATTTTGTGTAAACATTGGGGCGTGGATGAATGTGGTTTTAGACCAATTCACTGTGGAAGTGAACACACTTTTTGAAAGATTCTATACAGAAATGCCTCCAGATATAAAGAGGACAGCAAAGAACCACAACCAAGAGAGATAGAGACTGACAGAAGCAGGACTGAGATGGGGAAGACAGAACACGACCGTTCGAGACTGAAAAGGGAGTTATTTTCTAACAATCAAAGGCATACAAATTCTTTGACAGGAGAAGTAAGATACAAAACATAAACACAAAATCAGCCTTGTGGAGCTGTTGCTTGCTGGCTCAGTTCTGGATAACCATCCTCAACACACATATAGGAAGACCATCGTGATAAATTTCATCACTGCCAGCTTTGTATTCCATATATTGCTCTCTGACCTCCAGAACAAAATAAACCAACCATTTGTTTGTCTTCCTTATCTTCCAGCACTAACAGCCAAAGAGAGAGAAATTATTATCAAAGTCTTCCTTGATTGTCATTTATGGCATGCAGTAATAGCTAACAGCACATTTGCAAGAACAGGTCCTCTCTTGTGTGTGGGGTGGGGGGAGGGGAACCCCAAAACAAAAAACATAAAAACCTTTGCGCAGCTGAAATAATGATTAGATTACTTTCAAAACCTCCCTTGTCTCCTTTACATATTGTATCAGCCTTCCTGTTTTATAAAGCCTTTCCCATTCCCACCATCCACACCCTTGCCCCCCCTTTCCTTCTCCTTCCCAGAGTAGGAATGCTAATACCCTGAGACAAGTTTAAAAACAAAAAACTGACACCTTGTGGGGAAAAAAAGAAAAGAAAACCTGGACGTGGTGCAAACACAAGCACTGTTGCAAAAAAAAGAAAAGAAAAAAAATAATAAATTCTACAAAATATGTTAACCGAAGCACTGTGTAACTGAACGTACACACACACACACGCACGCACACACACACACAAAAACCAGACATCTGCAAAACTGTTGCATTCATGTTTTGTTACAATTGATAATTCAACTTAGGAAAGTCTGAACAAATTAACAGTTCCTCATCATCTTGTCATGTGACCAGCAACATTGCTGTTTACTCACTATAACTAGCGATGGGATTTGTTACCTGAGAAATGGTAGATTCGAATTCATCGGGCTTTTCGCCCTGTGGCTTGATTATTTTCGCGCTTGACGAGTACATCTGAAAATAGACAAGAATGTGATAATCAGTCACATAAAACTGAAAGTACTGAACATTTAATAACTATTTTAGTTTTTACCGTAACTAACATTTCTTCATGGACACTTTCACCTTTCATACAGTCACAATCAAGACATGGAAAACCAATACAAGTATACAGTGACTCATCACTTTTCTCTTTGAACCCATCTCAAAGCTGACCAGTATGTTGAGCAAATGCGCAAGTCAGGCAACTGCAGTTTGTGCCTCTTCTGAAGGCTCTCCTTATCCTTTTTCATTACGGTTGTTTAACAAACAAAAAAGTTATATAGTTATGACCTTATGGCTTTGCAGATGTGACAGACTATTTCAACAGTACTGATTACCAGTTCTCAGAAAATTTTTCTTCTTCATCTAAGTCAGTTCTTATTATCAAACTTACAATAACTATTTAGTATTATAACAGTAATACAATTTACATGTTCCAAAAGACTCAAGTCTCCAAGCACTCTTCAACAAGAAAGCAGCTTAGTCATTATTTGTTTTGACAGTTTATCTGTGGATGACTACCAAATGTCTGATGGGGTCACCTGATTGTGTAAATGCCTTCATCTTAGAATTCAATGAACAATATTCAGTAAATGAATAGCCTTCATGTCATCAGTCTGAGATTTTCATCACTGTCCCAACTGCCTTTAACTGTCATAGATTTGGTTTCTACAGCAAAGACCATTAGAAACATCCACTCTTTGCGCGTGAGCATTAAAAGGGCTGTGATCAGCCAGCCATTGGTTAGCCAACTCTTTTTTCCATCACCGACAAGAATTCTATCATGCTGCAGTTGGGTTTCATGTGTGACTGCGGTTGATAGATCAGCTACTACAGCTAGCTGTCAGAAGTATGTATACTACATAACAAGCACACTCTCACAGTTCATTTGTGACAAAACTGGTACACTAGATATACATAGAGAGCCGTTTGACTGTACAAAAACTGCTACATGCAGAAAGTCTCGTGGTTAATTCATGTAAAATTAAACATTTCAAAAACAGTACTTTCCACTTGTTATCCCTTAAAGTGCAGATTACATGTCCCATCAACATCTTGCTGCAAATGTATCTGTGCTAGTGGATCTATTTTCAGAAGCTTTTTTTTTTCTTTGATGAAAAAGGGTATTAAAAAATTTGTCCAAGTCTGACATATTAAACAAGTGGGGTAACTTTTGCTCCCATAAGAAAATCTAACACAGAGTAATTTATATTCAAGACTGGCACAGCCTTTTAAACTTGAATAAAGTCAGACAAATACATACACGAACAATCTAATAGTGGGGGGAAAAAAAACAAGCGCAGGCCAACAACTGAACTGTCTTCATAGTAATGACTCGGCAAAGATTTGGACTTAAGGAGGGGAGGGGGGGGGGGAGGGGGGGGGGGAGTTTGAAGATGGAGAAACTGGGAACATGAAATTAAGATAATATATTACACTTTACAGTTATGAAAACCCTTCACTAGTTGCATAAGGGAACCATCGCAATCCCTTTTGAAGGCAGATATATTTGCATTGCCTGCTCCGAGGCCTTTCGTCCACTGGATCAGAACTCATCAGGGAGACACAGCTGGTTGTGTCTGCGCTCCTGGCGTCAAATAGTGACACACCACAGTCCATAATACTGTGGTGTTCTCACCACCAAGGGTGCAAAAAAGAATCCAATAGCACCCCAAAAGCAGCCAGCGAACGGTAGTATATGAAACCAAACGAAAGTGTGGGGAGGAAAAAAGTTGCTGAAAAACTAAAGACATTATGCAAATAGTATAAAATGTAGGGGACAACCTTTGCGTCTACGCTTGAGGATCCACCCAAAAGATGCAAGGAGAGAATGTAAATATCTTCGTTCAAGACCACCCATCTTATTTTGCACGAAAACCCCCTTTTTCACATACAAATCACGTCCTTCTCATGTCAGTTTGGTCAAAATTAACACCTGTTTTCTAAAAAAAAATTAACACGCAAAAACCTCTAAAATTGACGTAATCAGTACATTAAAACGGGGAGTTTCCGTGCAAAATAGGATTTGGTGATCGTGAACATAGATATTTACATTCTCTCCCCATACTATAAAAATCTAATGGTTTAGTTGCAAAGCAAGACGACTGCAGGCGGAAATCTAAACAAATCTTAAATAAATGTTAGCGAACCGCCCAGACAACGTGGACAAACGAGTCACAAGACAAAACACGACGCGTTTCGACCTCTTAGGTCTTCGTCTGGTGATATACAAACGAATAAAACAACGAAAATTCACTTAAGCTTTGATCACTTCAGATCGTTTTGGGTTCAGCGCAAGGAAGAAGGCGTTGAATGAGCTTAGCTAATGGTTTAGCAAAAATAAGTTTAGCAAAAATAAATACTATTTTTTTTTAGCTCACTGTGTTTGGCGGGACAACTTGCAGCTCTTCACGAACAAAGGATCTTTTAGGGGCAGGCTTTTTAGAAGAGGGAGTCTCTCTTAAATAATACACGGGAGGGGTTGTTTTCATGATTCTTTCAACTTCATATACGTCTACGCTCCATATAGGATCTGTGGCTCTAATTCTAACATCGCCTTCTGCCTCTCCAGGAGCATACAGGTATCTTACTTTTAGGCCAAACGGCAAGAGTTTTTGATAACCTGGATGTCTTCAGTAATGCTAATTTTTTTTAATTTGATTGCGTTTAACTGGTTTAAGGCCTGTTGCTTTAAATTCTTCATTGTTCATGGCACGTAAGACTGCTGGCAATCTCCTAACCCATTCTGTGTTGCGTTCTCTGTACTTCGTAGTGTCTATAATTTCTCTGTGATATTGATAGGTAAACAGGCGTTCAGCTAAGATTCTTATTAAAGTTTTCTACTAGGGCTTGTGATCGATGGTTGCCTGGGATCCCTCTCTTAACTGTAACATGATGTTTTAAAAACAGTTGGTTTACAGAGCCTTTAAACTCTTTTTCCATCATCAACCTGGATCATCCTAGGATACTTTAATGGGCCTTGCATGTATATTTGTTGTAAAGCCACAGCCACAGCAGTTGAGCTCTTATCCGTTAAAGCCAAGGTTCAGCGTCTTTGTATCTTGAAGCCATGTCAACAACTGTTAAAGCATACTTAAACTTTTTTCTTCTAACTTTGTCATGTGGAAGATACAGCAAGTCCATTTGTGGGTGTCATTTGGAACTGAGTTAACAAATCTAGGCCTTATTATTCTTTTGGGGGCAGGCAAATATATTTGCCAAATTGCCTGTTTTGAAAGCCAGTCTTTCGCATCTGATTCAGACACTCTAGCAGCTTTACTTCAGTTTTTCAATAGCAGTCTTTCCTTTCCAATAGCCTTTAGGGGAATAATATATTTTGTACTTCGTATTGTCCATATTTTAAATGCATTTTATTTTACACAAGAAAGTGAGCAATAAGATAGACTGAGGTCATGCCAACTGCAATAAAAACTATCTCTGCAGACTTCTGTTCCTCAGATGGTTCATAAAAGTCAGACAGTTCTGGCGGTGGCGATGTTAGAAACTTCTTTCCTGTCACTAAGTAAATACTCATTCATTGCGTCATCAACGCCTGTAAATGTGTGCTCTGCATGACCCTGTTCTCTTAAACTTTTTATTAATAAAGTCTAAGTGTTTCTCGTTAGCATCTCTTGCCTTAGCTAAATCTTCCATTGCTTTGTTATGGCGTTTCTCTCTCTTCATCGGACCGCAATTTACTAAACATATAATTGCTTCCAGAGAAGGCTAAAGCGTTAACAATAGCTCCTCCACCATCAGAACTAATCCAGACATCTTTTATAAATCAATATTTTCTAGATTAATCTTTCTATGTATTATATTTTCTGGGATAATCCCCTGTGTAACAAGAAAGTCTTTTGACGCAATCCCTGCAGTAATTACAACTATAACCTTAACAACATCCTCAATGTCTAACCTTCCTAGGTCAGCTGGCTTCATTTTCAACATGTTTTTTGCTAACACACTATAGCCTATACTAAGACACACTAATTACAGCAGAATGGTAAATCGTATTGATAATCTTTTTTCACTCATCTTTTTATTAACTAAAAAAATAATTAAAATAATCATAATACGAAAGACTGTCTATGTGCTTTTTAATCAGATAATCTTTTGTTGTTAAAGCTAAAAATAAGGTTGCAACTAGTTTTGGTGAATCTTCTATCTTTCCCGTGTTGGGTGGTTTTATTCCTAACAAGCATTTTGCAAGGGTTGAATAAACTATAACACCAAACGATAGGCACTACATAATTAACCAGCGTTAACTCATGGTTTTAAAAGTATTATATTATTTTTTTTATTGCTTTTTAAAATGGATTGTGACGAACTATTAAAGTGTGAGGAGCAAGCAGACTACTCCGTAGACCACTGCCATAAAGAAAGATTATACTCTCTAGCTGCTTGTGGAAAAACTAAACAGTATTTAGGCACTGAACTAGGTGTCGAACAAATCCAACAACTGTCTACTTCAGACGTTGAAAAGTACTACGCTAGGTACGAAGCACAGCTAGGGTCAAAAATGGTTAGATCGGTGGGGCAGACAATAATTAGTCTATATGCTAAGTTAGTAAGATGGCGCCAGTTGATTCAGAAGAAGATTTAAAATATGACTTATCAACAAGATCCAGTTTTAAACAAGTCCCTAGAAACTCTTGCATGTGACATGTATTACAGATTTGGAACTAGTTATGCCCATTCATCATGGGATTAATTACTTTTAATCATATTAATTTTGATCATATTAAATTTAATCGCAATAAAAAATGAGCGATCAGGAGAAGAAGACGCAGCAGGACAATCCGCAGGAGCAGAATGTACCACAAGTGAATGTACCACAAGTGAATGTACCGCAAGTGAGTAGTGTTACTAAGCCTAAAAATACCTGGGCGTGTTGCGGCCGGCCATAGACTAGTTGAATGGCACAGACTGCAAAAAGCAAACCAATCAGCAAAACAAAAATTGTTAGATAGTAATACAACATCGCCGCCGCCAACAACAACACAATTAACAACAACACAATCGCAATTAACAACAACACAATCAAACAATAGATGTATCATTATGTATTGGTTGCTGCTGTTGTTGGTGGTTTTTTAGCATACAAATACTTAACACCATACCTAACAACAAAGTCGCAAGCCCCCACAAAAACAGTAAAAGAAGAAGAACCAGCTTCTGCAAAAAAAGTGCAGCCTCCTGCTGTAGACCCATTTTCTATGGAATAGTTTTTTAATGAACTAGATAAAGTACAAGTTAGAACTAGATAAGTACAACAGGGGTTCCATTTATTGCAAAATTTTGCGTAATTATTGCGTTTTTCTGCCTTCCTACGCATTTTTTTCGCGGCCGTTGCGTTTAGCGACGCAATTTCCCAGGACCCTGTTCTCAACCGCAAGCCTATGTCAGAGGGGCAAAACACGGCACAGACCTACAGCAGACTGCTTGACACCGCCAATTAGTGATAGTGCGTGCACATTTTACTCTGTGGCACTCGCTGACTTTTTGCTAGATCAAGAATGTCCAAAACGCCTCATCCTTTCTCCCCTCGAAATAAAATGGAATCTTTCCCGCGTCTGCGATGGTGCCATCTTCCAATCGGAAATACGTTATGACTTCCCACGCACACACGATCATCCACGTGATTCTGGATGCCAGAGTACGCCCATTGATGGAAACTTTACCGGGAGGGGGTAGTGGTGGGAGGGAGGAGCGGGGAGTGGGGGGAGGGGGGGGGGGGGTCTTGTTGTCTCCGTCCCTGTTCTGCGCCGAACAGGGACTTTACCGTGGTCACAGCGTGTAGGAATAATATCAAGGTTGACTGACCCGGCTTGTTTTCGCGGGCTTACTTAGCAAAAATGGCAAAGAGACAATCAAACATGTTTGCATTTTTCGGTGGGGGAGAAAAGCGCCGATGTGAAGATGTTGAATCTGGAAGAAATCTCGAGTACAGTTTACTTTGTTACGCATTTTTTCAGCGCTGACGCAATTTTTGCGGAGGCGTGCGTTTCTTGACGCAAAAAAACTAAAAAGTCAGTGGAACCCCTGGTACAAGTTAAGTTAGTTATAGAAAGTACTTTTTAAGTTAAGTGCAAGTAAATTACAAGTTAAGTGCAAAAAAATTAAGTTCTAGTTTTAAGTTATTGTTAGGTTCTTAAGCAAGTACTAGTTAGGTTCTTAAGTAAGTTCTTGTTAGGTTCTTAAGTTAAGTACAAGTCAAGTCAGTCAAGTTAATCTTTTAAAGTTCTCCAATGCCCTACAGCATATGAAAACTCAGGATTGACGTAAGTTCTCTTGTTATTGTTAGAGACTAGTGATTTCTTGTTAACAGCAGTTGTGTTTACTTGATGAAGAGTAGAGCGCAGATTAACATTTGTGTGATAAAATACTTTGTTTTCAAAGAGAGCTTGCTTGTAGTTGTCGTGAGTTATATTTTTTTTGACAACTTCTTTACTTATGCCCTTAGCTTTTTTCATTACAGAAGTCTGGCTGGCAACGCTATACATCTTTGACCGCAAACCAACATATTCTTTGATAACTGTCCCATTAAGTTCATCCTTCATCTTTCCAATCACTTTCTTGTTCGCAGTTGAATGTAAAGGCGCAATCTTTCGGATAGTCGCATGTGTCGTACCATCCATCAACTCCTTTAGCCACCTCAGTTTCTAAGTCTTTGTAAAAGTCTTCAGTTGGGACGTCTAGAATAAAAGAGTCAGTGTCTGTGTAAAGGACTCTTGCTTCTGGGTACAGCGGTTTAAAGTAGTCGTACAGAAATTCTAGCATCAATAACTTTGACAACTCTAATACGGTAAAGCCAATAAACACCGGCTTGTCCAACTTAACATCCTTTTTCTTCATCATAATGCCAACCAGGCTGTCGTTAAATCTTCTAAAGTCTTGATAGTTGGGTTTTAGAGGCAAACTTAATTGCTTGGTTTTCTTTTGTAACTAATTTTACATCTTTACGATTGTGTACGTTCTCCATCGTCTTACCAAAACAACTGTTGTTCATCAGTTTAAAGAAGTCTTTTTCTGAAGCATCAGTGGCTTGGGTTCTAAGATCAGTATTCTTTCTTGATGTATGGCCTCATAAAGGACTCTTGGTCAAAAGCATGATTCTTATGAACAGCAGTCAGCTTCAGTCCGTGTCTTAGGTAAAACTGTAAGAGTCTGTAATGGCACACATATTTAGTTTTTATGTCTAAGATTAGGCACAAGTTTTAGGAGGTTCGATCGGGCTCATCTTTAATCTTTCTGCGGCTAGTGGGTAATCGTTGTGGAGGTCATGCAGTTCACGAGGATATCGAAGTCTACTTCTAGAATAAAACCATACTGTTGATCTGACGTTAAACTGTCCAACCACTTTAATGTCCCTTGAATATTATTTGTACCATGTCCAGTGTACATCCTGAAGTTACGTAATGGAAGCGGCTGGCTCATAGCCCATCCATACAGATTGTTGGCGTCTAAGTACATTAGATAGTTGGATGGTTTGGTGGGATCATAGTCGTCTAAATACTTGTTGTTGGCTTTGCAGTAAGGATGTGAGGCCATGCTAATACCTCCCTTAAACCGTCTTCATCATCTGAAGTGTGGGTAGATCAGAAATTAAGTCAATCTTGATGTTTGTAGACTTTAAGAAAGCATCCCAAGAAAGGCCAGGCGCAGAGATGTAATGTGATGAGTAAGCTGTAATGCTTCATGCATGTAGATCTGTAATTCTGAAAGGCGTCTGCTAATAAACACACGGTCAGCCAATAAATATTGATCGTGATAATCGCCCATTGTTTGACAGTGTAATTCTGTCCAGGCTTTCTGAGCGTATTCATAGTCAGCATCAGTTATGTCTTTGCCTCTAAGACTAGAAAAGAAAGCGCCTTTAGGGGGAAGCGAGTCTTCATCAAACCTATCCCACGAGTTCATGTATTCATAAGGATAGACGCCTTTACGCACCAAAGATGGATCAAAGTATTGTTTAGTGACTGGAAAGTCTTGTAGCGATCCCGCTAACTTATCTAAACTTGCCATCAGATGTTGGGCTGAGTCATAAAAGGATAAACAGTCAAGAGTAAAAGTCATGTACTTTTCTGAAGACTGTGCAATGCAGGTAACCCTCTTATATTCAGAAGTCACTGCTTGCATGATAAAATGAGAATCGTAGCCTCGTAGGTTATGAAAGAAGATAGGAAGTTTCCATGTCTTAGGGTCAACCTTAAGCTGAAGATTACAACTATTGTGCGCGGCCCCTCTGAACTTTCCAGTAATGTGATCGTGGTCTCTTACTGTCACGTCTTTACTGTTAGGTGTTAGCTCTAAGCCGCAAATCCAACAGTGAGTGGGCTGAGTCATAACGTTCTTGGTCTTCAGGAGTCATAACAATGTCTGAAAGATTTATTTTGTTTGATAACGATTGCGAAGTTGTTTCATCTGCTCTAAAAATCTACTAGCTGCGTTGGGACCTCTGTAAATCTCTGGGCGTGTGTGTGCTCCATCTGACCTAACAACAATAAACGCATAAGAACAGATCTGATGGTAGGTTAATAAGGTTGTTTTTTGTTCTTGTTGTTGTGGACCGTAGTACTGTGGCAAGATTGATTCAAAGTCAGCATAAACCACGTATGGGCTCATCTGCATTTTGTGTAAATTCTTAAAACTAACTTTAGAGTACCTGGTTTAGGTGTGAGTTCAGTTTCACAGTCTACAAAACTTTTACAATGTTTCTTATGACTGGCAGCTGCTTCTATAGTAGGGATTCTGATCAAACACCTTCTACAAAGCCCTTGTTTAGCATGATCCTTTGATGTATAAGCCATAAGTCTGCTTATTGTTCTGATTAATACATAATGACTCTTTGTACCATCTGCAAAAAGTATCAAGTCTACATGTTTGTTAAGCGGTTCGCCTAAAGTAGGAGCGTTGGAGAAATCCTTAGAGGCACTAGATTGTCTACTACAGACCATTTGTATACGTTTACGGTGATCGGGTTGTTTTGCTCTTCAAACTGAGATATACTGTTTATACTTACTGGAAAGGTTATGTTATCAAAGTTCAGCTAGTTAGTAAGATAAGATAATGTTGCTTATTAGCCCAGCCGACCGCAGAGGGCCACATCAGGGCTGTCACCACGTTAAAATCAACTCACCAGTCATTTAAAAAAAACAAAAACAAAAAAAAAAAAAAAAAAAAAAAAACCTTTCACACATCTCGTTAAATGACATCGTCTACAAACGAACCAGAAACTTTGTTAAAAATCCTTCTTCCGTAAAATCTCAAATCAGATGAAAAATGTTAATTTCTCTCAAAAACCCAAGGATCACGTCAGGCGGGACATCCCTGAACAGGATCTTCATGGACTCCGCTGTAAAATGTTTGTGTCTCACATCGTGCAAGTCCCAACACTCTAAAAGAACATGTTTCATTGTGAGTGGCGCATGACATGGAATGCACCACGGAGCTTCTTCACTCTTTAAAAGGTAAGAATGGGTAAAATACAATGGCCGTGTGCACCGGCACAGAACCTTTTCCTCTTTACGACCACCCACTAGGGGGAGGAAATTTTTTTAAGGGTTTTGGAGGGATCTGAAAGAGTTTGTTATTCGTCTGTGTTTTCCCAATCCCCTGCCAGAGGTCTCTCACATAATCTTTAAATTTTTGGGGTTTTTTCACATCTGAGCGGGGGAATAATGTTTGGCTTTCTCCTTGGGCTTCTTGGCTAAACGATCCCCAAATTTCTTTCCCCCCCCCCCGGGATCCAAACAGGCCAGGAACCCACCAAAGTAATTTTTGAAACCCGTCCCCTTCAACTTGCTAAAAAGTTCAAAAAAAGTAAAAGTCTGGATGCTGAAGGTTGGGGCCCAGCTAGGGCCTCCAAAGCTGCACGAATCCACAGAACCAAAAAGCCCCTCTCGAAAAGGGGGAGATTATTTTAAAACCCCAGTACAAGCAGTAAGTTCAAAAAAAGACAAAGCACTGAATGTATGTTCCAACAATATCTGAAAAGGGAGCCCCAGGGCAGAGGCTGCACAGCACCCCATCCCAGACTTGAACCGCAGTGAAAACTTTTTGAAAGGAGGGAAATTTTGGAACGACCCGGGCTACAAAGCCTTGTAGCCAAAGCTGGTAACCCTTAGGGAAAGCGCGAAAATCAAAACGAACTCTGGTTAAAAAAGGGTCCTGGGGGTTGATCCGGAAATTTGGGAAAAAAATGGGAAATCCCCAGGCTATACCTGCTTTCCCCCCACTGGGGTGAAACCCAGCCCAAACGCGGATACTTTGGGGTTTTATTTTCAACTTATTTTGGAACGGGGGGCAAAAAACAGTCATAGGCAGGATTCTGGGGGTTCTAGAACGTCGGATGTAAAAATTCAAAGACATTCACCTGCGGTTACATAAAGGGTTTTCACCTGCCCTGCGACAGGCGTACACGGGTGGGGGGAACGCCCCAAGAAAAGAGAAGCCCTTGATGGTGGATAGGGTCCAAGAGTTGAGGTAAGATATCTGCGGCGACACAGCACAACCGTACCATTTGGAAGGGACCGGGGCTCTGTAGAGGTCAACAAATTTTTCTTATCAGCGCCCCAGCGGTGTGTGCACGACCCGCAAATTTCAGTGCCTTTTGGCAAGCAGTTTTGAGGTTTTTAATAGGCTGAAAGTTAAGTTTTTGGTCAAAAATGACTCCCAAATTTGGCCTCTTAACACTGAAGGGATTTTTCCCCTACTTGAATTTCCGGATCGGAAAAAAAACTGGGGAAGTTAGGGAAAGTAAATACACGGGGGTTTTTTGTAGCAAAAAAGGTGAAACCGTTTTCATCCGCCCACCGTGGATTTTATCTACGCAAAGCTGGAGCCTGCGCTGGCACTGGGGACGGGCTCCATGGTTAGACAGAAAAAACACCACAAAAATGGCAGTCTGAACCCGCTGAATTTGTTGAACAATTTTTTTTGATTTTAAAAACTAAAGAGGGCAGGAGAATATCTCCCCTGTAACACCCCAACTCCTGCTCTGGACACAAAGAGGGGACCAAACCCCACCTAAACTGTCGTTCCCCCAAAAATTTTTGAATAATTAGCTCTTCTTAATTTTTCATAATAGATACTCTTTTTGCAATTTTTTAAAACGGGTTTAAAAACGCTAAAACACACCCACATGAAGCACAGCTGTCAAAATTTAAAATTTTTTAAGACTGCTTTTTTTAACCTAACCTTTTGGAAGGGGAAAGGTAAAAATTCCCAACAAAAGGATAAACTTTTTTTGTTTAAATCGATTTAAAGGACTGCCCCTTCAACAGCCAGCCCCCTTTAACTTTGCCTCCCCTTTGCAGGAAAACTGTGTAAGCATGTAGTCGGCCCATCAAAATTTAAAGGTCACGAAGTTAATAACTTCTTTTTTTTAGTTGAAACCCAGACTTCCAGTTACTACTCAGGCGTTATATAATCAATCAAAAAACCCAACAGCACTTTTACGGCGCTCCTCAAAAACTCGGGGATTTTCCGAACTTTTGGGTCCCCCTTTCAGAACGTTTGGGGGGTTTAAAAATTTTCATTCTATTTCACAAAAGATGTTTAAAATTGTTTGTCACTACCAAAATTTTTTCCCATCGTAATATTTTTCCATCCTCGAATTTATTGGGGCCCGTCATTTTAAAAGCCACAATTTTTTAAATTTAAAAAAAAAAAAATGTAAATAAAATAATAAACGGCTTTTATTCTTCACCCAAGCTTTGCAACACTTAAAGACATTTTTAAACCTTTCAAAACACCCAATATTTTAGCTTTTTCTGAATCCTACAGTCAATTTTTCATCACTTTTGATTGCTTCTTTAAATATTTCACTATGCTTTTTTATTTGTTTAAAATCATCTCAAAACCAAATTCCTAAAAAAAATGTTTAACACTTTCATTGTTTCGTAAAATAGTTCATTACAATTTTTAAAAATCATTAATCATTCTTTAAATCGATCACTGGTTGGGGTTTCTTTTTTAGTTTAAAAATTTAAATAAATAAAATTGAATCTGCAAAACTTTCATTTTTGTTAACTTAAAACTCCACACACCACACACACAATCAAAAAAACACTTATACGCACTCTGCAAACACACCCCACCCCCGTAACCATGCTAGCTGTAGAGGAGAAAAAATCAATAATTTTACCTGCGGTTCTACACCCCCAAACCCAACGCTATGTCCTCACTGGGACGTGATTGAGAACAGAATCATTTCCAAATTTTTTAACCAAAATTTTTTTTGAGTAACCTGGTCATCTGCACCTCTGTTTCTCTTTCTTTTTGAAGACGCGATTTTCGTCTTTCTCTTTTTTTTCTTTAATCTCCGGATTCATTTTTTTTTCTGGAAAAACAACTTTTAACGCAGTGGGTGAAATACTCGAAACGCAGCAACGCTTTTTAAAAAACGAAACCACACCCGCTTGTTGATTTGGGGGGGTGGGTTGGGGTTTATGGTTTGGGTTTGTTAGGGGTGGCTTTTTGAGGGGTGGCTTTGGGGCCCTCCATGTCAAGGGTTTTATTATCCCAATTTATTTCACATGACATCACAAAGTTTTTTCGATTTTATCATGTTAATGTATTCACTAAGGTTTGCACATGCCACTGAAAAAATTGTTCGAATTCATCAGTTAAATGTATTCACTAAGGTAGACACGCCTGAAAAAAGTTTTCCCCTTCTTTCCGGGTTAACAATTTCAGAAACGTTTCTTTTTCCGTTAACTTTTCAGAAAAAGATTTTTCAGGAAGAAGCGGGAAAAAATTTTTTAGTGCGCAACCGGCTGGCTGAATACAACGAACCTCTGGGCCTGCGATCAAACAAGGCCCCCGTAATCGGTGGCAATGAATCATAGCAGTGGAGCCTGTGATCAATATTTGCCGACCGGGGAGTGAAGTGCAGGGAGCGCGGGGTTAAATTTCGTTTGGGGACTAATCTTAAACCATTTTTTGTTAAACTTTTTTTTTTTTTAAATTAAAATTTGGGGTTTAAAACCCATCATGTGTTTTTTTTTTCAATGTTCGTTTTTTTTCATCGGCTACGTCGGAAGTAAAAGTCTTTCTCCCACTCCTTTTTAATTCAATTTTTTTCCGTCAAAATCCTCACCGCCCATAACTTCTGAAATTTTTTCGTCTGTAATGTTTTCACCTGTAAGATTTTGCTTATTCTTAATCTTAAGAACAAAGTTTTGCTGATGCTAGGTTTTCAATGGCAGTGGCTTTTTAATTTAGAGTTAATTTTTTAAAAAAGCACTTTAAAAAAAGCACAGCGCCTAAACCCAAACCCAGACCCCCCAAAGCAAAGAGGCTGGGGCACCAAACCCCGTAGCAAAACAGCAACACTAGACCCACCTTACGCTACTAAAACTGATAAGGGCCCGAAATACAAAAAAAAGATTTTAAAGCTTTAGCATATTTTCTTTTAGTAAATCTACACTTATCCAAGTCCTTTTTTAATTTTTCCTTTTTAATTTAGTTATTTTCCAAAAATAAACTTTTTAACCCCATTTTAATCAAATTAAAAATTTTTAAAAATGTTTCTTATTAACCTTCGGAGCAAAATTCATCAACAAGTAAAACGCAATAAAATCACATACTTTAAAAAAAATAAAGTCAGTACGTTTGTTTTTCTTTGTCAACATTTTACATAACCTTTTCGATGATGAAAAAATGTTTATTTCATCTCCGTTTTAGTAAAAGGCAATAACAAACTTTAAAAGACCCCTCCAATTTTTTAGACGAAATTTCCCCCTGCAAAAAACCCTTTTCTGGCAAACTAGAATTAGACTCCCCCGGAGTAAATTAATAAAACAAAAACAAAATAGCATGTTAGGCATTTGGGGGTTTGGGGATAAATTTTTAGGGTTACTGTGTCACCCCCACTTTACTTAGGGCTTCTTCTGCTCACAATATTCCCTGCTTATTATATGTATCTATTACAATTCTTTTTTTGTTTTGTTCCGGAACAAAACTGGTAAAAAGGGGCCCATTCAAACCTTTTTAAAATTTTTTTTTATCAAAGTATACTTGGGGGGTTCGAAGTCAAATTTTTAAAACCCCGTTAATTTCGGGTCAAACCCATATTGTCTTGTCTATAAACCTTATTCATATTTCCCAAACATTGTTTCTAGATTTCTTTTTTTTCTAGTTTTAGGGTATTGTGTGTTTTTTTTTCTCAATTTCGTTCGTTGAAACCCCCTCTCTTGTATTCAAATCCATAAACATTTCCTACACCCCTATAGATCAAACTCGCTGTGTCTGCAGGTCTTTAGCTCTACTGCAACAATTTAGGGGCTAGCTGCCTTTTTTTCTGGCCCCCGAACATTCTTTTATAATATAAAAATTAAATAAACAAATTGTTATAAACAAACAATAAAAACAATCACAATAAAAAACGTATTGAACGGGGGTCAGTCCGTAACATAGCTTAGCGTGCTTAGATTTTTTCCCAACTGCCTTTTTTTATTTTTTTTCTCACTTTGTCCCCCATTTTATAATTTTTCCCCTTAAACATTTTTCAAAACTTTTGTCCCTTTTGGAAAAAAAATACAACCGATTTTAACGCGTCGAAAGTCTTTTAAGCAGCATTTTATTTTGATTAAAGCCACACGAAACTAAGGGGGTGGCGGCCCAAAGGCTGCTTTTACAGGGGTTTTTTTTTTTAAAAAAAAACTCTTCACGAACAGTCATCATAAAAACATTTTTTCAGTTCCCCAAATAGTCTATAGTAATGTTTAAACATCCTTTGCTGTCGCTAGGACAACAAAAAAATTCTCGTCCCCGCCCCAAAAAAACTTCCTTTCTTTTTTAAGACTGTTGTGCTTTTGGTTGTGCAAATATAACAATGGCTCGTAATAAAACCCTTTTTTTGTTGAACAAACAAATACGAAACATTTTTTTTCCCACCCCGTAATCCCCAGATAAAGAAATGCGGTCTTTAGGCAGAAACTTTAAACTATCCATCTTTTTTATTTGAAATTTCTTTTGCATTTTTAAAAAGCCCCTCTTTTAGCCGTTTTCTTCAATGTTAAAGGGGATCACAAACCAAAAAACATCATTTTTATTGGGCGTTTCCGCGCTTTTTTTGTGAAAATTTATTTTTTTCCACTTGCCCACCCTTTCCCGGCTGCCTACCCCTTCCGCCACTTTTTAGGACATACATTTTCAAAACCAGGGGCACAGACTGATTTCCAGGGACACATGCAGCGGTAGCACATATCACAACCACATCAACATTAAAGTGAAAGCTTACCTTTATTTACACTATGTACAACTTCTACCATGGCTTTTGGTTAATTCAGGTCCTGCACTGCAGGCTGAAGAGAACGGTAATAGGCACTCTTCAAATCCTGCACCTGTATAGTGTATCCATAGTGTCCTGGATCAACAGTCCTCACAATCAGTGGAAAAAGTTTCTGTCCTCCTTTGTCATTGCTTCCATCTGTTGAAATTGTGAAAGGCTGTTTTTTCATTCTATCCCTGAGAGTAAGGGTAACTTGGGCAGCATTTTCTTTCAAAATCGCTGTGCCTTTGCTTCTAGCGCACTGAAATTTCTTTGCGATGTCCGAGTCAGAAACATCAATTTATTTTAACTCCTACTTTGTTAATCCAACGCGGCCATCGGCAAATTCAGTTCAGCTGCAAGGTCAACCATCAACGTTTCAGCTCTTATGACGTCAAAAGTTTCCTGACTGTTGACGTCCGAGCACGTTGAAAGAATCCCCTAATGTTGCAAGATTTCTCGCTCTCACAGATTTTTGTGTTCTTCTTGTGCTTCTAAGTAGCGACGTGACGGGTTATTTCGTCCCTACCTCCAGATCCGATGGAGAACTCACACGCACAAATTTCACACGACGCTATGTCTCGATCTTGCCACGCTTGATGAACGGCCAGGTTTCCGTATATTTTCGACAGGAACATCTGCTGACGTTTCTTCTTCTTGACAGTAGCCCCATTGTCGAGATCGCCATCGGCATTTTTTCGTTTTCCCTGTTTCGCGTCCATTTTTCTCGCTTTCAAAACTCGGGAAGACGGTGTATGCGCATGCGCACTGATCAGTTCGGCAATGTTCGGGTCTTTTCGACGGATTTGGTCAGGATGGCCACGACCAAAGTCGGTCAGTCAGTGATCGGCTAACAAACTCGACTTCGTTTTTTTTTTTTTTTTTTTTCTCCCGATTTTTTTTTTCGCGGGACATCGAATAAAAAAGTGGATTCCAGGGACAGGCTGCATGATTTTATTATTTCGGGGGACAAATACGGATACTCCGGGACGGTAGGCAGGTCTGCCTTTCTCCACTTCCAAACAATCTGTTGTCAAATGTAGATCTAAAATCCAGCCACAGCCCATATTTGGTTATTAAGTAGTCTTCGAGTCTTACATGATAAAGGCGAAGTTTTTTACATACACGATCAACTGCAGGATCTCTCTGCCTACCTCCAGCGAACAACTTTCTTATTTCATCAAAGTGTTGGTGAAGTAAAAGTCCACGACCTGAATACAACTGATCAGACTTGCCATTTATTGCACAGTCAACCTTCTCAATTTTTGGATTATAAAACGCTTCTGATTCTCTATGAAAAGGAGTTGTTTCTTCAGTAAATAAGAACAAAATTCCTTTTAAAGACTTCAGAGACTGATTTAGATGTATGTTCCAGAGAGTGTCTCGCTTGTTTCTATTTTCTGTAGTGGAGTGTATAACTCTTTCATAATAAATAACTATAACTTTTATTTTTATACTGGGTTAAGATTGTTCTGGCCAGTTCGGGGTTAGTAACATCAAACTCAAGAGAAATGTCGCTGACTGTGTATTTAGCTAAAAGGGTCTTCAGACAGAACAACAAAATCGCTAGGATTAAATGTCAGTTCATAAGTAAGTTTTTCTTTTAGTGCGCCTTGGTAATATGGCATATGCGTCTTTAACAGTTCAAAATCTAGAGGGATGCAGAATCTGTTGCCAAATGCTTCTGCATACTGCCTCATCTTTAAAGGTCTACTTTAGAGATTTTCGATAATTTGTTAAAAACAGGTCTACATGTCATATAACTACAGTATGGTATTCATTTTTCAAAAAAAAATCGCCGGAAGAATTTAATAGATAAAAAACGACTTTTGCACACCTGTTCAAACCCCGCGCGGTAGACCGAAAACCGTGACGTCACTTGATGGACTGGCTGTCAGCCGCGACCTACACAAAAAGCCAACGCCAAGTGAAATCAACACGAGTTGCGATCCCCCACAGCCTAAAAAGTCACGAGGGGTGGCAGATATTGTGCTGTAGGCGAGTGCAGCAGCTCAGCAGGAGACGGATATTCTTTGCACACATTTCCATCTGACCCAGATACTCGAAAGAAGTGGATTCGGTTCGTGCAACCATGCCGGGCAGCTAAAGTTCTATTTACCACGTCAGTTCCAGCTGGACCGCGGAAACGAGCTATTCCGACAATTGCCGAGCCCGTTCGAGTGGATCAAAAACTTCGTCTGCATTGTGCGCGAAAACTTTGAAGGCGGAGTGGTAAGCTCGTACAGATGAGTACGATAGCCGCACGTTTATTCTGTTCTTATCTATGGACAGATCACACTTGTTAAATTGAATGAACACGTTAAGGCTTGAGGAAGGAGAATCTCCGCTCGCCGTCCACGCGTGATCGCATCAAGAAGTCAGTCGGTAGCCTCCCTCGAGACTTCGGTAAAGTCCGTACGCCTTCGGAATGCTGTGTTCGGGCGTCCAACTGAACTGACGTGGTAAAAAGAACTTAGCGTTCAAACTGATAAGATACAGGCCTTGCAGAAACATCCCCAGAGTCACATTGGCTGTCGCAATCATAGTCACTGCTTTTACATGATAAATTAAATACCGAGCGAGATGTGCAAGAACCATCAGAAATCGCTTTCTGTCGCCGTCGCTGACCATCATGTGACGTCACATCCAAGAGCAGTTAAGCCATGCCAAGATTTCGTTGATTACCTCCCGTTTTCTTGATTACAGGTGAAAATGCCCACTTTCGCGGATCGATTTCGTGTGATCGGGAGCGAATCGGATGTTTATTTTACCAATTTATCAAACATTTCATATTTCTGCATAAGCTGACAAATTATCGAAAACCTCTAAAGTAGACCTTAACATCATTCTTTGCATCCCCCGCTTTAAGCCTGTGCTTGAGACCGTTTGGGCTTTGTATTCCCTGATAAACTTTCTCTTTTCTTTCTTTTTTAGCAGCCATAGGTCAGAATAGGGGGCAAAAATGTCTGCCTCGCTTAGTACAAAAACTTCTCTGCCCTCCAGTTTGATTGCTATATGTTTAACGATTGCCCTGCCCAAATTAGCAACAACAGTAGCATTAAGATCGTCGATGTAATATCTATTTTGAATGATAGTTAGCAGTGCCTGGCATTATAACATCCCCAGCACCAAGATCCGGAAACTTGACTATTAAAACTTGTCCAGGCTGAACTGTTGATGGAGTATTACACTAATTACAGTCTGCCTTATACCTTTTACCCATGGGGTTCCTTCTCTTTTCTATATGGGTCGAGGTCGCAACCGTATGAGTTTATGTTTTATAAAAACAAAAAAGAATATAAATAAAAAATATGGATGAAGATTTTGACGCAATTAATCCTGTTGAAGAAGAAGAAGATGAAACAGAACTAGGTCCTTCATTGCAAGAAGAGCTGAAAGAGCGGGTTCTTCACTCCCTAAAGCCCGTCAAGAACTATTGCGACAGCGAATTCAATCATTCTATAGAAGCATAGGACGAGAGCTACCAGGAGTGCTTGATCCTAACGATTTTGAGGAAGATGGTGGGCATTTGTATATAAGAACTGGTGCAGGGGGCCGTGTAAAAGCTACTTCAAACGCAAAACCCAAACAAGTTTTAAAACTAAGCACAATTAGACGAAAACTCCCTATTGCTAAGGCAGAACAATTAAACCTTTTAGAGCTTAGAGCCGAAGCCGTTAGTCGTTTACAGAACTTGGAGCTGGGGCTGCCAACACAATCTGAAATACAAAACATACCTCTTCAAGATTTAACTCAAGAAGCAGATGCAATTAAAATAACAGATGAATCAATTAGAAGAGCAGAAGAACTAATAGCAGAAATTGAAACGATTTTTAATGAGGAGACAATTAAAAACAATTGATGATTCTCCATTGCCCATGCGTGAAATCCTGGGGCTTAATGCTGCTCTACGGACAATAAGGGGTAACTAGAAAACAATTTGGCAAAACTTGGTGAGCTGGATAGAGAGATAGAAGAAGAAAAAAATAAACTGGCTGATGCAGAGATAACAATTTAGGGCGAGAAGAAAAGGCTAGAATACAGCAGAAAATACAAGATTTAAGGTTGCTAAGGAAAGCCAGGTTAGAAGTGCTGTCTACTAACAGAGCGCAACTAGCATCACAAACAAGCAGAATAAGAGAAACTATAAACAGAATACTTTATGAAAACACTACGCTAGCTGAAAGAATAAGGACTCTGTTCAGGGAACAGGGGATTACAATAGTTAGCATATTAACAGCTGTTGGGTTTGCTATCTCTACACTCGTTTATGCTTTAACAGGTGGTGCGCCAACAGGGCCAGTAGCTCCTCCAACGCCTCAGCCTGGTAAAAGTTGGATTAGAAAACAATTGCATCATCTAGCAAACTTATTAAAGAAGTTAGCAGCCAAAGCGCTTGATGCTCTGCCTGGCATAATTGGCAGTGTTGTTAGTTGGGTTTTGTCTACTATAGGCAAAGTTGCTGGTTATATGGCTGACCATCTATGGACGTTAGGAGTGCTAGCTGCTGGATTAATTTTTAGTGAAATAAAGTATAGCTAATCCAGTAAAAGTTAAAAATACAACAAGGGCTGTCTTTTCGCTAGTATGACTGTCATTGCGGGGTAGATCAACGGGCGTGTGCTTTCTGGGCTGTTCTGGCTGGGGGGCGTTTATAACGGGATCGCTTTCTTCGGGACTAAGTACTTTTTTTAAAATGGATGGCGGCCTTGTTTTTAAAAACCTTGATTGTGCCCTAATTTTGGTCGTCTCCACCCCATGAGGATTTCATTGTTTAATATTCGTATCATACCAATCTGCAGTCTAAGGCAGAGGGTAGCATGTATAATCCAGGCCTACAACAAAGTCAACCTTTGACCTACGTGTGTAAGAACGTTTTGATACCTTGTATGCTGGCGGGCAAATCAACAGCAGAGTTAATGCATCTTCTAAATTAGCTAGAAATTGTTTTCTGGCATCAAAGCCTGTGATGATCACTATGGCTAGACTTGGTCTTGCTTGTGCTCCTAATAACACCAAACGTATTCCGTATGGAGTCATTAAGTCTTGCACTCCTGGCATTGTTGGGCCTTCACTTTCATCTAAGTTTAAATTTTTGCCCAACATTTGGGTGTTTTGGTCAATTGACCCTAATCGAACTTTTTTGTCGGGTTGAAAAGGGGTGTGGCCAGCCAGAAAGTCATAATTAATTCTCTTTTTGCACCCCACAAATACAATGTGCCTAACCCAGATTGGGGTCTAACTTTTGTCTAAAGTCATTGAAGGATTAATGTTAAATTCGTGCAGATTCTTTCATATGCTTTGTGTCCATGGGCTTTTAAATGGATTAAAAAGCGTTGTTCGTTAGGGAGGGGCACTTGCAGTTCAGTTAGTATCGTCCCGTACTGGGAATAAACATGAAAGTTATATACTGACCTTACTAAAAGAATTGGGTGGTTTAAATGGTTTGCATATATATGAAACACCACATCCATATTGCGCAGTAAATGGCAAAATTTAACTGATTCGGTAAAACGTCATAGGGTGAGATGACCATGCTGATGGCACTCTATCACTATTTATTGGTGGATTTAAATATCTAGTTAGTGGGTTTACAAGTCTGACTTGGAAGCCATATGATTTATCTACTGCAATTTGTTAAATTTCTGAAGGCCAAAATTTGGGGTTATAAAACCTCCTACATTGTAAGTGGCACTTTCATTAATTTTAAAAAGGGTTTCCTTTTTTTAAAAGTTTTTTTAAAATATTTAAAAAAAGATTAAATCTATATAACCCAACAAAACAAACGGGTTTCTTAACGTACCCAATTGACAATAGGGGTTCCCTTAAAGAAATTGTTTTAAAGTAAAAATGGATTAACATATTTGAAAGAGCTAAAAAATAACTGGGTGGATGTTAAGAACAAAAAGGCGATCTATTAAAACATTTAAAAATCCCGATGGCTACTACAGCTTTTTGTTCTTTAAGAGAAGTATTTAGCAATTTTGGCATTAATTAAAATTAAAGAGCAAATCTTATAATTACATGAATTTTCCAGAACTTGAAGAAAAAAAGGGGGTACGTTTTTCCCCGAAGCCTTGGGTCGAATTTTAGGCTTTTAAAAGCATGGTGAAACGTATCATATAAAACACATATGCACTTAAAAAACGGGCTTTATGAGTATTAGCATAGATCAGCCGATTTTCTCATGTACCCGAGTTGCATGTCTATTTAGAAGAGTTAAAAACAGACCGCAATTTATTTAATGGGCGGCCCTCTACAGTTCTACAGGCACTACCGTCAACTAAGGCAGGGTTTTGCGATTATCAGTTATACAGGTTTGACGGAAATAGTCAATTTAAAGAATTAGTTAACGTAGACATAAATTCATTAAATATAAAGATAACTAGCCAAGATGGAAGACTAGTTGTTTGTTCTGATTTATTAATAGTGCTAGAAGTAGAAGAACGTACTGTAAGCCATTAGATTTTTATATTATGGGGAGAGAATGTAAATATCTATGTTCACGATCACCAAATCCTATTTTGCATGGAACCCCCCCGTTTTAATGTACTCAGACATGCCTACCCAAAAATTTGTTTTCAGGGACAAGAAAGAACAAAATCAGGGACAAATTTGTGAAATCAGGACAGGACAGGTCAAGACAGAAACACTAATTGCTTACCTTATTTACACTATATACAAAATGCGTGAAGACTGCTGGCTTCAGTTCTTAGAGGCCTGAAGAGACCTGTGGTAGGCACTCTTCAGGTCTTTGAGGTCACTGGCAGAGTAATGCCTTTCCAAGAAGTCCCCTCCTCTGCACTTGTTCACTAGTAGTGCCTCCAGGGTATCACGCCCAAGTCTGCTGCGAAAGACACACGCGCGCTTCACGGCCGTTTTCTTCTTAGCTGATCCGTGAATCGAATCAGAATCAGACTCAGTGTCTACACGAACTCTCTTCGACGCCATGTTGCCTTCTACTCGGAAGTGAAAGAGAGGCAATGTTTTTCGCGCATGCGCATTCCGTCTAGCAGACGATAATTTCTGGCTCAGTTCTTCGCTAAACGCATGGGACGATAGAACAGCTTTTCGATACCCGATATATTTTTTTTTTTTTTAAATTTCGTTTTCCGGGACCACAATGAAAATCCGGGATTTCCGGGACAGTGGCTTCTAAAATCAACTTTCCGGGACAAATCCCGGATGTACAGGGACGGTAGGCATGTCTGTGTACTGATTACGTCAATTTTAGAGGTTTTTGCGTGTTATTTTTTTTTAGAAAACAGGTGTTAATTTTTGCCAAAACTGACATGAGAAGGACGTGATTTGTATGTGAAAAGGGGGTTTTCGTGCAAAATAAGATGGGTGGTCTTGAACGAAGATATTTACATTCTCTAAGGGAGATCAAAAGACAAACACAGACGACAGAAACAAATACAAGGAACCTCAATTTAATCGAAACAAAATTGGAAATGAAATGAGGCAGGGAACAGTAAACAGTAAACAAGTGGGGTAACTTTTGCTGTAATATAATTTCTTAATTTCATGTTCGTAGTTTCTCCCATCTTCAAACTCCGACCCCCCCCCCCCCCCCCCCCCCCCCACCAAGTCCAAATCTTTGCCGAGTCATTACTATGAAGACAGTTCAGTTGCTGCCTGCGCTTGTTTTTTCCCCCCACTATTAGATTGTTCGTCTATGTATTTGTCTGACTTTATTCAACTTTCAAGTTTGAAAGCTGTGCCAGTCTTGTTTAAAAGTTACTCTGTGTTAGGTTTTCTTATGGAGCAAAAGTTACCCCACTTGTTTACTGTTCCCTGCCTCATTCATTTCCAATTTTGTTTCGATTAAATTGAGGTTATTTGTTCTGTCCGTTTGTGTGTGTGTCTTTTGATCTCCCTTGCATCTTTTGGGTGGTCTGTGTAAGGAAAAAGGGTAGACTGGAGAAAGGAAGTGGCAGGACTCTTCTACTACTGATATGCCAGTCAACATCAAATTCCTTGAGATCTTTATTCCGTATAAATTTCGCATCCAGTGAAACTCGGAACTGTCTTCAATCTTTGTCACGGATTCACACATCGACTCTGCTGTTCTGACTCAGCGTCATTTCGTGATAATTTCTACTTGAACTTGAGGTGTCTGAGGCCTCGTTGGAGGCCTGTTCACCTTCGAAATTAGTAAATGTAAGTCTACGCCTATGCCACTTGCATAATATTCAGCTCAAGATTACTTTCGACTTTCTGCCCAGCCCAAACCTAATGCTATGTTACTGTGACTTGCATTAATCCACATTCGAGTACATCGAGGTGGTACACATGTGTATTCATTTTAGTTATGTCCAGACATCCGATTCGACTGGTAATCGCTTTAAATCATTATACTCGGGAACCATCAAACTGTAACGAATCGACATAACGACAAAAGAGGCAATTATGTTTTTAAACCATGTTCAGCTAAATTATTCAATGACATTCCAATATCAATTACTCCGATGATAAGTAGTGTCCGTATAAGTATTACTGACCGTCCCACGCGTTGTGTGTTGAGTAAAGGGACGATAAATCGTGTTTCCGGTAGCCTATCAATATTGGCCTTCCGTTCAATCAGAGACCGTACGGTCTCTGGTTCAATGCAAGTTGTCCAACGTGCACGTGATATGTCACTGATTTCCTTTTTTTTTTTTTTTTTTTAATATTGATGATCGCGAAAATATCTGTACAACATTTTTGCAGTGTTTATGGTAGATTGAGTAGATTTTCAGTTGTACACTACTTTTGAATAATAAACTTCCACTGCCTCTGCAATGAACCGGCGTTGGTCAGACGTGTAAGGGAGATAATAGTGTGTTGATATCCGGTGAGCGAACGAAAGTTGGAAGAGTTTGAGCGCAGGAAAGATTGGTGTCCACACTTAGAAAACAAGACAGCTAACGTCTCAAACCTCAAACTGTGGTGCTTATTATGTCATATTACTACGCAGTGAGAGTTGGCCGTGCTCCAGGTGTCTACAAAGACTGGTATGACATTTAAGACTTGTAGCTCACTTTTTTTCCAAAAATATCTGGATCTCCTTCTTCTTCTTCTTCCTAAAACACTGGTTCACTCAAAAACGAGTAGGTCACCAGCGCGCATGTTAAAAAGTAAAATAAAATAACTTTAAAACAGTGCGACTCAGACTGTTGGCCCATCTGGGGAAGTAAAAATAGAAACTTATCAATATGCAGATCTCAAGACTGTCGAATCAATTTGTTTTTTAAAAGAGATTGCATTTGTGGCAATCTTGATGGCACCCGGCAGTGAGTTCCACAGCCGTACAGAACTGGGATAAAAAGAATAAGTGGCTGTCAGTATTTGATGCAGGTATGGTATAACATTGACCGCCACTCCTGGTGCTACTTTTATTCAATACTAGTTGTTCCATTGGAATATCAATTACTTTAGCTCTGCCTTTGAAGAAGATGTTAAGTTTGATAAAAGCTGTTCTCTCTTTTAAGGGTTTCCATTCTAATTTCCTCATGTTCTTCCTAGTATTCCCCTTTTCCTGATGTGGTTCCCTGTTACGAACCGTGCTGCTCTCTTCTGAATCTTTTCGAGGTTATCAATATCCTTAGATGGTCAGATCCCAAACTGAGCAACCATATTCCAGTACTGGTCTAACCATTTGTTTTGTAGCAGTTGTCTTTAAACCTTTTGGGGCAGTCATTGATATTCCTGTATAAGAAAGCTAAGATGTTATTTGCTTTCTTACATACTAAATTGTTATGTTCTTTCCATTTGAGACGATTATCTATAATCACGCCTAAATATTTTGCAGCATTAGTTTCTTTAAGAATAGTATTATGGATGGAATAATCTGATCTAATTGGTGAGCGTTTGTTACATATACGCAACACTTGGCACTTTTGGGGATGAATTCCATTTTCCAAGTTCTTTCCCACTCTTGTAAAGCGTTTAGATCTTCTTGTAGAATGCGTGTATCATTCTTGCTTCTAATTGTTCTATATACTAAACTTTCATCTGCAAAAAGCCTTATAGTAGTTCCAGGAGAGAGATTTCTACTTATATCATTTATATGTCCTTCGAATGAGACTATAAACCGAGGTTCCGTGTGTGAACGCATGCATAACATCTTGCACACACGTAAAATCCCATCACCAACTTTCGGAAGAGTAGGCCAGTTTGGCCGTTGGTATGGATGACACGTTACACATAGCATGCGCCCTGCGTGAGAAATGGAAAGAATGAAGGAAGTAAAGAAAAGGAGTGATCGATATTGAGCGATACTGACTGGATGACACGGGAAACGACTGAATGAAGCGCCAGCTGGCAGCTCTTCAGTCGGCACTACCCAGGTAGGCAGCCCGTTGTGTAAACGAGTGTTGATTGTAAAGCGCTTAGAGCTTGGCCTCTAGCCGAGAATAGGCGCTATATAAGTATTCATTATTATTATTATTATATAAATTAAGAAAAACAAGGGACCCAGAACAGTTCCCTGTGGTACACCTGACAAGACTGGTTTACAATGGATGACGACCTTCACAACAACTTTCTGCGTTCTCCCAACGAGGAATGATCTAGCCCATTTGAGCAAAGAACCGCCAATGCCAATGTGTTCTAATTTAAGCAGCAGGCCCTCATGGTCAACCTTATCAAAGGCTTTATCAAAGCTTTAGAAAAGTCTAATAAAATTGCATCTGATCTATTTGCTGTCTGTTGTTTTAAAACAGTTATTAAAATCATTGAGAGTTGTTATAAGTTGATTCTCACAACTCCTTCGCTATCTAAAACCATGCTTGGCGTTATTTAAGAAGTCATATTTGTCAAGATGGTCCATTATGCTACTATATATTATGTGTTCAAGTAGTTTAGCTGATATGGATGTAAGAGATACAGTCTATAGTTCTCTGCTTTTGTTTTGTCACCCTTTTTGAATAAGGGAACAATGCTCGCATTCTCGCCACTCATCAGGGATTACTCCTTGGTCCAGTGAAGCTTGGTAAAGTAGTTGGTATACCTCACTCAATTCATTGGCATCATAATTTTAAGAGCTTGCCAGGAACACCAATCGGGACCAGTAGCTTGTTTTCATTGATGTTGGTCATTAACTTAAATACTCCTGCTTTGTTTACTTTGATGTTATGCATTTCAGGGAGTTTATCATCATCTTTTAATCTAACGTTAATTAAAGGTTTGGGATTTTGAGAAAACTGAACAAAACTGCTTGTTTAGTAAGTTTGCTTTCCCTTCAGGTCCTGTATTAGGTTATTCTGGTTGTTTCTCAGGTCTGGAATCCCAATGTTGTCCTGTCTCTTACTCCTTATGTAAGACCATAATTTCTTGTTTTGATGATCACCTTCTGAAATCATCGAATTAACATAATTGGGGTGAGCAAGCCTACATTCTCTGACACCTTCTCTTAATATGTTTTATACCTAACCAGTAATCTTTCGAATTAGGATGTAGTTTCAATTTCTTAAAGAAACGATGTTTCCTTCTCACAAACGTTTTAGTTTTGTAGTAATCCATGGCTGGTGGTTCTTGCTTGAAGTTATTTTAGTAGACAGTAGGTATGTTGTCATCCATAATAAATTCCAAGTTTTGTTTTTATACACTTCCAAAGGTCCCCTGACATTATCTTTAACACCTATGGGACCTCAAAAAAAGACGACTGAAATCATGAGTATCCCTGTGCAATTTTGATAAATCTGCTTGGTTCCAGAGTCTGATGGTACGTTTAGGGGGTTTTTCTTCGAAAGGGTTGAAAGTTGCTCTCTAAGAGAGTTATGTCATGATCACCCAGGCCTGCAATTAATTCCTGATTGCCTAAAGCGCCTGGACAATTGTAAAAAATAAATCCAGAATGCCTTACCACGAGTTGGTGCTTCAACTGACTGCACCAATCCAAGGTCTTTGGTGGCATCAAAAAACTGAGTATTAATATTTTTACTGTATTGATTACCAGTATGGCATCTTCACCCCAATCAATATCTGGTAAATTAAAGTCTCCACCAATCCATAATATTGCCTTCCTATTGCCAAAACAATGTTAGAAATGTCTCTGCAGATAGACGAACATACATTTTCATCTGAATCTGGAGGTCTGTAAACTGATCCAACAATGACAGGTCTCTTATTCTTAAAATTAATCCTACAAAATAAACTTTCACTATTTTTGCCTTGATATAAAAACTCACTGGCTAAATTCTTCCTAATGGCAATCAAGACTCCCCCACCTTTTTTTTCCAAATCTGTCCTTTCTATAAATATCAAAATCCTCCATTAGAAGTTCACTGCTGGATGTTCCAGTTTCTAGCCAAGTTTCTGTTCCAATTACAACATCAATGTTTTTTTCGGTGACTAAATTACTGAGTTCTTCCTTTTTCTTAATAAGAGATTGAAAATTTACGACTATGCATTTAAGTTTATCTTTTTCTCTTAATGATTTGGGGTTCAGTTGCACTTTATGATTTGGGATTTTATCAGTTTTAAAATCAGGGGTGGATGCAAACTTAGGACAAAATTTCAAGTTTTCTTTTGGGGATCGGTCTGGTGAGATAGGGTCAAAACGGTTGCTTTCTGAGCTGCAGTCTTCAATAGAATCTTCAAAAAATCTCGAACTAAAGTTTGGAAGCCCGCAGGTAAAACAAAGTCCAAGGTATATCACTATTGCATAATGCTTCATAAACTGCTGAATTCATTAACATACATTTAGTGTGATACCATGTATTGCAGACGTCACAGGCAACTGCTTTATGTTTCCATGTGACTCTCAAATTGCAAACTCCGCATGGATATTTTACTTTGGTGGACGGACCAGGATTAAGTTCAATGTCTCCTGATAGCAGGATAAGGCTTAAAAGCCATGATTTAACTCCTCTATGTCTAACTCTTTTAATCAAACAATTCCTTATCACTGTACTATTTCTGATGTTAATTGAAATCAGGGGTTCAAATCTGGGCCTAGTGATAGACGTGAGAACAGTACTCGGCACAGGTGCACACAGGAGACTAACATGGTTCAGGTTGCACAAAGTTTGGATCTGGATGAATACGTTGAAGGGCCTTGTGGCATAAATTCAACAGGAGAGAGAGCGCGGGTGCACTAGTCCCGCTGATGAACGGCTGCGCGGTTTTCAATGTTTTCTTATCCAAAGTCGCATGTGCGAGATTGAGAGAGCCCATCAATGCTGAAAAGAATAGGGGCTTTGTAAATTGATGAAGACATTCATGCCGACTAGTATAATCTATTATCATGTCAGCAGAACCTGCCGTTATATGATGATAACAGCATGAGATATGGAATAGATCTCATCTGTCAGTCACGCAGAATCCGTGTGCTACAATCAGTCACAACTTTGAACTTCCCTTCGTCCACTTTCTCTCTTCATTGTTCCCCCTGACACCTCCATTCCCTCCAGCCCCCTCTCCTTTTAGCTCTTTAGCCAAGTGTTGGTGACAAGATAATGAGACTTGATAGCAACCATTTTTAAGGATCAGAAAACAGAGAGAGAGGATGGGATGAGTGAAAACCTAAAACTGTGGATTTGAAACTGTCGGCTGAAGATAATGTTACTGCCTCTGGTGGAACTGGAAGACAGCAGCACTCTGTGATGTTGCATAGGAAACAGTGCATAGTTTTTGTACTTCTTCACCTTATGGTGGTATATGATTGTAACGATGTGTTACTTACATGTTCAACTTCTGGGTCACTCTAAATATACATATGACATAGACCAACACGCATTGCTCTTATTCTTAACATACAAAGTTGTCACCGTAAATAAATGGTTTGCACCTAGTCAGTCAGAGTACTGTCTTGAAAATAGGAAGATTGTTACATGGTGGCAGCTGGTGGACTGGATGCATTACGAAGATAAGACAAGTTCCAGACGAACAATAAATACTGGTGGGATCTTTTCTTGTACTTTTTTGACAGTTTTCATTGATGATCATGATGGCTCAGTTCAAGGCACCAGATAGCTTCGGTTTTTCATGTCCTCAGGCATGGCCTGAATGGAAACAACGTTTTCTAAGATTCAGACAATATAAAGTTAAAGAAGAAAAAAACATTCAAGTCAGCTCTCTCATTTATGCAATGGGAAGTGAAAGAATTTTACCTTCATTCAACTTGTCAACTGCAGATGCAGAGAAGTTTGACATTGTTTTAGCAAAGTTTGATGATCATTTCATTCCAAAATGTAATGTTCTTCACAAAAGAGCTCAGTTCTATGCTCATTCACAAGTTCCTGGAGAAAGCATTGAAGCCTACGTACTTTGTATGAACTTTCAGAGCACGCAAATTTCCCTGACAATGAAGATGCTATTAGAGACGACTAGTGCTGGGAGTTCTTGATGCTGAGTTGTCAGAAAAACTACACCTACAAAGTGAGCAAAGACAGTCTCAAAGTGTTTATGCTGTAGGATATAGATGTGCAGCAAGAGGCAGGGCCAAAGCTACAGAGGATCTCCAGGCAATAGAGGTCGTGGTAACCAAAGAACTACCAGAGACAACAAAAGTAGTGGATCATGTTCTGCCAGTGCAACTGTAGGATTTCTCAATTGTTCAAAATGTGGACGTTCACACAATAAACATGAGTTTTATCCAGCTAGAGGAAAACGCTGTCGAGTTTGCTCAAAGATGAATCATTTTGCAGCATGCTGTCGTAGTAAAATTGTCAGTTCAATTGAAGAAGGTATAGAAGAATTCTTTTAAGGCTCTGTTAGAAGAGATGAATCTCCATGGCTTACTACTCTAAAAGTTGAGAACAGAGAGATGTACTGTTCAAAATTGACACTAGGGCAGATGTGTCAGTGATGTCAGCGCAACAGTTCAGGAAATTCCAGCCTCAACCAGAATTACGTCCAGCGAAAGCTGTTCTCCGTAGCCCTGGTGGTCCCATCAAGTGTTGAGGAATGTTTGAAACTGTAGCACAGGTTCACGATAAGCCATGCTGGTTGAAAATCTATATTGTCAATTCAGAGATGGACAACCTGCTGTGCGGAGAAGCTGTGTCAAGAATGGGACTTGTGAAGAAAAACTAGACAGTCCGTGATTCTTTTGGTGACCTTAATGAATCACCGGTGAAATGTCCCCCCATCAAAATTGTTCTCAGCGATAATGCTGAGCCGTATAGTATCCACACTGCAAGGAGAATTCCAATACCTTTAGTGGAGAAGGTCAAACAGGAGCTGGAAAGAATGAAAGAAAAAGACATAATTGAAGAAATAACTGAAGCTGCTGACTAGTGCAGACCTATGGTTCCGGTTTTGAAGAAGAATAAGTCAGTGAGGATTTGTATTGATTTCAAGAAACTGAATAGGGCCATCAAGAGAGAACGCTGTATGATTCCGTCCTTTGATGACAAACCTCACAAATCGGAAGGATCAGTCATCTTCAGTCGATTGGATGCAAAAGCAGGATTTTGGCAAATTCCTTTGGATCTGTCAACTGCCAAACTCGCACACTTCATCTACTAAAAATCCTGTGGCAGTCAGATCCAGTGATGACAAACCAGCTGGTGTTGGCACGAGCCCCCCTCACAGGAACCATGGTGGCCCTGTAATGCCTACACCCAGAACTGTAACATCTACATCCAGCCCTGTGAAGTTGACACCTGGACAACCGCCAGTGAGAACCAGCCAAACTTCAGTTCCAGGCAACCTGTCAAGGTCTGTTGAACCAGGAGTCACGATTACACGCAGGGCCGAATTGTCAAGAACTGAAGAAGCCAGCACATTTTCAAGACTGAAGATTGTTTTTACTACATGTTTACTCCAGAAGGAGGAAAATGAAGTGAATGCATGGTGGTGTTATCTAATTTTCAGTTTCATGTTATTCTTGCTTGAGAAAATATTGAAGCAAGACAGTTTGCACAAGCCCAAGTATTGACATTTTAATGAAACTTCAAGCAGCAAATAGAAAGTTGCTTAATTTCACTTACTCCCCTGGACATTAAGATAACTTATTAACAATTTGTCAAATCTCAAAGAAGGGGATTGCAAGCAAGGTGATTATTTACATGTTGGCTTATCGGGTCGCTCTAAATTAAAGACTGAACCGGATTGCATTGTCTTAACGTCCAAGTTGTCAAGTAATTAATGATTTGCACCTAGTCCAGTAAGTCTGTTTGACGATAGAAAATGTTTAACTGATCAAAGTATTGTGTCATAATCTAAAATGCAGACAAATGTTTAAGTAAAATAAACAAACACAGAAAAAAATGGGGGGGGGGGGTGTGATGTTATAGTGTTAATTTTTATTCAGGATAATCGTCTTCTTCTCTCATATTCAGACATGATGATAAATTAGTGAATTGAAACTCAGAAATGTAGCAAAAAACGTGTGCAAATTCACATAAAGAAAATACACTTGATATGATTTTTTTAAATAATGCATACTGGACTGGACCCCAAAAGACCATGATATTTTGTTTGTTTTTCAGGCCTTCCTGTCAAAAGCAGGTTGTCAAATTCCAAAGGCTAGGTTCAAGAAATTTCCAACTGAATCTGAGGCTTGGGACTTCGTACGTGGCATACAGACAAGCAGCAGCTCTAATGGTATGTAAAATATGTAAAGAAGGAAGATTCTTGTAATTACTGATATTCTAACAATAGAAAGTATACAAAGGGTGTCACAGTATTCATCCTGTCAACTTCCTATTTTTTCGTCTCTAAGTCCAGTGCCAATGACTGGAATCAGCACCATTGCATATAGTCTTCCCTGTTCCATCAAAGACAAAGTCATAGTCACTAAATTTCCCAAACATAATAATAGCTCAATGTCAAATGCTGAATGGGCTAAGGATGCACATATCTTGCATGTCCAAGAAAGTGAAAAGCTATGAAAAATGTGACTCAAATTGCTTGCAAATTTAGTCATTCCTGTCATAAGTGTCTGGTTGTTGGAGATGGACACATTCAAAATGGACATTTTGACAAGGAAGTACAGTGAATTTTGCTTGTAGAGCACAGTTACTTTGCTTACAAGGACAGGAAGATGAGAAAGACTTGTTTAGAAATAATGTTTTTATATCACTCCAGTCATTGGGTTTAGGAGAAGGAGAGTTCTTTTTTATACACATAAGATGCTTAGAATGATTGTTTCTTTTGAATTTAAAATCTGAAACAAGCTTCAGTCTCGTACTTCTTTTGGGCTGGGAAAAGGCAAATCTCACATTTTATAGCCAGAGAAGTTATCTGGTTTGTCTGTAATATCAGAATATTCACATCAACCATTTTCCTGCTGTGATTGATTTAGAATCTGTTCAGAAGCAGATGTCCTGAATAATTACTTTCTCTGTGCATCTATCAGGTGAGCCATTTTCAGGTTGGTCAGACCAGCCCTTTGATTTCAACGACCCTGTGATCAGTTCATCTGACAAGAAGTGGGAGCAGTACCAGACTACCTCAGCTAGTTCCAAATGTCAGGCCAAAAATACAGATCAGTCAACTGCCAGTGAAGCTGTGGACATGCTTCGAGCAACAGCAAAGACATTGCAGTCTACTGCTATGCAGTTGTTAAAGGGTGCTGCACACGATGTCATGTCAGTGCAGTCCATTGCCCAGCAGTTGATGAAAGGCTTGGACACCCTCAACATACAAATTGACCAGGTAGTGAGTCAGAAGTCAGCAACGGCTTCATTTTCGGCAGGTGGTAGTGTTCGAGACCATCTAAAACGCTCTTACAGTGACTTCACACCTTTAGGAGGAGGTGGTGGTTCTCGTGACGGTAATTTTAAGAATGATGCTGCTAAGAGCTACAAGAGGATGAAGTCGGATCCTTCAGAATGCACAGACCATGGATTCACAGGTGAGCATCTGTTTGAATTATACCCTTTTCTCTGTCACAGAAAAATGATGTTAATGTTCACTTATGCAGTAACTTGTTCAGGGTATTTTTTTTTTAAGCACAGATAAGAAATATAATACATATGTGTTGAAGGGTTATATAATAAACTGCACAATGAAAAAAAGCTGATTTCACAAAGTGAAGACTTTTACCCAGAATTATGCTATGTATATTGTATAATGCAGGGATTAATCGGAATGTCAGACATTGAACTTTAACCTGATTACTCTTGAAAATGACCCAAATGTTTTCAGTTGAACTGACACCTAATCCTTAAGATTTCTCACTGATTTGGATACATCAGTCAATGTTTATGAACGAGGTGCATCCACAGATCTGTTTTTGTGGACTTCCATTGCAAAAATGATCTGGAGCCAGCATGTATGCAGTTTATCGCTCATTTATCATTTATGTTACTGTGCTGTGAAAACGGCGTCCAGATCTATTCCAAGCTATGCCCCTTAATAAACTAACATTGTTGCCAGGGCGGCATAAGTTTGTTGCCAGGGCGGCATAAGTTTGTTGCCAGGCGATTTACTGCTCCAGTTTGGACATGTGAAGTCCATCAAACAAAGACTACTCAAACACAGTAGGATGAAGAAAATAGTCATGAGCTGTGCGCAGCACCCACAAATGAAGTACAGTTCAAATCAACTGATCAAGTCAGTAAAATTAGTTTCTTTTACAAGATACCACTGTAAATGTAACATTTCTATTCATTTCAGATTTGTGTAACTTGCCTGCAACCATCAACATTCTTATTTTGTGTTTGTTTTTGAAAAAGAAAGTATTGGAGTGCTTTAACACACACACACACACACACACACACACACACACACACACACACCACACAACACACACTTTACCAGAGCAGTTAAACACCGGGAAAGGCACTGCTCAAGACCAACACACACACACACACACACACACTCACACTCACACACACACACACACACAACCAGTGATGTTTTGTTCTGTAGATCTCTAAATTATGTATAGATTGACTTTCCTTCAGCTATTGCTTTAAATGAAAAATGTTTTGATTATTTCATATCTGAAGAAGTTGCCACCAGCAGTCTAGATTGCAGTTCTCTCTGTCTCTTTCTCTCTCTCTTTCTCTCTCTCTCTCTCTCCCTCCCTTTCTCTGCCTCTCTCTCTCTCTCTCTCTCTCTCTCTCTCTCTCTCTTCTCTCTTTTAAAATGAAGGACATGGGTAGACAAAAAAAATTTTTTACCTGACTGCGCATCCATTTTTGTCTTGTAGATTCCTAAAAGGTTCTACCATTTTTCCTGGAGCTTGGCCATGGGTCATAAGGTTTTGAATTTTCAGATAGAACACTGCATAATGTTGTTGGTTTTTTTTGTTTATATAGAAACGAAACCTTTGTTACATCATTGTTCATTATCATGTGCAGATGAAAAAAGGAAAGCAAGCTGCTTCATTTGCTTCTAGTATTTTGGTTCAAAATGTTGAACCTTCTTAAGAGTGAGGGATGCTGCATACACCGAGTACATGATTAAGGCTTTTTGAAGTGAAATATTGGAAATAAAGGAGCCTGCCAAGCAAATCTTAGTTCTCTTTTTACTCACCTCTTTTAATTCAAGCATCCTTTAACATTAGTTGATAACAACATTTTTGTAATAAGACACCAAGTCAAAAATGGAGATTCAAGTTTTAATTGTGTGGGTGTGTATTACTGTAAATGTTTTTGTGTATATATCTAGCTATGTGTTTTTTTTTCTTCTGATAGCCATATTCTTTAGTGTTTAGATCGAGCCTTTTGTACCAGGTCAACACTGAAGGACATAAAATATCCAAAGGCATCATATACTACTGCTGTAGCAGACCTGTGTGTGTGTATTTTAGTTCATGAAAATATTCAGAACATGCCTGTTGTCTTTTTCTACAGAAGCTTTTGATCAAAGCAGGTGAACAGACAGATCTGTTTTGTTCCCAAATGTACTATATAGAGTTAATCCCTTCCACCTTTTTTTTTTTATTTCTTTAAATGTTTTTCCTTTCTGTATGCAGGTGTGCCATTTCCTGATAATGAAGGGACGATGGTGTACACAGATGGGGCCTCTTTTGATAACGGCCATGCTACAGCCAGGGCAGGCATAGGGATTTACTGGGGACCTCATGATCCATTGTGAGTGTGTTATTAAGAAAGTATTTTCAAGATTTGTTGATTTATTGAATCAGGCTTGTCATCTTTGGAACTGTTCATAAAATGTATTTTTGGCAGAGTTTGTAGAAGTAAGTGATTTCTCTCACCAGCTGTCAATTCCATCTTGGAATGATCTTAGCTGTCTGGCATCAAGGAATGAAAAAATAAAATAAAGTGTCTTTCAATTATTTGAATTTTTGACATGTAAACCCACTTCCATCAAGAACTTTGACTATGATGTTTTGTCAACTAACATCCTTGGATGCTTAAAACATGCTCACTACATCAGTTAGGCGTTTGTATAATGGCATCACAATGATGCATACTTCGTATTTTCTTCATTTCATCATATTTTTGTCAACTACACCACTGAAGTACTCACAGACAGAGACAGACACACACAGACCACACACACACACACACACACACACACACACACACACACACACTTTTACTTCTCTATCAATTTGAAACACTGGCATATAACTTTTAATAAAGATGATTGTGCTGGGCTGCCGTCTCAGCATGTGTATTTGGTGGTGATGAGTTAAAGACTAAGACATCTGATATTCACCAACGGCAGTGGTTTGCACCATGTTTAGTTAATGTGTAGCTGCCACCCCAAACATTTCTGGGATGTCCCTATATTTTCCCGAAATCCCAAATTAAGTTTTTTTTAAAAAGCCAAACAAAAATGTGAGGGAGGGGGGCATATTTTAAAAGGGATGATAAGTTAATGCAAAATAAGTATGTTTTATGAATGTTGACATATATGTGTATCAAAAATGCATTTTGTTTTTAAACCCAATATTTGTCAACTGAAACATAAGGTGGGGGAGGGGAAGGGTATAGAAATGTTTTCAGTCATAAGCCAAACTGCCCCATCTTTATTTCGCCCACCCCCTTAATCCCCTGATTCCCGCATTTGGACCCAAAGGGTTGGCAGCTATGTAAACAGGGGGGAGGGGGGTGTCGTAGGTTCGAGTCACATCAGAGGGATATACATTCATGGTACTTTTCAACCCTGGCTCAGTCCTACCCCAGGGTGAGCGTGATGTGAGTTGAATGGGAAGACAGGAATTATACAGTTGAATTTCATCCTCTGCCCAGTTGTGCTTGATCGAGGACAGTGGGCAGTGGAAATCCCCAACTGTATGAGCAGTTGACCTGACTCGCCTGCATTCTACTTTTGTAGTGCAATGGGACAGTAATGTTTAATTTTTAAAGCAAACGGATGTGTTCATTGCTCCATTAGTTTCCACCAGTTTCTTATTCACTGTTTTGTTGATAAATGTTCCAGTGCATGACATCATGATTACAAATTAATTTCACTTGTGTTGTTTTTGTAGCAACAAAAGTGAGCGGCTGTCAGGGCGACAGACTAACAACAGGGCTGAGATTCATGTGAGGAGATTCATGTTCGTCTGTCTCTTTCACTCTCTCTCTCTCTCACTCTCTCCTCACTCTCTCTCTCTCTCTCACCCTCTCTGTCTCTCACTCTGTTCCTCCTTCTGTCTTTCTTTTTCCTTCCTCTCTCTCTCCTTCACTGTCCCTCCACTTCTTGCCCTCTCCTCTCTCTCTGTCTCTGCCTCTCTCACTTTCTCTTTTTCTCTCTCTTACTCCCAGTCATTCTCTCACTTTCACTCTCTCACTCTCTCTCACTGACAGCATGACCTTAATGTGTAGCGTTATCCATAAGCCTCTCTTTTCTCCTCTCACATCTCTTGTTTTTGTCTTCAATATTTTCATTATTCATTCGTCAGCATGTGTCGATTTATTAATGACATTGATTTTAACCCTGTATGCATATGAATTGTAGAGTAGTAGTTGTGGTGTGCGAGTCCATGCACAGTGCATTTCTTTTGACTGGAAGGCTATGTGTCTCATAATTTGATTGATTGTCTCTGTGCATGTGCGTTTGGTGGTGTGTGTGTGTGTTTGAATGTAATTGTGCATTTGTGTTTGTGTGTGTGTGTGTGTGCATGCATGTCCATGTTTGTGTATGTGTGTGTGTTTTTTTTACACACACACACACACACACACACACACACACACACACACACACACACACTAACTACAAGTTGTAGCTGATTATGTTCATGTGACAGCATATGATATATTTGTGTTTATACTTGTGCATTGTGTTATGTGAATGTTGAACATGCTATCCCTCCATGTGCTTAGCAGTATATATATCACATGTGATAGTCATGCCTTCAGTGGTTGTGGGCACAATGTAAGTACTATCAATAACATTTTGCATGACAAGTTAGATTTTGCATATGTATATTCATGACATATTTTTATGTTTGTGAAATATGCCCTACAGTATGAAACTGATCATTTTGTAAAATGTGTAAACTATTGTGTCTTTGAATTTGCTGGCGTGTTTTTCATCAAGCTCTTAAACACGCTCAGAGATTAGGCGTTCTGTGAGATTAATTTATTGTGATTATTGTTTTTCCATGATTGTTATTATTCTTAGATATAAATTGATTCTAGGCAGCAGAGGTAGCAGTGCTTCAGGCAAAGCAGAGAGGGATCAAGAATCTCATTCTGTACACAGACAGCCAGTTTCTCATCAAAGGTAAGTAATCTTGTCATCAAGCTATTGTGTGTGCCTGTCCAGATCTCTCTCAACAGATTTCAGTTAAACTTATGTCGTGCTGCCAATTGTAAGCAAGCTTGTGTGTGTGTGTGTGTGTGTGTGTGTGTGTGTGTGTGTGTGTGAGTGCGTGTGAGTGCGTGTGCATGCATGTGTACATACATGTGTGTGTGTGAGCGCATGTGCACACATTTGTGAGTTTATCCCTGCATGTGTGCATCTTCATAAAAACATCTAGCATCCTTTGAAGATTTTTAGCCAGTTATATAGATCTATATATATATAGAGAGAGAGTGAATGTTTTGACAATGTAATTCAAGGTAGAAACAATAAATTATGCATTGCTAATTGGTTAAATTTTGCAGGAATAACGGTCTGGATCAAGAAATGGAAAAAAATGGCTGGAAGTTATCTACTGGTGGTGATGTCATCAACCGTGACGACTTCGAGAAACTGGATGAAGCCATTTCAGGAATAAACATTAAATGGGTTTGTACTGTCTGTTTTGCAGTGTGTGCTTGATGTGTGTGTGTGTGTGCGTGTGTGTGTGTGTTTCACAGTTACATGTGAATTTTTCTTATTCTATGCTTAAAACAGGGGATTTTTTCAGAATCTCTGATATTTAAGACATTCCCCCTTTCTTTTTAATGGCTGTAGTTATTCAGTCACACTGTTCGTATGCAAGTGACAGCACCAGCTCAGAGACCTGAAATGATCCATTTAGCATAACACTTCATGACATACTTTTGTTGTTGTTGTTGCTGTTCCTTTTCTTTGCCATCTCGGTGGCACCCATGCCATTCATTTGGATACCCCATACACAGCCACAGCCCAGGCTGGCCCGCCGCAGTCCGGACAGCGGCAATCCACAGGGAGTAGTCAGTGTCGGGTCTTCAAGAGGCAACCTACCAGAGGAGACGCTGCACTGCTGCCGAACCACTTTGGTGCCTGTTCTGAACCAATATACGCAGGACACCACTTACTAAGCCCCATACTGATGGCATGACAATAACTGCTCAATTACGGAATCAGCATGAGTGAGCTGTTCCTCTGGAGAGCACCACCACGTCCATATGACGACAGTCGCAATGAATTGGCTGATACCAGTGACACTGATGGAATCAAACCAAAACCACAGACGTGGAGAGGGCATGAAACTGTGATCACCATGAGAGCAGGGCATGATGTGCCACAGAATTTGACTTTTTTTATGCTGATGGATGAGAAGGAGGACGGTGAAGATAATGCTACAGATTTCCATTCCAGTCTGAAAACAGGGTAGATAGCTCATGGCATATGTGCCGTGTATTATATATAGTATATGCCCATAGACGGAATGTGGTTACATTAATGGTAGAATTAAAAACAGTTACATATTTAAAAATTTCACCAATGACGAGGTGAGGAATGGAAGAAAAGTAGTATGTGGCTGATCCATGTTAGAAATTATCGTTAGAGATCAGGTTAGTGTCTTGTAGGATGGAAACTCATTTGTTCACTCGTATCCTTCTTATCTTACCGTTGTTGGTGATCAGCTGTGTATTTGTTAAACGAAAATAGACAAGTTACAGTTGTTACTGTTTCATTTTCAGAAAAACAGTTTTGTATGAAATTGTTTGTTTTGGGATCGTATCTTTTGGGGGGGTGATTGAAGAAAGGATATTGGAGAGGGAGGAAGCAAGATGAAAATATCTGAAATAGAGGGAGTAAAGATGGCTATGTTATATTTGAAGACATATTTGTTTCAGTGTTAACTGTTATTGTAATACTATTATATTAAATACTCTTTTGAAGACATATTTGTTTCAGTGTTAACTGTTATTGTAATATTATTATATTAAATACTCTTTGCAAAACATTCTTTTTCTTTTTTTCCTGATGTAGATGCATGTCAGAGGTCACCGTGGAATCGAAGGCAACGAAGCTGCAGACAGACTAGCCAATGTAGGTGCTGCAAAACCTCCTGTTTGAAAATTGCCTTACATTGCCCATATCTGGAAGTAATGGGTGTCACCTTGATGTAGCATGGAACACTGAATGAAAGAGGCCATGTCATGTTCATTTTGATTTTATGGCTGTGAGAGAGAAAGAAAAGAAGTGTGGAGGTCTCTTCGGTTCTTGCTTGCTTTAGTTTTGCTTTTGATACTTCTGTTTCCTTTTTGGCTTCTCTGCATGTCTTTTTCTTTTATTTCTGGAAAGAGAACTGGGTTCTCGCATGGAGCATTAATGTCTTGCTGGTTTTAACAGACTCTAGGAAGATGAGTCTCAGCTTGTTTGTAAAATCCATAGTATTGCACTTCATGTGAAGTAGAAAGTAGAGTCAGTGAAATATGCCTGAAAAGTTCAGATAACGATAGTGAATATATGAAATGTGCCTGAAAAGTTAAGACAATGTTAGTGAAAATGTTATATATGCCTGAAAATTTCAGATAATGATAGTGAAAATGTTAAATTTAACATTTTCACTATCATATAATATATCAGATAATGATAGTGAAAATGTGAAATATGCCTGAAAAGTTCAGATAAAGATATTGAAAAAATTGTATGGTCATGTTCTTACTTTTTTCATTGAATATCTTGTTGGTTGCATGCTTTGAAGAGTTGTCTTTTCCTTGTATACAAGTATAGTATGTGATTTTTTTTTTTTTTTAAATCAGTTTTAGACATGGATTTAACCAGGTGTGTTGCTGGTTCTTTGCAGTGTGCTTTAGAAGTGACAAAGGGATTATCTTAGGGACAGAACAAAAGTTTCAAATAGTTTTGAGATTTTGCCATTATCTGCTGACTGGGACTAGTGGGAGAGAATGACTGAACAGGATTAATGGAGAGGACAAATCAGCGTTGAAATGTAAATGTTTGTTCATTTTTGTTTTTACTTATAAATGTAATCAGGTGTGGCAGGTTTCTGCAGTTTGAAAGGTAACAAAGGAAGGTGAAAAGAAATATGGTTCATGACTTTGTGAATGCTGTTGAGAAACATGCGACTGAAATGGAAAGAAGCAGAGATGTCTTTTGGTCATATGTCTGCCAAAGCAAGTCTTGGTTTATAAGTCTGTATGTCTGCCAGTGAGTATGGAAGCATCCTTTATAAAGTGCATGTTGCATTTATTCCACGAGAATGTTAAATATCTTTACATAATGTGTGTGTGAGGTGCTGTTGACATGCCCAGAAACTTTCATTCCGCTGTTTTCTCTCCAACTAGAACACCAAGGTGAAAAGAAATATGGTTCATGACTTTGTGAATGCTGTTGAGAAACATGTGACTCAAATGGAAAGAAGCAGAGACATCTTTTGATATATGTCTGCCAAAGCAAGTATTGGTTTATAAGTCTGTATGTCTGCCTGTGATTATGGAAGCATCTTTTAATAAAGTGCTTGTTGCATATATTCCATGAGAATGTTAAATATCTCTACATAATGTTTGTGTGAGGTACTGTTGACATGCCCAGAAACTTTCATTCCACTTTTTTCTCTCCAGCTAGAACACTTCACATGTGTGCCTGCTTGTGTATGCCATCAGGTAACAGTTTGCCCATGCATGCAATTCAGGAGACAATTCTTGTTCAATATCTTCAGGAAAGTTCATTTTCAAATTGAATGGGAATGCTAAAGAGTGCCAAGTTATGAAATAATAAAAGTCACTTTAACCCTTACGCCGCCGACGTCACCATTCGGTGATAGCATGGCTCACCGCATGCATGCATACATATACATACAATGATATATATGAATATATATACATGTGTGTGTGTCTATATACGTGTGTGTGTGTATGTACGTATGAATGTGTGTATAATTCTATACATGTGTGTGTCCTCGCATCCCTTTGGATGTACACAAATGTTTGCTGTTTACCACAAATATTGATGTGACAAAGAGGACACCAGCACACTATCCTCGCCACTCCTTATTACGCATACCATTCAGCCCCCTTCTCCAACATTCTCTTTGTCTAAACTCTTTCTTTCTCTCTCTGTCTTATTCGCAGCCGTTTACATCAGTGAGTCTACTTCAGACAGATAGCATTTTATAGCGAGTCAGTATTGGCAGTCTCCCGCTCAAAATCTGGCCATGACTTTACATTGGATCCATTCAAAGCAGGAACTGAAAGCACCTTGTGTCTTGTACTTTGATTGCTTCCAAAGCCAAGAAATGGAATATGGCCTAAGTGTTGAAAAGCAGATTGTCAAACTTGGATAAGACCTAGAACTTTTATTCAAAATAACTACGACATTAAGTCACTGATATGAAGCACTAAAACAAGCACTCCTTACTCAGTATGAGCTGAAGTCGATGCTTACTGCAAGAAATTCCAAAAAGCGCAACATGCAAAGGGGAAACAGACCAGTTCAGTGATCGGTTAAGTACCGATGAACATAAACATTTTGCACAGTCCCACCATGACTAGACTACATTAACATATTCTCTGTGAAAAGCTGCATAATACAATCTGACCTACAAACTTTCATGGTAGAATAATGTGTCTCTGTACTAGCTGATCTGATGATGCTAGTCGTAGGTACATAACTACACATGTTATGAACTCCCTCAAGAAGATGCACCACAAAGCAGTCATGTTTGGAACCACTCACAATCATACAATTTACAAACCAGTAACCATGATGAGAATGGTAAAAACTCAAATTGGAGTTCAACCTATGTAGGCCAGAAAAAGTTCACAACCCAGCAATCGCACCATCATAAACTGAAATCTCACAACCTAGCTGACAACAAAATTGGCCAAACTTGAAACAGCCGACAATTGCCACATACCAAGCAGTGTCTACCTCTAGAGGTTGTGATGCAACCTCGGCAGTACAGCACATCATTGTGTCACCAGTCGGTGTACATGTGTTGATAACAAATCGGACAAGTCTATGACACTGGATCGTCATAGAATGCAACAGTGAGAACATCACTTGTTGATCCAACTGCTTTCACAGAGAAGACTATGACACTATAAGGATCTGAACTGACTCTTTCCCTTGCTACTTTATCCATAGCTACTATTACAGCAGGTAAGCAGAAAGACTGATCAAAGCAGATGTCATGTTAACAGTATCTAGGACCTCGACCTTGGGTGTCATTATGGCTTCCTTGCATAAGCACCACAACCTGAACTTGTGTCTGCAGCTCAGACGAGGGCCCAGAGAAAGCAAAATCCACCTCCCAGTGTAGCCAGGAGATTAATCCCCTACCTGCAGAGATGAAACAAGTTCAGCTGACTGACCCCACTCTAGCCAAATGCTGCAAAATGAAGCTACCAAAAATTCATCTTCCATGCAAAGGTATCAGTTTTCAAAAAAAGAAGGGTCTACTGTATCGGCAGTCCAACAAAGGCCATTTGCAATCAGTTGTTCTAGCCCATAAGTATTGGAAGTAGGTCACACTTTTCCGTTCAGTGGACACATGAAAGTTGTAGTGACCAAGCAGTGGGCACTGCCCACCTCTGTTGGTCTTGTGTCATCAAATGCAACGTCAAGCCTTGCCTCCAGTACCAAAAGTTGTCATGTGAAAGTGGACCAGAGAGAGAGGCAGGATCAGAGAGAGAGAGGAGAGAGAGCTGCATGACGATGACCAAGTTCTACTTCCAGAACAGAACAAACACCAAGTATCATGAAGAAGCTGCCCAGTACCAAGAACAATGTCCTTGTGAAGGAACGGTAAGAAGCTGCTATTACATCAGTCTCCTCAAGAAACATTTGGAGAGACCTGGCCAAACTACCTGAAGTCACCAGATGGCTCGTGCCATGCAGAAGATGTGAATTGTAATGCAACAGTGGCACTGGATCACCTGCACAATCCCTCAAGACTAACGAAGACACTTAGAGGTACTCCATACTGTCTGCCAAGGGTAAAAGTCCGGGAGGTGTGGGAATAATGCTAAGACACCCTGACCAACAAACCAGGCCTGACTGAAAATAGTGATAATGACTATGACAGATCACATGCCAGTTATGACCACGCTGTACCTCTGGTCAAGCAAGCAGCTACCAGGCAGGGTGTTTATTTTACAAACCAAGGCTCCATCGGATGTATCTTATAGGTGGGTCTATGAGTGATGCCCAGTATTTTAATGTTTAGGATTGGTGTCTCCACCGTGAAGGCCTTGTGGGTGGATCTATGACTGATGCCAGGTTTGTAAATGGTTAGGACTGGTGTTGGCTCTCCACAATTTTCTCTTCCAGAGATGTATGTGTTGCGAAGTGGGCGTCACCCCCACCATCCTCACCACCCCCTTATTACACTCATCCCTCTCTCTGTCTCCGTCTGTCTGTCCGACTCTCTCACTCTCTCTAGCGGGGACCTATGTGACGAAGTGGGCATCACCCCACCATTCTCACCAACCCCTTATTACCTTCATCCCTCTCTCTCTCTCTCTCTCTCATCGGTGGCCGATCACATCAGCGAGGCACTGTCCGTACTCGTAGAACGTCCCTTCTGTTTCCCTCCTTTGCTTTCGGTCGGCCGGGCTATAAGCAACATTATCTTATCTTATCTCCCTCCCTTGCGACGTTTTAATAATCACCAGCGGGCAACTTGCGTCAGAGAAACAAGTCGGCACCCATGCTCTGTGCTTTCTCCGTAACTGAGATTAGTCGACTCTTATCAACACAAACCGGCTATATGGGTCAAAGCGTCTCCCACTTTGTTAAACTCATTTACCGACACATGCCTACACATGTTTCTCAGTCTCGCTACACGATGATGACTCCAGTGTTTTCTTGCACCTTACATATTCCTGATTTAGGAGAGAAAAAAACAACAACATGAAACCAAAGGCAAGATATATTTTTAACCTAACAAAGGAAATTATAACCAACTGAGAAGTATTATAAGTAACCACGATTGGACAACTATGGACCAAATGAATGTAGAAGATAGTTGGAATCACCTCAGAGGAGTATTAACAACAGGTATGGAAGAGTGCATTCCAAAAGCGAAAATAGGTTCAGTAAAAAACATAAAGCCGATATGGATGGATGGAAAAGCATTTAAAACAATCAAAAAGAAATATAAGATGTTCAAAAGATACTTGTGCACCAAATCAGGACGGGATTACTTAAGATATATTGAAATAAGGAATTTAACCAACAGACTTGTTAAGAGAAGCCGTAAAAATTACGAAAGAGAAATAGGTAAAGAAAGTAAAAGTAACCCCAAAATGTTCTGGAAATATGTTAAAGAAAAGATAAAAATAAACACTTGAATAGGCACATTGAAAAGGAAAGATGGAAGTTTGGTAGATAATGATAAAGAAAAGGCGGAAACGCTAAACGACTTCTTCTCTAGCGTTTTTTACACGTGAGGACATAAGTAATGTCCCAAACTTACCAGAGTGTTCCCGATCTGATGGGGTATCTATATGTGATGTAAGGGTAACCACACATGCAGTTAAAAGCAAATTGAAAGAATTAAATCCTAACAAGTCTCAAGGTCCCGATCTCATTCCACCACGAGTGTTAAAAGAAGTAAGTGATGAGATAGCTAGTCCACTATGCAATAATTTAACAAATCCTTAGAAACAGGATCCTTGCCTAGAGATTGGAAGACTGCAGAGGTCACAGCTATATTTAAAAAAAGGTTCCAAAACAGACCCAGGTAATTACAGGCCGGTGAGTTTGACTTGTATTGCATGTAAGATTTTAGAGAGCTTTGTAAGGGATGTGGTAGTTGCTCATTTTACTGAAAATGATTTATATGCTAAATGCCAACATGGATTTAGGAAGAGGAGATCATGTGTCACACAATTACTAGAAGTAATAGCAACCTAACAGAATTGGTAGATAATGGGGAGCCAATTGATATAATGTACTTGGATTTTAGAAAGGCATTTGATTCTGTCCCCCACGAAAGGCTGCTAACTAAACTAAAGCATATGGAGTAATTGGTAATGTTTTAAACTGGATTAGAGGTTTTCTTAAAGGAAGGTCACAGTTAGTGAGAGTAGGAGAAGAGAGATCCAAGACATCTGAGGTCCTAAGTGGAGTTCCACAGGGTAGTATCCTAGGGCCCATATTATTCACTGTGTTCATCAATGATTTACCGGACATGACTCAAACCACATGCAAAATATTTGCAGATGACACAAAAATATATGATAAGGCAACAAATAGCACAAAGATCCAACAGGACATAAACAAGCTACAAGAATGGTCAGATGTAGCAAAATGCAAGGTGATGCACATTGGCAAAAAGAATAAACAGTTCGAATATACTATGATTGTGAATGACGAATTGCGGAAAATAAATACATGTGATGAAGAAACAGATCTGGGAGTAACCTTTGATAAAGATCTATCCTTTGATCCTCACATCCAGAGAGTGGTGAACAAAGCAAATCAGATGATGGGACTCATCAGGAGAACTTTTACCTTCCTAGAAAGGGAGACATTTATCAAGTTATTTAAAGCATTTGTTAGACCTCATCTCGAATACGCTTAATGTAATTTGGAGTCCCCATCTCAAGAGACAGTCAAAAATGATAGAAAATGTACAAAGGCGAGCTACTAAAATCCTGAAAGAATGTAGGAATTTAAACTATAATGAAAGATTACACTATCTCCAATTACACTCACTGAAAGGAAGGAGGATCAGAGGAGACCTGATCCAATTTTTTAAAATATTCCATAATATGATGATGTCAATGTGCATGCGCTTTTCAAATTCTCAGAAGTGGATTGCACAAGAAATAATGAAGGCAAGATTTTTATTAGACATTGTCATACTAACAAAAGAAAGTCTTGTTTTACCTTCAGAATTGCTAATTATTGGAATGCACTGCCTACTAACACCAAATATGCACCTGATATCAACAGCTTTAAAAAACTCCTAGATGAAGACCCTAAATTGAAAGATGTTTTCTTTAGTGTGGATTGAATATAATGTTATTTATGACAGGCATGCAACCAGACCGAACTTAAATTGAAAAATAATGAGGGGACGCAAATAGGCCGTAAGGCCTAAGGCTAAAAAAAGCCGGTCCCTATTACTACTACTACTTGATGTCAGTCCCGAAACATCATGCTAGGTGATGACAGCAAACTGGCTGTGGGCCTTCAGGCCAAACCATCCCCCACACATCAAACGTATTTACCGACACGTGCTTGCGCATGCTAATCAGTCTGATACACAATTGTTCCACGACATCTTCCAAGTGCTGGAAAACGTGTGCCTTTCATGTCTGCCACGTCAGTCATTAAAACATCGTGCTGTCAGCGTAAAATGACGCAGATACTAGGACCGTTACACAGTGAATTTTCCTGTGTTGACAGACTTTTTTGTTGGGTGTCCAGTTAGCCTACATGGTTGGACCCGCTCACTTGACCTATAGTTTGATTGTTTCCTTTCACTGACAAGCTGCCATCCAGCTACCAGTATGATGCCGCTATATTTCATGATAACTGTGTCCAACTGAGCTATGGCAAACGTCACTAGGCAGTCAGGTTGGCAAAAGAGTAAATTAAAAAAGAAAAAAGGAAAATAAATGAAAAAAGAAGAAAGAAAAGAAAAAAAAGAAGAAGAAGAAACGTAGGAATATAGGTAAGTGGCGAAAGATACCTTACCACCTCTAGATCCTGATAGTTCTCACGGCATATTGCTCCTGTTAATCATTAAATATTATTAACTATTAATTAAATAACTAGACCAGTCGTAGAATATGGTATGCAGTATGGTCAGTGTACCTCGGAAAACACATAATTACAAAATGTGGGAGGGGGGGGGGGGGGGAGATTAACTCTGACTTCGTAGAGAAATTAAAGCAATCTGCAACCAGATGAATGGATGATATCATTAAGACATTATCAATTATGAAAGCACCAAATAAAATCTTGTTCACTTTGAAATACTGTACACATTCAAGGGACACTCATTAAACTTAGCAAAACACCATCCACCGTAGCAAAGCAGTTTGCATCGCGGACTCTTGCCTGGGGGTCATGGGTTCGATTCCCCATCAGAGCCATTATTTCTGGGACTTTTTTGTCCTGACGGCTTCTACCTAGAGCTGAGTTTACTATGGGCTCAAATGGGAAGAATATGTTGCTCTAATTTCCTGACCAACACTGCAGGTGTCTGTACCTCTTAGGCCTGGTTGATGCCAGGATAAATTATGAAATTAAGCGCACAGAGCAGTCCTGCTATGTATCTCAAACCAGAGTAGAAATCCTAACATCATCTTCACTATCCTCATCCTCACTGATCGACAAAAAAAATTTAAAAATTTGTGCACCCCACCCCACCTCCACCCCGCCCATTCCATGTTGCCTGATGACGTCTATTTCGATTTTATCTCAGCGTCTATGCCTCTGGTGAGGTTCTGTCAGGGTTACCGATATCGGCAGATTCACGAAACTGTGGACGACAGTGTGGCGGCCTCTGGAGGAGAACTGGATCACATGCTGGCCCCGCAACTAAGCAATTATTACCGTCAGTAGGAGGCGTAGTGGATGATGTCCTGCGCATGCTGGATCGGAATAGGGATTACTGAACAGCACCAAAGTCGCTGGGCAGCTGCGCGGTGTCTCCTTTGGTGGGTTGCCTCATGACTTGACATCGACCATTCTCTGTGGATTGTTTGTGCTGGAGCTGTGGTGGGTCAAACCAGGCTGTGGCTGTGGACGGGATCATAAGCAGCATGGGTTCAATGCTGCTGGAGTCGCACAGAATATGAGACAGTATACAAGCGCGTGCGTGTGCGCGCGCGCGCGTGCACGCACGCACGCACGCACGCACACACACACACGCGCGCGCGCGCGCAACACACACACACACACACACACACACACACACACACACACACACACACACATGCTGGAAACATTTTAGGGAAAAACAACAAAATTCGGGATGTTCTCTTGATACACGCATAAACCAGCTATTAAACTTTGACACACTTCACTCTTTTTATCAATGTAGTTTCCGTTTTCTCGGATCATAATTTCCTAATATATAAGATCAAACTAAACGCTTTTAAGAAAGTTTTGCAAAAATGTAACATGCCTTTGTGGTGAAATGATAAATTCCCACATACTTTTCCACTGCAAGCAATTAAATCCTCATCTACCACCTCTACATAATTGTCCTCTGGATACAGTTGTAACCGATTTATCACTAATGTGTAAAATTGCTGTTTCATTGCATCAAAGTCCTATTTTTTCTGTTTTGTAAAATGGGAACTGGTGTTTTAGTAACGTCCTTGTTATGACCGGTTATTCTTCAATGTTTTATAGTTAGTTATCCATTTTTTTCTGTTGCTGTTAATGTTATTCTTATAGATTAGGTTCGTCTAATCACAATGTGTATAGACGTTAAATTGAAGACCTAACACACACACACACACACACACACACACACACACGAAATTGCCCACTAAATCTTTTTACCCAAAGGTCTTCTTTTCTGTTCTTGTTCTCTCCCTACCCCCCCCCCCCCCCCCCTCCCCTTTCTTTTTCCAAATAGATCTGACAGTTAACTTGTGGAACAATCTGCCTAGCCACTTCGCAGCTGCATGATTAATACAAAAAAAAATAAATCTTCAATTAGACACTGGAAGGACACTGATCATGGCTCACAAGACACATTCCCCACTGGAAAGAAGCCATTACATTAGTAATTGAACATTTACATAAGTTGAATGAATGATAACAAAAATCAAATGTTTTATATGCAGCAAAAGATGTTGAATTTGAAATTGCTGGCTTTGATATGTTTCTGAATAAGGAACCTAAAAGGGGTATAGCCATGTATTTTGCTAAGGAGCTAAATGCACAACTTTGCGATGAGTTTGAAAATAACAAATTTCAAGAGCAATTATGGTGTATTATCAGGGGAGGTAACGATGAGACAATATTAGTAGGGTGTATATACAGAAGCCCAAACTCAAATGATGAAAACAATTATGAGTTATTTAATTTGCTAAAAGCAGAAAAAATGAGTAGATATAGTAAAATATGTATATTTGGTGATTTTAATTTTCCTGATGTAAAATGGGATGGAAATTGGAATAGTGATAAAAGCAATGATGTTATTGAAAACTTTAGAGATGCCTTTTTAATACAGAAAGTGACAAACCCAACTCGTGTTCGGGAAGGACAGAAGCCAACAATTGATGACTTAGTTTTAGTTAATGAAGAATCCTTGATCTCTGATATTGAATATAGTGACCCTTTGGGTAAAAGTGATCACTTGATTTTAACATTTGAACTGTATGTTCCCAAAGAAAAGACTAAAGAAAACCCTAAGTACAAATTTGATTTACAGAAAGGAGACTATAATAAAATGAGGAAAATGCTATCAGAGAGTGTCAACTCTTTGCTTACAAATGATCAGGATGTCGAGGAAATGTGGAATGTCTTAAAATGCGAAGTTTTAAGAAGTATGGATGAATGTATTCCAAAGACTAAGTGTAGCCAAAATAAAATGCTTAAACCACTTTGGATGAATGATAAAGTACTTAAAATGATTAAGAAAAAATATAATCTTTTTCAAAGGTATTTATTGACGAAAGATGGGAAAGAATACAGTAAATATGCAAGAATGCGAAATAAGAGCAAAAATGAAATCAAATCAACAAGAAAAGCTTATGAACGTAAAATAGCAGAACAATGTAAAAAAACTCCCAAATGTTTTTGGAAATACGTGCAAGAACGTACAAAAGTAAACACAGGGGTAAATACTCTAAATGATGGTAAAGGAGGGTTGGCCGAGTCAGATATGGAAAAAGCTGAAGTTTTAAATGAGTTCTTCGCAAGTGTCTTTGCTAATGAAGATACAAATAACATACCTGATCTTATTGAATGTAGTAAATCTAATGGAATTTGTACAGATATAATAATTACTTCAGATGCAGTAGAGAAGAAGTTGTTTGAATTGAATCAGTCTAAAGCGCAGGGACCTGATTTAATACCACCTAAAGTTCTAAAAGAATTAAGTAAGGAGTTAGCTGTACCGCTCAGTAAGATTTATAATAAATCATTAGAGACAGGAAAATTACCCCTCGACTGGAAATCGGCAGAAGTTACTGCTATTTTTAAAAAAGGGTCAAAATCTGAGCCAGGCAACTATCGTCCGGTAAGCTTAACCTGCATTGCATGCAAAGTGCTAGAATCCATTATAAGAGATGTCATAGTATCTCACTTCACTGATAATAATTTGTTTGCAGTATGCCAGCATGGCTTTCGTAAAAAAAGGTCTTGCATATCACAACTACTTGAAGTTATGGAAGATTTAGTTAACATGCTAGAGAATAAGTACTCTGTTGATATAATTTACCTTGATTTCCGTAAAGCTTTTGATACGGTTCCGCATGAGAGATTATTGAAAAAAATGGAAGCATACGGTATAGTAGGTAAGTTGCTAAACTGGATTAGAGACTTTTTGTCAAATAGAAAACAAAGAGTAAGAGTGGGTAACTGTATGTCGACAGAGAAAGATGTTATGATGGTATTCCCCAAGGGAGCATTTTAGGACCTGTACTGTTTACTATTTTTATAAATGACCTTCCAGATGAGGTAAATAGTTTTTGTAAAATTTTTGCTGATGATACAAAAATATATGACAAATCAGATAACTATAATAGTCTGCAAGAAAATTTAAATTGCCTCCAAAACTGGTCAGACAAGTGGAATCTATATTTTAATGTTGAAAAATGTAAAGTTTTGCATGTTGGCAAAAACAATCCTGAACATGAATACAACATGAAAATAGATGGTGGAAATAGGCTGGTACAGAAATGTGAGGAAGAAAAGGATCTGGGGTAATCTTTGATAAAGATTTACTCTTTGATATTCACATTCAAAAATGTATAAATAAAGCAAACCAAATGATTGGATTAATAAAAAGAACTTTTATTTACCTAAATAAAGAAACGTTTTAAAGTTATATAAAGCTATGGTTAGACCGCATCTTGAATATGGCAATATAATTTGGTACCCACACTTGAAAAGACAGTCAATAGCAATTGAAAGAGTACAGAGAAGAGCTACTAAAATCTTGCAAGAATGTACAAACATGTCTTATACAGATAGATTAAATTACTTAAATTTGCACTCTTTAAAAGGTAGACGTATTAGAGGGGATTTGATTGAAGTGTTCAAAATATTCCACCAGCAAACGGACATACAGTGGGACTACTTTTTGAGGCTGTTAAAACAGATAGAACAAGAAATTCGGAAGGCAAAATTTTTGTTAAGCAGTTTCATACTAACATGGGAGATTCAAGTTCAGTAACAGAGTTATTACTAACTGGAACAGTTTGACAACTGCACTTAAATTTGCTAAAAATACTAATGTTTTTAAGAATTTGCTGGATGAAGACTTGAAATTTAAAGTACAGTTTAGAAGCTTTGATGAATAAGAAGGAAAATTTATATTGCATGCATTTTCAACCCTGTCATAAAAGTAAAATAACACGAGGGGACATTGAAAGGCTAACGGCCTATGTATTGATTACGTCCCTACACTACTACTACTACTACTACTAGTTTTAGATATTCACGCGAAAGGCAGATGCAGATTATCAACATGGTGTGTGTGTGTGTGGACTGAAACACAACACTACGACTACTACTACAACTATTACTACTACTACTTATAATAATAATAATCATCATCATCATCCATGATGATGATGAATGATAATAATAGTAATGATAATCATCATCATCATCATCATCATGCTAATCGCTTTGAACGTTGATCCGTGGATCAAAGTTTATGCGATGTGTGGCAGAGGGAGTGTTCCTTTGAGTCTATTTGTTTTTTTTAAATTCAGCACAACTATGTCATGAGATACATATAAAACAGATAATTACCGATAAATATGACTTAGAGTATTGAGTTTCAATACTTTGTGATACACGCTATCATTAAGTTGAAAACGTTTCTAGATGATATAGTAATCGTAATAACAAGCCCCTGGGAGGAGAGGCTGTTGTCACATGATAACAACATGGCGGTCAAAGTTGAAGTCAGCTGTTTGGTGGTTTTTGTGTTTGCTTTTGCATTGGCCTCATCCCAGCCAGTGCCAGTTGTGATATGGCATGGAATGGGTAGGTTTATTTGGGGTTAAATCTATGATCAATAGCATAAATCCCCAAGTAAACTATTCCCGTTAATTTCAGTTTGAGAAATTATGTACTCGAACAGTGCACACAGGATCTGGATCTGGATCTGGAACAATACGTCGCAGAAGCGCGACGAAATGGGGAGAGCGCAAAATTAGTTTAAAAAGCCACCACTTTGTCCTCACAATCTTCTACTGGGTTAAGGTGTCTGTGGGTAGCCACAACAGGTTTTCTACAGGTAAAAAAAAAAAAGACAAAAAAAGCTGGCTAAAAACTCCACTGCTGTCAGGATGCTAGTAGGCAGGCGATGTTGATCTGCCAAGTGCTGCTGTAAATGCACTGACAGAGCATGCACTGACGATATCCTCCCCTAGATGATTCCAGTCCATCACTGTCCGCACGAAGAAGGAGTGGGTGTACTGACTTGTGTTACAGACAGGTAGTTTGAAGCCGCGAGTGTTACTGACCACACGGTGTTCTGTAATATTGAAGACTTCGAAGTCCTCATACTTGGGGGGTTGTGTCCGTCTGCGGCCAGCACTCACAGGGGTCAGGAAGTTTTTGGGGGGAATGGCGGGGATGAGACTTCCCACTGTCTTGAACATCAGGCCTAGTCGTGCCTGTCTGCGACGATCAGCCTGCCGGGGGGGGGGGGGGGGGGGGGGGGGGATTCAAATCCCGCAGCATTCGGCTTACGCAACCTGGTTCCCTGGACCTATAATCCTTTGTGATGAAGCGTGCTGCCTGTCTCTTTACCCTCTCCAACTTCTCAATGTCCTGTTGATAATATGGGTCCCACACTGTAGCTGCATACTCCAGTCTGGATCTCACCAGTGCTATGTACACCAGGCGCCTGCACTCCTTCGGGCAATTCCTGAGATTTCGGCGTAGAAAGCCCACTGTTGATCCAGCTTTTCGAGCAATATTTGCAATGTGTTGACCCCATTTCAAATCATCTGAGATGAGTACTCCTAACTTGTACGGGTTTTGCTGAACCTGTTTCAGGAATAAGGTTTGCGCGACTGGTTGTGGTATAGTAAGTTTTAGCCAGTTTTCCCATCCGGGTTATCTGTTATTGCTTTTGTTGTTTTGGAGAGAAGTGACATTCAGAATGTAATTACGTGTAATTTGTTCATTCAGTTTGTCTGCTTGTCATTAAACATAATCTGGAATTAGTTATTTTGGAGTTATTCAATGTTCACTTCTTCGTTTAAAGAATTTAAAAATATAAAAAAAAGAAGTATACACGTGCAAGGAGTATAGTCGGCTAGGATCAGGGACATGTATGCAGTGACACACACACACACACACACACACACACACCTGGCATGTCAGTGAACTGTTGTCAGCTACAAAGGTGTATAATTTTTTTCCAGAACAAAGACAAGAGAATGGTCCACAAAGGCAGAAGCTACTCTGGCTGCACCTACTCACTCATACTGTTTATACAACCAGACCCAAAACAAAGTTCTTCCTTCCAACCAAGTTTCAAGAAAAAAAACCTCTTTCCTGATAAATCAATTATTGTTTTAAGCATAGAATAAGAAAAATTCACAGATAACTGGGAAACTCTCTCTCTCTCTCTCTCTCTCTCTCTCTCTCTCTCTCTCTCTCTCTCTCTCTCTCTCTCTCTGTCACACACACACACACACACACACACACACACACACACACACACACACACACACACATGCACATGCACCACATGCACACTCACACACTCTCTCTCACTGTCTTTAGTTTGTAAACATGATGAAATATATAGCCTGTTCTAGTTGTAATACATCTGAAAGCTCCAGTTTCAGTTCTGTATTAGCACAGCCAAATGAAAGTGGAAAATATTCAGAGTTAGTATTAAAAACTCAAGTATCTTCTACAGAGAAAAAAAGGAGATGGGGGGGGGGGGGGGGGGGGGGGGGACTGGGACTGGTGAATGACATACACTTCCCAACACTAGCATTTTCTTTGAATTAAAAGGTGTTCTTTTACGCTGATTCTAACAATAATTCTTGTCACCAGTAAATTCCTCTTGAGTGAATGTTCTTGGCATTTGTTTTTTGATTGCAGATTATACTTGTATACATATGGTTGACTAGGAGAGAGAATTAAACAAACAACAAACAAGAAAAAAGAAATGAAAAAGTGACTGTTCAATTAAAGTCACCAATTTGGTCACCCTTTTAATGTAAGTCCATTTTCAAGATCAGGACAAGTAATCAGTTATCAGGTTTTGATTGCAGATGTTGTCAAGATATTTGACCTCTGTAGTGTTATCTTGTCATTGGAGACATTGTCTGCTGAAACAGTGGAAGTCTCAAATGTGTAAAGTCCTCATTAGTTGTATCTTTGATGGGCTGTGTAGATCTCAAATATATATAAAAAAAAAACCCAGTCACACAGGTGAACTGTTTACTGTCTTTGTCTTATTTGAACAGTTATTCATCATGCAGCAACAGTGTAATACTCGACATTTCCCTGAAGACCAGTTTGATTCTTTATCACTTCACCTACTTTATTTTTTTCTTGCTGTCCCATCTTTTGTGCCCATTCCAGACACAATACACCCATGATGCCCATTCAGGTTCACAACCATAGCATACCCAGACTTGTTCCATCGCAATCCAGCACTGGGGATCCACAGGAAAAATCACTGTCAAGTCGTAAAAAAGGCAACCTACCAGAGCAGACACTGCATTGCTGTCGAGTTGCTTCAGTGATGTTCGTTAGTGCCTGTTGTGATCCACCAAATGCAGGACATCACTGAAACCCTTACTGATGACTTTAATTGTTAGGTTTGGTGCCAGCGCAAATGAGCATCTCCTTCTAGAGGGGCCACTTTATCCATTAAACAACAGTTCCCATGAACTCACTAATACATGTACATTGACATGAACTTTCCGAGGTCATAGACATGGAGGAGAAGAAATCAAAACGGAGGTCACTGTGACAGAGATGCATGAAGGGCAACAGAATCTGAGCCTTTTGTTATGCTGACAGATGAAGATGAGTATGATGAAGTTGATGGTATGGAGACCCATTCTGGTCTGATGCAGCATGAAAAGACTGTACTCTATGCATACTTTCAGATTATATCCTGGCATTAGCCAGACCTGAGAGATACAGTCACCTGCAGTGTTAGTCAGGCAGTTTGAGCAACACTAATGACTTACCACTGCACCACAGTGGCTGGTCACTTCTACTTACCTCTGATACCAAAAATGTTCCCGAGAACATAGTCCATGTATTATGCATAAAGATCTATCTTGACACCTACCAGCAGAACACATGACTTGAATCGGACAGTGATACGACAGAATATTGAATTATGTTTTGACTTAAGGTGTGTACATGCTTAGTGCTATGTGTATGATAAAGATTACTGTGATCAGAAATTTGGTGGCAAAGACTAATTAAATTATGCATGTTGTCATATAAAATTAACCAGAATGGCTGATGCCCTAATTACTGCCTATGTTTATCTGCTACAAAAATGATGGTAGTTTTGAGGTTGGCTATGAAATAAATCTTTGGAAAGAGAGAGTTAGTTTGTGTGTGTGTGTGTGTGTGTGTGTGTGTGTGTGTGTGTGTGTGTGTGTGTGTGTGTGTGTGTAAACACCTTTTTCATAACTAAACACCTTTTTCATACTAACTGGTGATACTGCAGAGATTCGTGTGATGAGTTTACCATTATTTTCAAATCATTCATTTCTCAGAGAATAAAAAAAAGAAAGTTTCTACTTTCTGTGTGTGGTGTGTCTGTGTGTGTGTGTGTGTAAACACCTTTTTCATACTAACTGGTGATACTGCAGAGATTAGTGTGATGAGTTTACCATTATTTTCAAATCATATTCATCTCTCGGACAAAAAAAAAGTTTCTACCTTCTGTGTGGTGTGGTTGTGTGTGTGTGTGTGTGTGTGTGTGTGTGTGTGTGTGTGTGTGTGTGTGTGTCATGTGTGTAAGAGTGTGTGTGTGTGTGTGCGCATATGTGAGTGTGTAAGTGTGAGAGCGAGAGAGAGAGAGTTTCATGAAAGGACTCTGTAACTGATTCTGTTTCAACTGTTTGACCTGCTCTAGTTGGTAGGGACATTGTTATGATCCCACTGTGCAGTTTTCTGGGGCTTCAGGCCAAAACCTGACAGAGTAAGTCTTGTGTGTATCTACAGGTGATTGCTGCTGTAACCCCTTGTCCATGGGGTCCATCAAGAAGCTGATAGAACGAGAGGTGAAAGGTGTCTATGTGCGCTCCCTGGAAATTGGCAACAACATTGTGGAGGTGAGACTTTCTGTGAGAGAAGTGGTACAATTTTTCATGACATAGAATCAGGAATCAGCCATGTACATATTTTAGAAGATGATGGATGGAGGATGGCGGGTCTTTCTTTTCTTTCTGCGTACGCAGGCTGATACTCCTGCGGACACTCCCTGTATAGCCAGGCAGTGGAGTTTTGTGTGTATGACCCTTTTTTATCCCGCCATTAAGGCAGCCATACTCCATCTTCGGGGAAGGTGCATGCTATGTGTCACGTGTCATCCATACCAACGGCCAAAGTGGCCTTCTCTTCCGAAAGTTGGTGATGGGATTTTACGTGTGTGCAAGATGTTATGCGTGCGTTCACACACGGAACCTCGGTTTATAGTCTCATTCGAAGGACTATATGGGGAATGGAGTCAGAACCAATGTTAACTCCAAGGGAAAAATCCCCCTATACCGAAATTCGAACCCGCAACCCCAGGATCACGAGTCCGGCGCTCTACCAACTGAGCTATCCGGCCCCTGAGGATGGTGGGTGAAAGGGAGGGAGAGAGAGGCAAGGGGAAGAAGACATCTGGTTTAGGTTATGTTTTCAGTTGTAATTTAAAAAAAAAAATGGTGGTGGGGGACCCACAACATTATCATTTAAACTTTCCATTAAATTTCCAAACTTTCCATGAACTTTCCTCTCTTTATTTTCATATTTCATACATGCATACAAACACACACGAACACACATGCACGCACGCACGCAAGCACACACGCACGCACGCATACACACACAGGCACACACACACACACATGCACTCTCATGCACACACGGACATACTCATGCACACACATGCAAGCATGCATGCACATACACTATGACTGTAGACAAAGGAGCTCCCTGACAGCCCAAGCACCTGTCATGCCATCATTATTGTCTGCATTTATGGGGCATGAAAAGATAAAACCAATGGCAATATAAAGTTTTATGCGGTACTCACTGTGCAGGACACGGAAAATGGGTTCCTGATGAATGTGAATGACCAGATTTCTATGGTGTGTGCAAAGATCGGAAACGACTCCAAGCTCGCCTCTGGCTTCAATGCTATTGGTTTCTCTCAGGGAGGACAGTTCTGGTATGATCACTGTTTCCCTCCTTCCTTCCCTTTCTTTTTCTGGCTCATTTTCAGTGTGTGTTGTTCTTCAGTGTGTGTGCGTGTGTGTGTGTGTGTGTGTGTGTGTGCGTGTGTGTGTGTGTGTGTGTGTTCTACAGATTCTAAAATGAAATCTTCACTTGGCATGAAAAGTTTCAATAGACTGTTCAGAAAAGTGTCAAATATCATGTCAATGAAGAGAACAACTCTCCACATGCTACAAAATAACTTTACACAATTTATATGTCAGGCATAATTGTCATGAACCCTTGCAAACAAATTCCTAACTCTGTCTGCTTATGTCTTCTCTGTGATGATTTTGGCTGAACACTAGCGCATCTGTCTGTATGTTTTTTTCTCTTTTAACTTTTCTGTGTTCCCCTACAGCAATGGCAAGGTCGTCATTGATCGTAGTTGCCTAGCGTTGTTATGTTCACGTTTGTTCTCCCAAGCCCTTTATTTAGCCTTCACTGACTCACTGTAGGCTTTGTAAATGCTTCCCACTTCAAAATTATATCAACTTATCACACTCAGAAATGGTAGGGACCTGGTTTTCTTGGATTTTGCTCTATTTTAGTCTCGGAAACAATGCAGAATTTTGTGAACCAGTTGGCTTAAAATATTGCCAACAGAATTAACCTTTTCCCCTTTGGCAAGTGTTTTTGTACTTTTGATGAAGGAACCCATTTATGCATGTTCAAAAAGAAGATCTGAATTTTTGTTTTCTTTCTTTATTGTAGTTTTTTCTTTCTTTTACCTATGATCCTTTTGCAGCAAGGGAAGGCAGGACTATTTTTGTGTTTGAGTCAGAGTTACATCAGGAATGACCCGATATGCATTTCCAGGTCGACCTTGTACAGGTAGATAGTGTGCATGCTCGGTCATTTTTGTTTTAAATTACCTTTTTGTTTTCTGTCATCCTTTTTTTTCCCCTCCGTTGGTCCATTCACCTTTATTCTTTCCATAAAGTCTAATGTCCAGTGTCTATGATTAGTCTTAGACTGCTTTCCTTGGAAAACTAGACAGTGTGATTTTGATCAAGTAGTGGGCACTAGCTGCCAGTTCAGTTGAAATATTATCCATTACATTGTTTACAAAACTAAAAAAGGGAGGGGGTGGGGGGGGGGGGGGGGGGGGGGGCATTGGGACGGAGGAGGTGTTCTGCTTGCACTTGTGATTGACTTATTATGAAAAAAGAAAAAAAAATCGGAGGAGAGAAAGTAAGCTGAATGGGTTGTACTTCTCAGCATTTCTGAAAATGATCTGTCAAGATGCTTCATTTGTCTTTAATATTCTATGAACTTTTAGAAGGGGGACAGAGTTTTGGGTGACATGACACAGTGGTCCTTTCTGTGTGTCTGCGTTATTTGTAAAATGATTTCACACTTGATATGGTGGTTTGGTATCAACAGGACAATTAACAAAGAAAGACAATTCTGAGTTAGGAATTTAGCTTGAAGAAGTTAATTTTGATGTCAGCTGCTAGTACAAACCATGTCATTAAAATATGATTTCTTCCAAGAAATCCAGTTGGCAGACAGGATTCTTAGCTTCTCGCAGACTTTTTAAAAAATTGCATGAGTCACTTAACGGCATTGCAGTGTTATGGGATAAGCCTGGATGTGGCTGTAGACTGGGAGCTGGAATGAGCGGCGAGGGAGTAATACCACTGGAATGGCAGAGAACGACCAGAAAAAAAAGACAAAAAAGGTGCAGTACAGTATCTCCTCTGGTGGGTTGGTAACCTCTTGATCAGGCGATCATGATAGCTGCCTGTTGATGCCGGAACTGAAACTCAAACAGAACAGAGCGAGTCACATGAGTGGTTGAATATTAGAGGCACCAGGATGGAAGTAGTGTGGGACTGACGTTACTGAAAGGACAAGAGAAATGAAAAAATAAAAAAGAAGAAGGAATCACTGAAAAGTAAAAACACTATTTTCATCTAACCCCTCAGTAACATATCTCCATCAGCCAGACATGTTGATGATGGATTTAATTCTTTCGTTGGTGTTGGAATCACTGAAAAGTAAAAACACTATTTTCATCTAACCCCTCAGTAACATATCTCCATCAGCCAGACATTGATGATGGATTTAATTCTTTCGTTGGTGTTTCAGGCGAGCTATTGCTCAGCGATGCCCCAACCCTCCTATTTTGAATTTGATCTCGGTTGGTGGACAGCACCAGGGTAGGTACACATTATCATGAATATTTTCAATTTTAAGTGTGTGTGTGTATGTGTGTGTGTGTGTGTGTGTGTGTGTGTGTGTGTGTGTGTGTGTGTGTGTGTGTGTGTGTGCTTGGAAGACTGGTTTGTCTTTAGTTTTATTATTCCCATTAAGTGTGATACCATTTAAAAAAAAAAAAAGAGCAACAGGGGAGGTGAGGTAGTAGTGATGGTAGTGCATAATGTTAATAATGAAGAGAATTAGAATAAATAGATTTAAAGCATTACATTAAAAAAAAAATGGCAAAAAATTGTGGTTAGGGTAATATGACTGACGCTTTTTCGTGCTGATTTTGAAAATATTTTCTCAATGATTTTTTTTATTTTTTAATGAAAGTATTATACAAATGAATTGCTCACCATTTTATCTTCCATGTGAACCTTTGAACCGGGGGATGGGGGGATGGATGGGAGGGGGAGTGGTTTACATGCATCTACAGTAGATTACCTTTGTTGTGCTGGCCAAAAATGGGATATTTTGCCATGAGACTAGACTTATGGCTGCATGCACAATATGTGAATACAAATTGGATGTTTTTGACAAATGATAAGTTCCAGACATAAACGTTAACTCTGTGAATCATGGAGTGTCAGCTGTCACCAGAGTCAAGCACTGCAAACAGTTGAAAAATCATATTGAAGTTCAAGCCTGTCTACCTACCCTATTTCATTTGCCATTTTACCTTAACCCCCCCCTTTTTTTTTTTTTTTTGCTGTCCCAACCTCTGCGCCACCTCAGAGGCAGTGCACCCACGCCGCTCATTCCGACACCCCGTCCACAGCCACAGCCCGGTCGGCCCCGGCCCCGCCCCAGCCCGGCACCGGCAATCCACAGGGAGCAGTCAATGTCAAGTCGTCAAGAGGCAACCCACCGGAGGAGACACTGCACTGCTGCCGAGTCACTTCGGTGGTGTTCAGTGGCACCTGTTCTGATCTAACATACGCAGGACACCACCTACTAAGCCCCCTACTGATGACAATAATTGCTTAGTCGCGGAGCCGGCGTGAGTGAGCTCTCCCTCCGGAGGGCGCCCCCACGTCCGTCCAACGACAGCCCCCATGGACTCGCCGATACCGGCGACCCCGACGGAACCAAACCAAGGCCACAGACGTGGAGAGGACATCGAAATTGAGGTCACCATGAGAGCAGGGCATGAAGGCCCACAGAATTTGAGACTTTTTTTTTTTTAATGCTGATTGATGAGAATGAGGATGATTAAGAAGATGCTACGGATTTCCATTTCGGTCTGAGACTACTTGACAGGGCTGTACTCTACGCTTCCTTTCATAATATATTCCAACGTCACCCAGGCCCGAGAGATACAGGCACCTGCAGTGTTGGTCAGGAAATTTGACATTCTCAGAAACGCATCCATTAAGTGGATGAAACTCGACTGTGTGGTCCCAGTCTTCCCAACTGAGTCCGCAGCAACTCAACTCTGGGTAGGAGCCGGTCGGGGCAGAAAAACCCACATGACTTCTGATGGGATTCGAACCCACGACCTCCCAGCCGGGAGTCCGCGACGCTAACCACTTCGCCACGGCGGCTGGTTCCCCTTTTTATTGGGGGGGGGGGGGGGGGGGGTGTGTCTAACAAATGTTATATGCGATTTACAGATAGAAAAAATGTCTTTGGTGTGTTTTGTTCTGAAAGTGCCAAAATTTTGCTGATTTAGGGGGCAAAGTAGTTGTGTCTTTGGACCAAAATGGCTTTTTTAGACTGCAAATTTTAAAATTAATTTGATTGCAATAAAATCTTGTGGGGCAGCTTTGAAACTCTTGTATTCTTGTAAGGATAGGGGAAAATTTGTATAAACAGCAGATCTTGAGCAGTGCCTTTCCCGGTGTTTAACTGCTCTGGTAAAGTGTGTGTGTGTGTGTGTGTGTGTTGTGTTGTGTGTGTGTGTGTGTGTGTGTGTGTGTGTGAAAATCTAAAGTGTGTTATCTTTGGCAGAGTAGCTTTACAATTTTTCATTCAACCCGAGTATTTGTACGTGACTCATTTTCTAAAACTAAAGTATCTCATTTTCTACATGTCTCCAGTATTTGATCATTTTGTATAATTTGTTTTTCGTTTTGTTTTGATTTTGGACATCTATCCATGCAAGGTATAATTTATTTGAATGGGAAGGATGATTTTTTGTTGTTTGTCTTTTTCACACTGAAGAAGGAAAAACTGATTATTAAGTCTGATGAAGATTGACAAATTCAGAAGAGACTGATTTGTCTGGCCAAAAATGGCTCTGATCTAGCAGATTGAACTGACTAATAATGATAACAACAGCAACAACTAGAGCAGATAAACAAGCAGAGCATAAGTTGTTATATATGAACTGTTCAGGGAACAACCAATAACAGGAACAGCATGATAGCAATCTTAATGGTAATGATACTGAAAATAATGATTTGGAAATAATGATGAAAAAGATGATATTTATCATCATCATCATCATCATCATCGTCATTATAATCAGAATCATAATTATGTCAATAATGAAAATATTGTTTCTTAGTAAATTAAACAACTGAACATGTAATGACAATCCAAGAAGCAGGTTGACCAAAATATATAATTGCTTGTTGTTAGGAATCTGTAAAATGTAATAAAAGCGAAAATATACCTAGGTCAACTTAAAAAGTTGTATCAGGCCAAGATGATGCTATTTTGAGGGAAGACAATAACATTGTAGTACATTGTTTGTATGAATATGTTGTTGTTGTTGTTCTCGTACCCTGGCTAAAAGCCTCCAAGGATCATCCAAACAGCCCAAGTACTTGAACACTATGATACAAATGCATCAGCTGGGGATGAGAACATTACATGTGTGACTGTTTTTGATTAGCCCACCACATGGGCAGCCACACTCCAACTTCGGGGGATTTTGGAGACTGATAATGTTATGCTAGGAGCTTGTCACAACTGAAGACAATCCCTGCATAACTATGCAGAGCATAACAACATTTTGATGTAGCCTTGGTGTTCTGTCCTATGTCAATTGGTCTGACACAGCCTTAAGCCAAGGCAGTTATGAATATGTGATGTTTTGTTTACAGGAGTGTATGGATTCCCCCACTGTCCTGGAGGGAATGTCACTCTCTGCAATCTTGTGCGTAAACTACTCAACTATGGAGCCTATGTTTCGTAAGTTGGATCGGGGCTGACTTTGTCTGTTTTCCCCATACTTTTAATTCAGAATTTTTCATGAGAGATGACTTGATTGATCTTAGTAAAGAGCTGTCATATTTAGGCTGTCATCCTTATAATGAAGAGTGAACAGAAATTGTGTTGCTTGTTTTCTCAACACACACAATTTATCTATTTATCTATCTGTCTGTTAATCTGTCTATCTATCTATGTGTTTATATATATATATATATTATATATATATATATATTATATATATATAATATATATATATACCAGTTTAAAATAGGATTTTAAAATGGAAAAATTAAAAACCTACAAGCTTGTTTCAAGCTAAAATGCTCTCCTCAGGGTATACAATTTGGGCACGCATATATATACATATATATATATATGTATATTATATTATTTCACACACACACACACACACACACACGCACTCTCTCTCTCTCTCTCTCTTCTCTTTCTCTATCTTCTGAATTAGGCCTGAGTGTTAAGTATGTGTGTGTGTGTGTGTGTGTGTGTGTGTGTGTGTGTGTGTGTGTGTGTGCTCACAATAAGTGGCTGGAGATGTAAATGTTGGATGTTGATCCATTCTTTGTAATTAAAATGAAATCCTAATTTTTCCCACGGAATGATGGCTACATTTTTTCACCCTGAAATGAAGACAGGGATGAAATTATTGTTTGGGAAAAAAAAATATGTTTCAAAGAGAATCCTACTGTGGGAAGATACTAAAACAAGGAAACTACTAGTACTACTGACACAGTCACAGTCACAGCTGATTTAATCAACACATTCATGGTAGGTCTTGGGATGTATAGTGTAATTGTGTAAAAGATGTAAAGAGAGGCCATGGTTTTTATGCTGGAGTTCCATCTAAACTGGGTCAGGAGAGGCTTAGCAAGAGCAAGAAGGAAGGATGGGGTGGAGAGTGGGGAAGAGAGGGCTGAGGCTACTAAGTGTTCTTTTTTCTGATCAGTGCCACTTCCATGTTGTGTGAAGCAATAAATGCTTAAGAATCAAACTATGTATTGGGACTGGCAGGATATTTAGAATTTCCAGTGAATTGTCAGCAGATATTGAGATAAGCTGTAGCCACTGTGCTCAGATAAAAGGTTAGTCCCATAGCCTAGATTGAGGGCAGTGAACTGTAAAGAGATAAATCATGTTCCGAGGACAGCATTGTGGAAGACTGTGCCCATCCCTCACCTTCCATTGCCCTGACCTTTCCTGAACTGAATCAGGTACCCACTTACCACTCAGTGGACAGGGGTTGTTTTGAAGTGGAAAAATCTGACCCCCATGTGTAGTTCAAACTCACAAACGTCAACTCCTCAGCTGAACCCTTTAACCATTTGATTGCGGGTCCCTCTATAATGTGGGATGCAAAAATACCATTTGTGGCATTCTCTGAGATACATGATTCTGTGTGATGCCTTCGTTCTTTTCTATTGTTGATGGACAGAGCAGATTTTAGATGTTCTAAAGTACAATTGTGCTTTTGTCTTATTGCCAAAGTAAAGAATCACAATGGTAAGATTTGATTGTGTGTGTGTGTGGTGTGTGTGTGTGTGGTGTGTGTGTGTGTGTGTGTGTGGCAGGTTTGTCCAAGACCAGTGAGTATACTCAATGCTTCTGTAAATTCATGTAATTCTTTCAGAGCCTGTCATCGATTGATTGATTAAACTGGTAATTTAGTGCTATTTGGGGGAAAAGTTTTTAGGCAGGTGTAACAACTTATCCTTGTATGTGTGAAGGGTTGATGATGATCAGGAGGGACTGTGTTAGGATGTGTGTATTTCTTATGAGACTTTGGAGTTTACTTTATGAACACAACAGGTAAGAATGAAGGAAGTGGACTATTCATCTATTCGTCCTAAATGATATGTCAAATGAGCAGTGATAATGTATTTGAACTGAAGATGATCTTGTGAATGCAGATCATTAGATACTGTTTCCAGTGTGGTACAGGCTGAGCAATACAAGTCATGTAATGTTTTCAGTTTGGTATTGGCTGAGTAACCTAAGTCATGTTATAATTTTTCCAGTTGGCTGTAGGCTGAGTAATGTAAATCATGTGGTAACGTTTCCAGTTTGATGTAGGCTGAGTAATGTCAGTCTTGTCGTAAGGTTTTCAATTTGGCACTGGCTGAGTAATGTTAGTCATGTGGTAATGTTTTTTAAAAGAGTTCCTCTCTTCCACCTCAGGTGGTCGCAAAGAAGAAACGGTTCTATGCCGGCTGCATACCGGCCATTCGTATTTTACCCATTCATACCTTTTAAAGAGTGAAGAAGCTCCATGGTGCATTCCATGCCATGCGCCACTCACAATGAAACATATTCTTTTAGAGTGTTGGGACTTGCATATGTGAGACACAAACATTTTACAGCAGATTCCATGAAAATCTTGTTCAGAGATGTTCCGCCTGATGCGATCTTTGAATTTTTGAAAGAGATTAACATTTTTCATCAGATCTGAGATTTTACAGTGAAAAGTTTTTTAACAAAATTTCGGGTGGGTTTTTAGAAGATGTATTTTAAAGAGTTGTGTGAATGAATGACTTGTGAGTTGATTTTAACGTGGTGACGGCCCTGATATGGCCCCTTGCGGTCGGCTGGGCTATAAACAACATTACCTTACCTTAGTTGATATGGGCTGAGTAATGTAAGTCATGTAGTAATATTTACAGTTTGTTATAGGCTAGGTAATGTAAGTCGATGTAGTAATGTTTACAGCTTGATATAGGCTGGGTAATGTAAGTCATGTGGTAATGTTTGCAGTTTGATATAGGCTGAGTACTGTAAGTCATGTGGTAATGTTTACAGTTTGATATAGGCTGAGTAATGAAAGGCCTCGGAGCAGGCAACACAAATATATCTGCCTTCAGAAGGGATTGTGACCACATGGTTCCCTTATGCAGTTAGTGAAGAGTTTTCATATCTGTAATATATTTCCTTCATTTCATGTTCCCAGTTTTTTCCATCTTCAAACATTCCCCCCCCCCCCTCCCCCCCCAAGTCCAAATCTTTGCCAAGTCATTACTATGAAGACAGTTCAGTTGTTGGCCTGCGCTTGTTTTTTCCCCCACTATTAGATTGTCCGTCTATGTATTTGTCTGACTTTATTCAAGTTTAAAAGGCTGTGCCAGTCTTGAATAAACGTTACTCTGTGTTAGGTTTTCTTATGGGAGCAAACGTTACCCCGTTTGTTTACTGTTTATTGTTTACTGTTCCCTGCCTCACTTCATTTCCAATTGAGTTATGTAAGTCATGTAGTAATGTTTACAGTTTGATATTGGCTGAATAATGTACCTCATGTAGTAATGTTTACAGTTTGATATAGGCTGAGTTATGTAAGTCATGTAGTAATGTTTACAGTTTGATATAGGCTGAGTTATGTAAGTCATCTAGTAATGTTTACAGTTTGATATAGGCTGAGTTATGTAAGTCATGTAGTAATGTTTACAGTTTGATATAGGCTGAGTTATGTAAATCGTCTAGTAATGTTTACAGTTTGATATAGGCTGAGGAAAGTTCAGTTTGGTATTCGCTGAGTAATGTTAGTCATGTAATGATGTTTCCAAATTGGTATAGGCTGCGTAATGTAACTCGGGTAGTAATGTTTTCTGTTTTGCATTGGCTGAGTAGTGGTAGTCATGTGATAATATTTCCAGTTTGGTATATGCTTTGTAATGTATGTCATGTGGTAATGTTTTCACTTTGGTGCAGGCTGTAGTCAAGCAATGATATTTTCAGACTGGTTTTGCCACAGTAATGCAGATCATGTGGTACTTTTTCCAATTTGGTATAGGCAGAGCAATATAAGACGTGCTTTTTTCAGTTTGGTTTTGGCTTAGTAGCGCAGGCATTTTATCGTCTTTCCATTTGCTTTAGGCTGAATAATGATGGCATTCTTTCATGTTTTCAGTCTGGAATATGGTTTATAATGTTGGCATTTTGATGTTTTCAGTTTGGTACAGGCTGAGTACTGGAATGATCCTCTCAACCAGAAGGAGTATGTGGCGAGGAGTGTCTTCTTGGCCGACATCAATCAGGAACAGGTGGGTGTGAACTGACAGTATGGATAACCAACATTTACATGGCATGTGCCAGTACATCACCTGCAAAGCAAGTATGATTTACATCCTTTGGAAGGCAGAGCGCATGCATGAGTCACATTGAAACTGGAAGACTATCGTTTCTGGCCTGTAACCTGCTCAGTGTTGAAATCTGAGGTTCACCACTGAAGTAGCTCAGCAGCCGCACAAAGTCTTCTCTGACGAGGGGCCTCTTTGGGCATTGATAGTTCCCAGTGAAGTGATGTTGCTGGGACTGTGAAGGTGGACAAGCCTGCAGGAGGCTGTGTTAGTGCAGGTGGAGATAACTGGCATGGCAGAAATGTCGCTGAGGTGGCATGAAAGATGTGGGTCCACTACCACTTCCCCTCCTCCCAGAAAGAAAAATCAGTCACATGCGCACCAGTTTTCATAAACCAACAACACCCAAACTAATAAACATGACAGTGGCACCTTTCGGTTTCTCCATTAGAAATACCGAGCCCCTGTGATGTTTTGAATGCTACTGAGTGATTGAGGTCACCTATTCGGCAATTCCACCTTGAAAACAACTTAACTATTTTCTCTCAGCTTCAGTAGCAAATGAAAAGTCTGCATGCCAGGATTGCAGGCCATGCTTCAGACGAGATATGCGTCTGTCTATGTTGCTCATAAAAGGGTGGTTATACAGACGATGATATCATTGCATAGAAAAACCCCTGTTGGGGGCCACGCCATTCTATGTCTGTTCACTTTAGACATTGTTGGATGTAAGAAATTTAGGTATGTTCAGATCTTTTGGTGTGTTTTTTTCTTTCAACAGGAGATGCATCGTACTCGGTGAAATGCCTTACAGGCTGGAAACGAGAAGAATACAGTGGACACAGCCATGTGTGTGTATCTGCGCACATTTTCACTGTTACATTATGCAGCAACACGTGCTTACATCATGTCTGACAAACTGGAGAAAAGATTAAAAAATGTTTCAGAAAAAGATATGGGTCGCACAGAAAGACCATGCACACGCATGCACCACACACACGCACGCATGCATACATACACACACACACACACACACACACACACTAAACACACCACACACACATGCATGTGCACACAAATATACACCGCACACACATACAACACACACACAAACGAACTCGCACACACACACACACACACACAACACACACACACACACACACTCACACACACTCACACACACTCAGACACAGACAGGCAGACACACACACACACACACACACACACACACACACACACACACACACACACACTATTTCATGGTGCGTAGGGAGTTTCTGGTAAATATGTATATCCCATATTTATAGATTAGAGTTGTATGTTAAGAATAAAGTTTACCTAGGAGGTGAGATAGGGCATTAGTGATGTGTGTGGACATGCTGTTTTGCAGGAATTCAAGCCCAGTTACAAAGAGAACCTGCTGAAGCTGAAGAACCTGGTGCTGGTGAAGTTCCTACAAGACACCATGGTGCAGCCCAAAGAGAGCGAGGTAACTTGTATAGCTTTGCCTCTGGTGGGTTCCTTTCCAGGTCCTCATTGTTGGCCTGTAGATGAGGAGACAGCCCCTAGTGGGATGAGGTAGTAATCTTCCATCAAAGGTGATGCTAGGTCGGTTTGGCTCTGCCAGTTATTGGCATCAGTCTTTTAGCTACCGACTACTTTTCAAGCAAAGTGTACCAAACTGCAAGACTGAAGATTTTTTTTTTTTTAGTGTGCTGGATATTCTGGAGTACTGTTCAGGGGGGGGGGGGGGGGGGGGGGGGATTAAAATGCTTGACATCCAAATTGGAGCAAACGTTTGTCTAGAAATTTAGCAGAGAGTGTTGATGTGCAGATATTTGTATGTTGATGATATTTATCACGGGGTGGGTCGGGGGGGGGGGGGGGGGGGGGGGGGGGTGGAGCGTGCATGAATGCTGGGAAATTTTTTTGGTAGTTTTATGGGTTGATTTTGGGTTTTTGTTTTTTTTTTGTATATGTTTGTTGTGCGGGTTTAAATTTTTGAGGTGTATTTTTGTTGGTCAAGTTTCTCCTTTTGTGTGTGTGGCTAAGTGGTCATGTTTTCAAAAATGCCTTTGTAACTGGAGGAGAAGAGGTCACTGGAACATGCATGTTTGTTTTGCTGCACATTGTGCCCAAAATAGGGCTTGAAAGCAGTTGTTCAATTGGGGTTTTTAAAATGTATTTTTGTGAAAATGAATTTAACTTTTTTAAAAGGTTTTTTTTGTTGGGCATTCATAGGGAGGGGAGGGGGGAAGAAATAGGGTGTGTTTTCCAGTTTCAAATGAAAAAGAGAAAAAAGCGTGTTATCCTCACTAGCTATGTTTAAAACAACCTCTTTGTTTCAGTGGTTTGGTTTTTTGCCCTGGACGGGAAAAGTTTGTGCCATGAACCAGATAAATTTCACTGAGGTAATTTTTTGTGTCTCTATGTATGGTTTTTGTACTGTGTGTGTGTTGTGTGTGTGTACAAAGTGTTGTGTTCTTGAGTTTTGTAAATAAACGTGAAGTGTGTGTGTGCGTTGTGTGTGGGTTGTCCATAAAGAGATGTTCCTTAACATTTGGGGGAATAAATTCACAAGGGGGGGGGCCGGTAGCTCAGTTGGTAGGGGGGATCGGTTCCTGGGGTTGCGGGTTCGAATTTCGGTTAGGGGGTTTTTTCCCTCGGATTTTACCTTGGGTTCTGACTCCATTCCCATTTAGCCTTCGAATGAGATAAAAAACCGAGGTTGTGTGTAAACGCACGCTAATATCTTGCACAACGTAAAATCCCATCCCAAACTTTGGGAAAAGAGAAGGCCATTTTGGGGTTTTGGTATGGGGGGAAGTGAACTTAGCATGCACCTTCCCAAAAGTGGATATGGCTGCCTTAAGGCGGGATAAAAAAAACTTAACCCAAAACTACTGTGGATACGGGATTGTCCGCAGGGTATCAGCCTGGTACGCGAAAGAAGAAAAATTCAAAAGGTACATGACAGGATTGTATTTGCTCCATTCTGAAAAAGTTCAAAACATAGGCTGTGATGCGCAGCTACTTTTTGAACCACCATAGTTTTTAAGTTCCTGATTTGAATTGCGAGGAAAGGTGTGCGAAGCCCGAGTCAACTGTGTACAAGGCAGATCACTCGGGAAAATTTGGGAAAACGGCTTTTGGGAAAATACTTCTTCTTCTTCTTTTGTTCGTCAAAAGGAACCCGGCACTGTTAAAGGTCCCGCCCCGGCGGGGCCCTCCAGGTTTTGGGAAATAGGTTTGTTCCTGTCCCCAAAAAAAAAAGAAAAAATTAAGGGGTATCTGTTGTTGGGTGTTAATGTGTGGATTAAGGTGCATGTTTGGACATGTAAATTATGAGAAAATGGGAACTTGCGGGGTTTGAGAAAAGAACAAAAGAAAAAGGGGAAAAGATTTTTTGTGAATCTAAATGTAATGGGTTTTTGGTTGGGGGGTGGGCTGTGACAGATATTGCCTTTTTTAGTATTGGGTTTCATTGTTTCTGATGTTGAGGACTGATTAAGATCCATAATAGTTACCCCATGAAGGGGGGTTCAAGTGGGGGGGGTGGGAGGGGGTACCATTTGGTTTAAAAAAGAAGGTGAGAAAGACCCTCTGTGGGGGGCAGTTTGGGCCTTTTCCCCCTCTCTTCAGGCACTTTGGGGCTGAAATTGTGACTTTTCAGAGGAGAAGCTGTGTTCTAAGTACGGGTTTTTAGCCCATTTTTGATGGAATACCGGATTTATGTGAATGCACAAATAGTCCTGATTGGGGGCCCATATTTTCCCATTGATACTGGAAGAGGACAAGGACTTTTGCCCTTTCATACTGTAGAAGTTTCAAAAAGAAGTTTTTAAAAGGGGAAAGCTTTTTTGTAGAATATGTAACATTTTTATGAAATTTGTAAAAACACCAGTTTGTTAAAAAAAATGTGCATACCATTTAGTCAAAACTGTGCACAAATGTTACAAAGCAGTTTCAAGACGGAGTCCCCGATTTTTGGCATAAGATCAAATTTCCCCACGTGGGGCAGCAATATTTTTCGTTGTTGATTTTGGTGGTAATGCTGATCTTTCGTAATGAGAAAAAAAAAGGTTTCATCCCCATTAAACAGACCTTCACAATGATTAATTTTAAGAAGTAAGAACTGTGTTTTCCTGGTCCCGGTCTGCACTGAGACTGATTGAAAAAATGGGAAAGGGCAGCCTTGCCCTTTCCCGTGTAATGGGCTCTGCCCTTTAGAGAGAAGTCTGGATTTAGCTGCAAAAATTTCTGATTTAAACAGATGCAACAAAAACCTGTTAGATGGTCAGAGCAACGAAACACAAAACACTTGAAAGTCTGCGAGCCAAAAAAAGTCTGAATTGTCCAGGTTGTCCCACGGTCTGTATACCCCGTCTTTCCCGGATCGACTGGGGGCTGAAGGAGCTGGAGTTATCAGGAGTCTTCCTTTTGGATAGTATGACCACCTGCGGTTATGAAACCTGGTTCATCGCACATCGTCAACAAGTTCCTGAAGTAAAATTCACTTCATGCTGGTGGCTAGCACAAAGCGTATGTCTGATAGAGCAGGGCAAAATGTTCCCCTTTTTTTTTTCATTTGATTGATTGAAAAGGGGGTTTTTTTTGTTTTTGGGTTGCAGCCCTTGTAGGGAAGATTAAAAAAAGGAAAAAGAAAGGATTTTTTTTTGTGGGTGTTTTCTTTTGAAAAAAGATCACTTTTAGCAAAATGGTTCTGGTGAAGATGATGAAAAAGAGAATGCTTTTTGGGCTATGCTTATTTGAAAGGAACGGTGAACATGAAAAAACGTGCCTCCGTTTTATGCAGTTCAAAGAACGGGGATGATGTTAACTTGGATATGATAAATAAATTTTCTGTTTTGCAACCTCATTTGATGGTATTGTTTTCCGTCTGTTTGTGCTTGTTCTTTTTCTTTTTTATGTCCCTTGGTGCTGTGCTTTATTTTATTGGAGGTTCAGGGATGGGATTTTTCTGTCTTTTGTCGGATTTTCCCGCATTCAGGGGGCCCCCAAAAATCAGTCTTGAGATGGCATGAATCCCTTTAGAAATTTTGTGGAATATGTAAGTGATTGATTTGTTTCCATAGTGGTCAGATTAGCGTTCATTCTTTAACATGCAGGATTTTATTTTGGTCGGAATTTGTCAAAAATGTTGTAGATTTGCGGAGTTTGGCCCCGGAATCCCCACCCTTTTTTTTTCCCCCCGTCAATTTTAAAATTTCTAAAACCATGCTGATGTAAGTTTGTATTGTTACCCAAAAATTTAACTATTTTTGTTGTATTTTATAAAAATTGTTTGGACATATTGTGGTAACCCTTTTAAATTTTCTTAAAGAAAATTGAAAAAAACAGATGAGTAAATGAAAATTTGGGGTTTTGGGTCATCATCTGTGTTTCTTTCTTTCTTTTGAGTGTAACTTCTAAAAATTTTTGACAAGAAAGACTGTTGCTTAAATTTTTTTTTCATTGGGTTTTGTTTTGAAGAAAAAAATCAGGGTGCCCCCCAAAAGCAACAGAGCGAATTTAAAAATGTTGAATGTGATATTTGAAAGCAGTTTTTGTTCTTTGAGATTTTTCATTGATTTAATTGGGGGGGGGGGGGGGGGGGGGGGTTGTTTTTTGTTTTCAGTGGTGGGTTTTTTTTCGTGTGCCTTCTGCAAAAAAAATGGGAGACAACATGGATTTGGGTAATTCTCTAAAACCAAAAAGGGAAGAAAATCAATTTTTCCGAATTGAAAGTTACTATTCACGTTATGATCCCCCAAGTCGGAGGGGCTGCCCCTGGGCGGGGTAACAAAAACGGGCAAAACGAAAAATTTCATCCCAGCTGATGATTTGTCCCTAGTGTTTAATTTTTCGGTCCCGTTTGGTGATCCCCGGGGTCTTTTAGCCAGGGTCGACAAAAAACAAACAACAACATGTTATGTGATGAAACAATATACACTTTTGTAAAAAGGGTTTAATTTTAGATTGTTTTCATTGGATTTCTCATTGATGTTGATTATTTTTTTTCTTGCAGTCATTAATGAATGAAAGTCATTCCCCGACTCATTTGTCTCTGTTTCCCAAATGTTTTTTTTCCCTTTTTTGATTTTGCGTTTTTCAGGGTTTTTTTTTTTTTTTTTTTTTTTTTTTTTTTTTTTGTATTTGAGCAATGCTTTATGAATTTATTCGTGAAGTATTAAATTTTATTATTACATCATTAAAATTAACTTATTTTGAAGTCTAGTATGGTAAAACGGATGTTTGTTTTTTTTCTTTTTGAAAATTTTTTTTGTTTGTTTTTCGTTTTTTGTTTGTTCATATCTTTGATTTCATGAACTTTTTTTTAAAAGTATGTTTTTGTTCTTGCTGTTGCGTTTTTAAAATTCCCTTTTAGGGCTTTTAAAAGGGAAAACAGTCTCTTTTGCTTTTTTTCGTAAAGAGTACTCATGATCTCCTTTAAGTTGTTTTTCTAAAAATTCCCCTTTAAAACAAAGTCAAAATTTGGCTGTTCAAGTAACTCGTTTAAATCTGTTCAGATTTGTGATTTGTTCCTGTCTTTCATGCTTCCTTTTTTAGGAGGATATTGATGATACTCATTCATGTGTTGAGTGTGTATTGTGTTTTCCTGTTTTTATTTTTTATTTTTTCTATATTTTATTAAAAAAAAAAAAAGAAAAGGTGTTGATTGCGGTTTGCCGTATTCCCAAAAAAATAAAAAAGTTTCATAAAAGGTGTGATTCTGGCTCTGACTTTTGTGACCTTGAATGTGAATAAGATCAAAATTAGTTGACCCAACTTAGGGTAGAAAAAAAGGAGGGTACATGAGTGTCAAATGGGAGGGGAAGGAGGGGGGAAAGGGAGGAATGGGGGGGGGGGGGGGGGGCATGCTTTTGTTTTGGTTCAAATAATGATAAGTAATAAAATTGTAAAGTAAGAAAAATTATGAGATCTTTGGGGTGTATGGTATCCCTTATTTTATTGGATCAGTTGTTGAAGATTGACTGGCATTTTCACGCGGTTAATAGTTGAGTGGTGAATCTTTTATAGTATGATGATGGTAAGCGTAACACTCAAGTAACAATGCCTGAACTGCTATGATGCAAAGCAGGTTTTTATCTGACCCAAATGATCCTGATGCTTGACTTACAGATGGTTATGATGGTGCATCAATACTGAATGTGGAATTTCCATGAAAATATACTGAAAGGCATCAAAAACATGAAAGTAAATCTAGCTCCAAGAGATGTCTATTGTAAAATCAGCCTTACTCAATAGGAAATTAAAGAATAACCTCAAATGTTCAGTTGACAACGACAACAAAAAAATGAATATTTGTGATCAACTGAGGAAAGTTCTTGCATGGTATAAAATAAAAAGTCAAAAGTCCCAGGCACTGAGAACCAGTGGTGTGTGGTCTATCAATTACTTCTTGATCTTGTTCGTTTGTTGATTAGTTCAGACATGAGCAGATACAGTGTGATGCATTGTAGCACTATCTTGTCATCTGAAGAATGACCAGAGTAAGACAAATGTCACAAAATTAACATAAACAGAATGCATGACAAGGGAGAAAAGAGGAGCAGCACCTGATACTTTTCTTTCTTTTTCTTTCAAAAAAGAGTTTATTAAATCCTAGTTTATGCATAGAATAGCAAAGATTATGTTAAGAGTGCACGAATGATGAAAAGATTATAATGACTGATTCTCAGTCTACTTTCCATGTAAATTGGCATACTTGCAGGCATGTAGTCTGAATAATAGCCCCCATACATACCTATGTACTTTAAAGAAACCCAAGAGACAAGTGCATGTCTTGAAGTTTGATCTGTCAAATCTTACGAGTGATTTATTGACAATTTTTAATGTATAGGATACAAAATGATCATATTCCTTTATCAAATTGCTATAGGTATGAAAAATCTGAACACAGATGAAAATTAATGTTATTTTGTATTATCAAAGGTGCTGCCTAAACAGAAGGGCGTCTGTACCCTAAACATAAATGAGCTTCGCAGAATAACCAAGGGACTGAAAGACATCATCTCATTAAACAGTCATGGGTTAATAATAGATGGTAATGTAAAAGAAGCCTCAGTCCTGGTCAGACACTTCGAGGTAATTTTTTTCTTGTGTGTGTGTGTGTCTGTGAGTGTGTATGTGCGTTGTGTGTGTGTGTGTGTGTGTGTGTGTGTGTGTGCATGAGTGTGTATGTGTGTGCGTGTGTGTTTTAAATTAAGGGAACATCAATTTGATTACAATACAAACGCTCTAAGAGAGACAGTCCAGTGTCTAAAACGGCAGTCCCCCACCCAAACCAGCAGGGGGCAGTCCCCCACCTAAGCCACCTGGTGGCAATCCTCCACCAAATCCGCCAGGGGGAGGGAAGTTGCCGGGTGGTAGTTCAACGCTGCTGCCTGCGTTAGAGTAGGTCAGTCCACAGCAAATGTCCATCACCAGGGTGTCGCACACAGGCTCCCACATCCAGCGTAAGAAACAGAGTCGCACACCTGCAACACACGGCCATATGTATTTAAGGAAAGGGTCTGGTTCTTTTCAACGATGTCTTGAATGTTTTTGTTTTGCCTGAATTGACGAAACGGTAATTTTTCTTTTCAGTTCGTTTCAATTTCTGCTTGCACTTTGAAACTGTCTCCCAGGGTATTTTTCGTTTTTCTGTTCTTTCTTCTTTCTGTTTTCTTTTCTTTTCCTTTTCTCTTTTCTTTAAATTTTTTCTCCTCCTTTTCACCCATTCACATCATTTCCCTTTTATTTTGCCCTCTCCTCCCTTTCATTTTTGTCTCTGCTTTCTTCGTTTCCTCATTATCCTTTCATTCCTACCAACTAACACTGACAACAACAGAGTTATCATTATTGACGACTAACGATGACAACAACAGAGTCATCATTGATGGGCTAATGATGACAACAACAGAGTTATCCATATTGATAACGACAGAGTTATCAAAGACTAACAATGACAACAGAGTTATCATTATTTAAGACTAACAATGACAGCAACAGAGTCAACTTTATTGACTTGTGATGACAACAACACAGTTATCATTAGTGATGTCTAACGATGACGGCAACAGAGTTATCATTATTGACCACTTAACGATGACAACAACAGAGTTATCATTAGTGATGTCTAACGATGACAGCAACAGAGTTATCATTATTGAAGACTTGTGATGACAACAACAGAGTTATCCTTAGTGATGCCTGACGATGACAACAACAGAGTTATCAAATTATTAACGACTTTTCGATGACAACAACAGAGTTATCATTATTGAAAGACTTTACGATGACACAACAAGAGTTATCGTTCTTGACGACTTCGATAAAGCCCCCTGCCGGCAGCTGCTGCAAGCCGGAAGCCCTGGACTGGGTGACCTGATGGTCTGGGAGGTTTCCGGCTGTCCCTGGGTCTTGGCGAAAGATACCAGGGGGATGGAGGGTCTGGCACCAACCACCTCCGGGCATGTGGTGGAAAACTCCTCCATGCATCGGAGACATCATGGCTCCGTGCATTGGAGACAGCATGGCCCACATCCCTGCGTGACCGAGACCTGTGTGGCTGCTGTGTACAATAGGAATGAAATAAAGTAAACTAAAATCAAAGAAAATATTTTTTTTAATGAAATGAAGTAAATGAAAATAAAATGAAATAAAATAAAATAACAGTAAATATATAAATTGTAATATTGGTAGTAACAACCGTGGCGTCGACAGATATTTTGCATTTGGGGAGTGATAGGGTAGGGAGAATAGACTAGCATGCTGTCCATATCTTTCGGCTTCAAATGTTAGGTGAATCAGGAGGTAGGTAGGTCCGCCTCCCCACCTCCCCCTATTTTCATGGGAGAGTGAGCGGGGATAATGCACTATGCCCCCCCCCCTCCCATCCCCGGTTCCCTCCTCCTTCGCCAGTTCTGATGCCACTGAATGAGGAAATAAGGCTGTGTATATTACTATCCATAGACGATAGAATAATCCTTGGTTCCTGCCAGTTCATGTACTGTGGAGTTTCAGTTTCTTCAAGGAGGTGTCACTGCGTTGTGGACTAGTCATATACATGTAACATACACCACATCCGCTAGGTTGCAAGACCACACTGCTCATGATTTACTGCGCAAAGCTTTGCTTGATACGTGGACTTGAGCAAGAGGAGGTTTAACCATCATACTCGCTGATTCAAGTTCTTGACGACGATGATTTTGTAGGGTAAATAAGCTGAATCAGATTCCAGTTTGTTTCAACTTCGTCTTAGCCCAGTTCACGTATTAGGCCTACACCGAGTTTTTTTGTGGTTAGTATCTTGAGCAGGAACATGGATTAAGCGTCAGACACACGCGTGCGCGTGTGCACACATTTCACACGCACACACACGCGCGCGCGGACACACACACACACACACACACACACACACACACACACACACACACACACACACACACACACGTTCTCTGTCTGCCTGTCTGCCGGACCTCTCTCCCTCTTTCTCTCTCTCTCTCTCACACACCCCTCGGGGGGTTGCGACCTTGTCGTGGTCGGAGGGCTTGCGCGGTCCAGTGATCCCTTAGGCTTTGCTGGCGGGGGCATCATACTTGGGAGATAGGCTGGGTTTTTTCACACTGCTTGTAGGCCTGAGAGGTGAAGATGCTGTATGGCCTAAGCGAAACGTGGTAAGAAGTTGATGCCCTGGTAGGGCTTCCCATGTCAGATAGGCTAATGGTGAGGATCCTGACTAAGAGTAACCCGCCTTTCTCCTTTTCTTGTTTTCTGCCTTCCTTATTTTGGGCCCTTTTCTATCTTGTCTCCCCTTCAAGTCTTCTTTTACACACTCCTTTTCTCTCTGTGGTCCCTTGGTTTCCGCCGCGTTTGCCGTGCGGTGCGCCCTTGTGTCGGAGGGGAATGAGATCTGGTGGTTGAGGACCCAGCGCTCCTCAAAAAAATTCATTTTGGGCTCGGCCCTCCCCTTTGAAGGGGTACACTTTGGGGCCCGGGTGGGTTCCAAATGGGCCCTCCCTTTCTTGGGGTGGGTCAAGACGGGCCCAAGTCCCCCTGCTGGCCAGTAAAACCCCTGCAGTGCTCAGCTCTTGCCCCCGGGAGTTGAGAAATGATCGGGGGGGTTTGGGTTTGGGGTGGTTTTCTTTTTTGTCGATTCTTCCGAACCCGGGAAAGGGGGTCAAGACTTTGGGTTTTCTTGGCCCGGGCCCCCTTTAGTTGGACTCAAAGGGGGGTGGGAAAGGGGGAGGGTTTTTTACAAAAAAATTAAATATGGCTTTTTTTTAAAAAATACCCCCCCCAAAAGGGAAGAGGAAGGCGCATCCCTTTGTTTCAGGGGATTTCAAAGGGGGACAGTGTTTTCAGATACTAGGTACGCAAAGGCGGGGTTTCTGGGCTTCCTGGTCTTTAATGGAAAGGGACGGGCAGGAAACCCCCCTTTCAGCTCTGACCCCTTTTGCTATCCAAAAGGGGCTTTCAGGTTTTAGCAGGGGGCCCCTCAATCCCCCCAAAGATTCCCAAAAATGGCTCTTTCCTCATTCAATGTAAAACAAAAAAAACAGTCTAAACCCCAGCTGCTAAAGGGGCAACGAAACTTGTGGACGGGGAGATAAAGGGAAAAACCCCCAAAAACCCATTTAAAAATTCATCAAAAAAGGCCCGTGTTTTTCGCTCCCCGGGGATTTTTCTGGTGCCAGAGGCAGAGATAAAATTCGGAGTGGCTTTCCCAGGGTTTGTACGGAGGTGCGCGGGGCTGACAGTAAAGAAGGGTCCAGAAAGGTGGCCCCAAACCCCCCTCTTTCTGACATTCTGCCCCAGGGTTGCTGCCTCGGTCTCAAAGCGGTACTAAATTTTCGTTTTTAAAGTGTATGTGCGCCCCCGTTGAGGTGTTTTTAGGTGCCAGAGGTTTGGAAATGTCAGGGCCCCGCTTTTTGGGGGGGGGAAAGGTGTTTTGGTATTTGCTGAAAGGAAAAACCCATGAGGGGGCGTGAAAAGTTTCCGGCACATTGTGCTAACTGGGGGGTGGCGCCCAATCCCCCCTCTTCAGGAAACGTCCTCTTTGGTTTCAAAAAAATTGCTACCCAAAACGTTTTTCAAAAGGGGAAAAAGAAGTTCTTTTTTAAACCCCCGGGAAAAAAAAGGGGTTGTGGGAAAGTCGGAGGGGGGGACAGCTTTTCCTTATGCTTCGGCGTAAAGAAAATTCCCACGGGTTCTACTAGGTCAGTTGCTGCCAGACTGATAAATTCTTTGTTTTCAAAGACATTGCAAGTAAGTTTGGGCATTTTGGGTTTTGGTAGCGGCCCACCCCTTCCAACCCCCAAAATGAATCCCCCTGGTGGGGCAAAAAACCCGGGCCACCCCTCGGGAATGCCCAGCAGTCTACAACTTTTGCTGTGGGCAGTTTAAAAAAAACCCGCCCCCAAACCCTCGAACCCCTCTTTTCCAGGGGGCCCGTGGGGCGGGGTTCAACAACCAGTGTGGAGAGGTTTGGAGATGAGGAAAAAACCCTCCACCTTTCCCCAAAACCCAGCCTTTCTTCGCCTTTGTTGGCAAGTCGGGCCACCCAGGTCTTTTGGAAAAACACACCCCGTAAAGGGAATAAAAAATTTCGCTCCTTTGGGGGGCAGACGTTTTTGAGGGAGATGACCTGATCTCTCCCTTTTCCCCCCTTGCACATGGATAGTAAAATTATTAGATTGGAATATCCGTGGACTAAATTCCAACTTCAAAGGAGTGCAGCTTCTGTTTTCATCTATAAAAAACCTTTTCCGTCGTGGCTCTTGGAAAACCCAAAATTTAAAAGGCCGGGAAGACCTTTATCTTTCTGGCTTTAATATTCTTTAAAAACCCTCCCAAAACCATCCCTTTGGGGGACTGTGTTTGCCCTTCCCCTACAAAAAAAATTTTTTGTAAAGCCCTTTTCCCCTTTGTTTCCCCCCTTTCAGGCGGTAGCTGCGGGGAGTAAACTCTCCACAAGACTGTGACAATCTGTTCCCTTTATCTCCCACCTTCTGTCCTGGTTTGTCGTCAGGACCTTGTCAGTCTGATAGGAAAACTTCCTCGACCCTTTTTTGTGTTGGGGGGACTTTAACGGTCACAATCCTCTTTGGGGTGGGGTGGCCGGTACGTCCCCAGGGTCTGTAAATTGGGGAAAGCCTTTCGGATTTGGATTTGGGGTTTTTCTGAACGAGGGAAATCTGCAAACTTACCCCCCACTTTTAAAAGGTTCACTTTCGTTTTTTAGATTGTGGGTTTTTTGGACCCCTCGCTGGTCCTGGACTATAAAGGGTTGCCCAGGCCCGTACCCGGGGAATTTGCCATTTCCCGGTCTTACAACTACCCGTAAAAACCCTGACCGCCCTTTTGTCTCTCCCATAAAAATTAAAAGGGAAACCCAAACTGGGATTATTTGCACCCCCCTATTTCTAAAAAATTTCCAGGACATGATTTTCTTCGATTTCCGGGCCCGGCTGAACCCATGACAAAACACTGTGATAAAAGTGTGCAAAAGCTTGAAATTCCCAGGGGTTTCCGTAAATTTTAAAAGCCAAAAACATGGTTTGATTCAGACTCCCAAAAAAAAATTTTCCCAAAGTTAGAAAACGGGTTTCAGGTCAGGTTGTACCAAGACCTTCGGGGGTCCCAACGCTCGAGGCCCCTCAAAAACTCCGTGCTAAATCTAGACACACCCTTTTAAAAACAAAATAAACGTCGGTCCGGAGAAGTTTGCCCCCAGGGTGACATCAAAAAATTCCAAAAAAAAAGTGGGGGAAAATCCCTTAAAAAAATCAAAGGGAAAAAACCCGTCCCCCTGTGAAAAAATTTTCAAGTTTTCGGATTCTTTTAATTTCAGAGAAAAAAAAGCGTTTTCTAATCTGTTTGGGTTTAACCATTGAAAAAAATTCCTCCTCTTCTAATAAATCCCGCCACTTTTTTCAAAAACAAAACCCTAAAAGAAAATACCCCCCCAACTTTTTTTTCCGACAACATGGAAGATCAATCTTCCCCTTTTAGTTAACAGGGTGAATTTGCCTTGGGTTTCTTTCAGCCCCATTCCTCTCGCTATAGAAGAAATCCATTATCAGTGTTTTGAAACCTCTTCCGCTAGAAGGGCTGAACTACTGCTAAAGGTTTTACAACCAAATGTGGCTAAGGTTTTTTTTCCCCCCTTTGGGGAAAAACCCTCATTTTTTCCCATCCCAAAAACCCGGAAAAGATTTTCTTAAAACCCTTTAAATTACCGTTTCCCCTAGCTTTGACCCGCTTGGGTTTTTAAAATTTTGGGGAAAAAAAGGTTTAATTTCTAGGTCATGTGGAAACTTGAAAAACCCAAAGGCCTTTGGCGAAAAAAAAACGCGTGGGTTTCCGCCCCCAAAATCCCGGGCTAACCCTTTTTTACCCCTTTTATTTGTCTGGGGGAAATTTCCCCTTCGGGGAAAAGCCTTTTGAAAAAACAGCAAAGCAAAATGGCAATTTTTTTTTGATTGGCGAAAGGCCACGATTTCCACCGGAAGTCGGGGGTACTTTTTGTTTTCCCGATCTGGGGTTTTTGAGGTCATTTTTCCGCTTTTTATTCAAAATTTTTTTGGGAGAACGACAGTTTCAGGTCCGGGTTGGCAACCCCTCTTCTGATGTCCAAGGGCAGGGTTGGGTGGTTTCCCCCCGGGGGGATACTATCTCCCGCCCTCTTTTTGGGATTAAAATCAACAACTTGTTCAATCAGTTCAGCAGGGTTCGAAATGCCCCATTGTTTGGGGGATTTTTTTTCCCCCCCCCCCCCCCGTCTACGCAAATGGGAAACCTGTACCCGAGTGTCCAAACGCAGGCTCCAGCTTTGCTTTGAAAAAAATTCCCTGGTGGGCGGGGTGGGAAAAAGGTTTACCCTTTTTGCTCAAAAAAACCCAAATGTAAATTCCCCTTCCCAAATTTCCCCATTTTTTCCAGATCCGGAAAATTTTAAATTTGGGAAAACTCCCATTCCAGTGTTTTAAAGGGCCCCCAAAATTTTTTGGGATCATTTTTGACCCCCAAAAATTTAAATTTCTCGGCCCTATTAAAAAAACCCCAAAACTGCTTGCCAGAAAAACACGGAATATTCTGGGGGGGTTGCGCCACCCGACTGGGGCGTGATAAAAAAAACTTTGGGTTTAACCCCTACAGAGCCCCGGTCGTTCTTTAAAATGGACTACGGTTTTTTGCGTTTTCCCGGTCCGCAAAAATTGTCTTACCTCAACTCTTTGGGCCCTATCCACCATCAAGGGTTCGTCTCTGTCTTGGAGCGTTCCGCAAACCCCCCCTTTTTTACCGCCTGTACGGGGAGGGGGGTGAAACCCCCACTGTCCAACCCCAGGCTGAAACTGTCTTTGGGAAATTTTTATTCCCACTTTTTTAGAACCCCCAGAATCCTGCCTATGATTTTGTCTTTGGGCCCCCCGTTCCAAAAAATAAGTTTGAAAATAACCCGAAAAGTATTCCCCTTTTTGGGCTTCGTATGCGGGGCCCCCAAGTGGGGGAAATGCAGGGGCTAGACCTGGAGTTGTGTCCCATTTTTCCAAGTTTCCGGGGTAACCTCCTTTGGAACCTTTTTCACACCAAAGATTTGTTTGATCTTGTGGGTTTTCGAAAAAAGGTTTCCGCCCCCTGGGGAAAAAGGCATTGTATGTGGGGTCTGTTTCCAAAAATTTCCCCTCCCGTCAAAAAAGTTTTTT
>CM031600.1:32501783-32508788 GCA_018398815.1 Conus ventricosus
TTGTCACCAGTAAGGCGCTTTGTAGGCGGTGTCCTTACAACTGAAGAAGTATTGTCACCATAAGGCCTTAGTAGGGGGGGTGTCCTGTACAACTGAAGAAGCATTGTCACCAGTAAGGCGCTTTGTAGCGGTGTCCTGTACAACTGAAGAAGCATTGTCACCATAAGGCGCTTAGTAGCGGTGTCCTGTACAACTGAAGAAGCATTGTCACCATAAGGCGCTTAGTAGGCGGGGTCCTGTACAACTGAAGAAGCATTGTCACCATAAGGCGCTTAGTAGGCGGTGTCCTGTACAACTGAAGAAGCATTGTCACCAGTAAGGCCTTAGTAGGCGGTGCCTGTACAACTGAAGAAGCATTGTCACCAGTAAGGCGCTTATAAGGCGGTGTCCTGTACAACTGAAGAAGCATTGTCACCAGTAAGGCGCTTAGTAGGCGGTGTCCTGTACAACTGAAGAAGCATTGTCACCAGTAAGGCGCTTAGTAGGCGGTGCCTGTACAACTGAAGAAGCATTGTCACCAGTAAGGCGCTTTGTAGGCGGTGTCCTGTACAACTGAAGAAGCAATTGTCACCAGTAAGGGGGCTTAGTAGGCGGTGTCCTGTACAACTGAAGAAGCATTGTCAAACCCGTAAGGCGCTTATAGGCGGTGTCCTGTACAACTGAAGAAGCATTGTCACCAGAAGGCCTTAGTAGGCGGTGTCCTGTACAACTGAAGAACATTGGGCACCAGTAAGGCGCTAGTAGGGCGTGGGCCTGTTCAACCCGAAGAAGCAATTGTCACCATAAGGCGCTTAGTAGGCGGTGTCCTGTACAACTGAAGAAGCATTGTCACCAGTAAGGCGCTTAGTAGGCGGGGTCCTGTACAACTGAAGAAGCATTGTCACCAGTAAGGCGCTTAGTAGGCGGTGTCCTGTACAACTGAAGAAGTATTGTCACCAGTAAGGCGTTAGTAGGCGGTGTCCTGTACAACTGAAGAAGCATTGTCACCAGTAAGGCGCTTAGTAGGCGGTGTCCTGTACAACTGAAGAACATTTTCACCAGAAGGCGCTTTGTAGGGGGTGGGCCTGTACAACTGAAGAAGCATTGTCCCCCATAAGGCGCTTAGTAGGCGGTGTCCTGTACAACTGAAGAAGTATTGTCACCATAAGCGCTTAGTAGGGGGTGTCCTGTACAACCCGAAGAAGCATTGTCACCAGTAAGGCGCTTAGGAGGCGGTGTCCTGTACAACTGAAGAAGCATTGTCACCAGTAAGGGGCTTAGTAGGCGGTGTCCTGTACAACGAAGAAGCATTTTCACCATAAGGCGCATAGGCGGGGTCCTGTACAACTGAAGAAGTATTGTCACCAGTAAGGCGCTTATAGGCGGTGTCCTGTACAACTGAAGAAGCATTGTCACCAGTAAGGCGCTTAGTAGGCGGTGTCCTGTACAACGGAAAAGCATGTCACCAGTAAAGGCGCTTAGTAGGGGGGGTGTCCTGTACAACTGAAGAAGCTTGTCACCAGTAAGGCGCTTAGTAGGGGGGTCCTGTACAACTGAAGAAGCATTGTCACCAGTAAGGCGCTTAGTAGGCGGTGTCCTGTACAACTTGAAGAAGCATTGTCACCAGTAAAAGGGGCTTAGTAGGCGGTGTCCTGTACAACTGAAGAAGTATTGTCACCAGTAAGGCGCTTAGTAGGCGGTGCCTGTACAACTGAAGAAACATTGTCACCAGTAAGGCGCTTAGTAGGGCGTGTCCCGTACAACTGAAAAGCATTGTCACCAGTAAGGCGCTTAGTAGGCGGTGTCCGTACAACTGAAGAAGCATTGTCACCATAAGGCGCTTAGTAGGCGGTGTCCTGTACAACGAAGAAGCATTGTCACCAGTAAGGCGCTTAGTAGGCGGTGTTTCCCGTACAACTGAAGAAGCATTGTCACCAGTAAGGCGCTTAGTAGGCGTGTCCCCGTAAAAACTGAAGAAGCATTGTCACCAGTAAGGCGCTTAGTAGGCGGTTCCTGTACAACTGAAGAAGCATTTTCACCAGTAAGGCGCTTAGTAGGGCGGTGTCCTGTACAACTGAAGAAGCATTGTCACCATAAAGGCGCTTAGTAGGCGGTGTCCCCGTACAACTGAAGAAGTATTGTCACCAGTAAGGCCCTTTGTAGGCGTGTCCTGTTACAACTGAAAAAGTATTGTCACCAGTAAGGCGCTTAGTAGGCGGTGTCCTGTACAACTGAAGAAGCATTGTCACCAGTAAGGCGCTTAGTAGGCGGGGTCCTGTACAACTGAAGAAGGGAATTTTCACCAGTAAGGCGCTTAGTAGGCGGTGTCCTGTACAACTGAAGAAGTATTGGGCACCAGTAAGGCGCTTAGTAGCGGTTCCTGACAACTGAAGAATAAATTTTCACCATAAGGCGCTTAGTAGGCGGTGTCCTGTTACAACTGAAGAAGTATTGTCACCAGTAAGGCGCTTAGTAGCGGTGTCCTGTACAACTGAAGAAGTATTGTCACCAGTAAGGCGCTTAGTAGGCGGTGTCCTGTACAACTGAAGAAGCATTGTCACCAGTAAAAGGGGCTTAGTAGGCGGTGTCCTGTACAACTGAAGAAGTATTGTCACCAGTAAGGCGCTTAGTAGGCGGTGTCCTGTAACAACTGAAGAAGCATTGTCACCAGTAAAGGCGCTTTGTAGGGGGTGTCCTGTACAACTGAAGAAGCATTGTCACCAGAAGGCGCTTAGTAGGCGGTGTCCTGTACAACTGAAGAACATTGTCACCAGTAAGGCGCTTAGTAGGCCCGGGGTCCTGTACAACTGAAAAGCATTGTCACCATAAGGCCCTTAGTAGGGGGGTCCTGTACAACTGAAGAAGCATTGTCACCAGTAAGGCGCTAGTAGGCGGTGTCCTTACAACTGAAGAACATTGTCAAACCCCTAAGGCGCTTAGTAGGCGGTGTCCTGTACAACTGAAGAAGCAAATTTTCAAACCCGTAAGGCGCTTAGTAGGCGGTGTCCTGTACAACTGAAGAAGTATTGTCACCAGTAAGGCGCTAGTAGGCGGTGTCCTGTACAACTGAAGAAGCATTGTCACCAGTAAGGCGCTTAGTAGGCGGTGTCCTGTACAACTGAAGAAGCATTGTCACCAGTAAGGCGCATAGTAGGCGTGTCCTGTACAACTGAAGAAGCATTGCACCAGTAAGGCGCTTAGTAGGCGTGTCCTGTACAACTGAAGAAGCATTGTCACCAGTAAGGCCTTAGTTAGGGGGTGTCCTGTACAACTGAAAAAGCATTGTCACCAGTAAGGCGCTTAGTAGGCGGTGTCCTGTACAACTGAAGAAGTATTGTCACCATAAGGCGCTTAGTAGGCGGTGTCCTGGCATGTAGCATCGGAGCAGGCACTGCAACACCACCACAGTGACTTGACAGCAGTGCAGCGTCTCCTCCGGTGGGTTGCTTTATGACGACTTGATATGAACTGATCCCTGTGGACTGCAATACTGGGCTGGGGACGGGTAAAGCCGGCGGTGGCCATGTATGGGAGAGTCGGAACGAACAGTCATGCCATTCGTGGGGAAAAGAAATGCGACAGCCCAAAACAACAGACAAATTTCATTAACCAACCACGGGCAACCACCCAATCAACTAACCAACCGATCACCTATTCCGCCACCGCCCTTCACCATGATAATGATCCTGTCTGCCAACCCTCCAAAACGTAATCACCAACTGATTTGCCAAAAGCAACACTACCCTCCCTCGCGCCAACCAACCAACACTCCCCACTCACTCACGCCAACCAATCAACACTCCCACTCCTCACTCCAACCAACCAACACTCCCACTCACTCACGCCAACCAACCAACACTCCCACTCACTCGCGCCAACCAACCAACACTCCCACTCACTCACGCCAACCAACCAACGCCCCACTCGCTCACTTTGCGCCAACCCAACCAACACTCCCACTCACTCACGCCAACCAACCAACACTCCCACTCACACACGCCAACCAACACTCCCACTCACTCTAACCAACCAACACTCCCACTCACTCACGCCAACCAACCAACACCCCCCACTCACTCACGCCAACCAACCAACACTCCCACCCTCCCCCCGCCAACCAACCAACACCCCCTCCCACGTCAAAAACCCAAACCCTCCCACTCACACCCCAAAAACCTTCTCCTCACCCCCAACCAACCAACACTCCCCCCTCACTCACCCCAATAACCATCACTCTCACTCCTCACCCAACCAACCAACCTCCACTCCTCCTCCAACAGCCATCCCCCACTACGATCCCCCACCACCAACCCGTCAACCTTCCATCCTCAGAGCGTCCACCAGTGGAGGTGAGAAGAGCCGTACACCCCCCCGTGCCAGACGGGGACTCGCGGAAGTACCTCGCTTGGGCCCATCGTCCAGCGGGCCAACTCCCGGGGCGGTTCGCTGAAAACGGTGCACTGTCACAGCGATCAATGAAAAAACCCAATGAGAAAAAAAAAAACAAAGGAAACACTCACAAACACACACACACCACACAACACAACACACACACCCCCCATACGCGCGGCATGCACCACACACACACACCCCCACACACACACACACATACGGCGCGCATGCACCAACACACACACACCACACACACACACACACACACACACAACACAAATATATTATATATATTTATATTAATTTTAAAATATATATAATAAAATAAATATTATAAAAATAATTACGGGGGCGCGCCCACACACACACACACCACACACACACACACACACACCACAACACACAAAACACGAGCATCGGGGTCTTCGTAATGACTGTTTTTTCCCATCTTCAACCCCCCCCCCCCCCCCGCCCCCTTAAGTCCTAATCTTTGCCAAGTCTTACTATAAGCACTGGTTGTTGGCCGCGCTTTTGTTCCCCCACTTAGATTATTCGTCTATGTATTTGCCCGACTTTATTCAAGTTTTTTAAAAGGGTGTGCCAGTCTTGAATAAAAGTTACTCTGTGTTAGGTTTCCTTAGGGGAGGAAAAGTTACGCTACTTTTTTTTTTTTTTTGGGAGATTGGGTGACTGTGAAGGCTGTCAGTAGACCTATAGTTAACCCCCCCCCCGCCCACCTCCGCCCCCCCCCCCACCCTCCGCCCCCCCCCCCCCCCCCCCCCCCCCCCCCCCCCCTCCCCCGACTCGCCCCTTCATTCCAATGAGATTTGGCAATGGGGTGGTGGGGGTTTCGCACAGTCGGGGGGACAGATTGAGCGGGGGGACTACATTAGGGGAGTGAAGGGTGGTTGCCCGGGTTAGAGGGCCCCGGGGGCACGTAGGGGGGGGGGGAAGGGGGGGGGGGGGGGGGGGGGGGGGGGGTGGGGGGAGGGGTGGGGGTGGTTGGGGACATTTTTTTTTGAGTCTTTTTATCTATCTATCTATTCATTTATTTACTTATTTACTCTCTATGGAGTTTTCGTCAATGTCCAGAACCGGTTACTTTCGACATTTCTGTTATCCAGATCAAAAGACCCACGATCTCTTTCCTGTATGAGTCTTGGGTGAACTCCAAAATTTTGGATTTGGAACACAAACGGTCAATGACCAGAAAGGAATGTGCATGGTCAAAAGCTATAGATGACTGTTCGAAATCACGTTTTCACCGGTTGGTGTCTTCTGGCAAACCTCGTTCATCAAGTCCCTTATACAGACTCTAACCGGCGGGTTGATGGATGGCTGCTTCCTAGTTTTCCCTTAGAAGTCCAATACAAACCCACAAGCTACACAGCTCATCCTTCAAATCAGTCATGTTAAAGCCAAGCCCAGATGGACACACGAAGGATCAAATTCAAATATTTAGGGGTCAGGGCCCCCGCCATAGCCACCAACCCGGCCCCCGACCCCTTTTCCCACCCCAAAAAGTTTCCCAGGTCGGAAACTGGGCCAAGACGGGAAAGTCCCCTCAGCAAAACAGCACGCTCAACACGGAATAATGTGGGGGCGTCATTTTCAATTATCTGTGGTTCGTGAAAAAAACAAAATCAATATTTACAGAAACTATAAAAAAAAGCCCTGAAAATCAACGATCCCAAAAAAAAAATTTAAACAAAGCTATGGACAACTACTACTGGAAATTTGTTCTGTGGCAATTGCTTTATTATTCGTTGGGTTTTGTAGTATGTAGTATTAGCAGTACAGCAGCAAAACATCTAGTTGTAGTAAGAGTTTTTGAATGGTAGTTGCAGCAGCAAAAGCAGTGCTCAAAGGCAAACAGAAATAATGGGACAGTAAAACAACAGTAACGCAGCAGCACCGCGGCCTAGCAAAAAGCAGTAGAAAAAATAGCATATGTGAAGGAGCAGCCGCAGCGTGGTTTTTTGATGGAAAGATGGTGGAGTGATCGAAGCTGGCAACGGTAGCAGACAGTAGCAGTACAACATGATAAAGCATTTACTGTATATTCATTTTCTGATCTATTTGGGGAAAAAATTTATGGCTTTAAAAAAGCCCAAAAAAAAGAGCCAATAATGCAAATTAAAAATGAAAGGACCCCTTTGCGGGGCAACTTACTTTTCGTAACCAACTAAACAGCAAAGCGCGCGCCCCGGCAAACACACACACACACACACACACACACCACAACCACCCCCACACACACCACATCACACAAACAACACACACAACACACAACACCCCACACACACATACACAAAACAAACCCCACACACGCACGCCGAAATCGCCCTGAGAAGAGAGAGAGAGAAAAGAGGGGAGAGGAGAGAAGAAGAGAGAGAGAGAGAGAAGAAGAGAGAGGGAAAGGAGGGGGAGGGGGGGGTAGGAAAGAGGAGAGAGGAGAGAGAGGGGGGGGGGAGGGGCGGGAAAAAATTAATGAATCGGGTGGGGAAATGGGGGACGAAATACAATTTAAAAAAAAAAACAACTCCCGGTTTTAAAAAAAGGAAATTATACAAAAAATGTGAAAAATGGTTATACTAAATTCAATTTTTTGAAAGAGGAAATAATGCCCGCAAG
>CM031600.1:32509788-32519788 GCA_018398815.1 Conus ventricosus
TAACTCAGGAATAAAAAAGACTGAATTTTGAAACACACACACACACCACACACCACACACACACACACGTCCCTTCTCTCTCTCTCTCCTCTGCTCCTCTCTCACACAGCACACACACACACACATGTGCGGGTGCACGCGCACTCCCTCTCTCTCCTCTCTCTCTCTCTCTCTCTCTCCTCTCTCTCTCTCCTCTCTCTCTCTCTCTCTTTCACACACACACACACGTACGTGTTGGTGCACGTGCTCGCCTCGCGGCCGCGCGCGCGCGCACACACAACACACACACACACACACACACACACACACACACACACACACACACACACACACACCTGTTCGTTATTTCCATACGTACCTGGGACTAAGAATCTGTCCAAAGATGTCGAGGACAGGAGGCGGGGTAGTGGGGGCGAACTGGTGAAGGCAAAAGACACCATGGGGATGTCTTGGAGGAGGCGGAGTTGAATGTCGATGTCCATCCTCCCTGTCCCCATCATGCCCCACCCCCCGCCCGCACCAGCGAACGCCCCAAACATCGGCGACTGCGTGGACAGTGTGAACACAGGGATCGTAATAACAATGATAATGATAATGATGAAAATAATGAACTACTAACTAATAATAATAGTAATGATACTACTACTACTACTAATAATAACAACAGAGCATTTGTAAAGTTCCTTGCCAAAGGTTCTGGGCGCTGACAATCCACATTCTCGTGTAGGCAACACAACGGGCTGCCTACCTGGGTAGTGCAGACTGAAGAGCTGCCTGCCGGCGCTTCATTCAGTCGTCTCCCGTGTCATCCAGTCAATATCGTTCACTCACTTTCCTTATTTCCCTCAATCTTTCAATTTCTCACGCATGGTGCATGCTATGTGTAACGTGTCATCCATTCCAACGCCAAACTGGCCTTCCTTCCTTCTCTTCTCTTCTCTTCGCATCATCATCGTAGCCTTCATCCTCTTCATCTCTGTCTAATGGGTGAAACTTCTGTCATTTAGAAGAAATTCCTCATTAACATTGTCATTGTAATAAACTCATTTCTGCCAGCTCAATTCTTTCCAGAATAAATTTCTTTTCTTTTTTTTTCCTCTTTAATCTGCGGGACTCTTTTTTTTTTTTTTTCCTGTATGATTCAAAGTTTCATCAAGGAGAGGATCAGTGCGTGCGACTGGTCCATGAACGTTACACCACATCTATTTGGCCATGAGGCTACAGTGCGCTGTAGTAGTAGCTCGTTAGATAGGCTACAGTGCGCTGTAGTAGTACTCAGTAGCCTAAAATGACGAGGCCTGCATGAAGACAAGAAAGAGAACGGGTTGAGGAGAGGATCTCATGGACGTAACTTCACAGATGACTGACCGACGGATCAAGGCAACACATTGGTCATGTCTTGGGTCCCCAGCAAACATGGTCTTCGCCGCTATTATAAGCGTTTGTGTGTGTGTGTGTGTGTGAGCGCACGCACATGTGTATGCATGTGTGCACATGTCTGTGCGCGGGCTTGTGTGTGTGGTTGGTGTGTGTGTGTGTGTGTGCATGCGTGCGTGCGTGCGTGCCCGCGTGTGCGTATGTGTGTGTGGTGTGTGTGTGTGTGTGTATGCGTGCGTGCGTGTGTGTGTGTGTGTGTTGTGTGCGTGCCTGTTCATGGGCACACGCATGTGTGCGTGCATGTGCGGAAATGTATCTGGGTTTCTCGACCTGGATTACTCCTGAATATATCATGAATGGAAGCATTGAACAGACAGCCCTGTCATGTAGTTTCAGAACACAACGGAACTTCACACCATCATTCTCACCTTCATCGATCATAACAAAAAATCAAAGTCTGTGCCCCTTCACATCCTTGTTCTCGTTGTGACATCAGGTTCAATGATCATCTCCATGTCCATGTCTTCGTAAATTAGTGTCAAAACCGTCAATATTGGCAGCAAAGTTATGGTACTGTCGTTGGACAGACGTGGTGGCGCCCTCCAAAGAAGAACGCTCACTCACATCTGGCTCAACAACTGAAGAAGCATTGTCACCAGTAAGGCGCTTAGTAGGGGTGTCCTGTACATGTAGCATCGGAGCAGGCACTGCAGAACACCACCACAGTGACTTGACAGCAGTGCAGCGTCTCCTCCGGTGGGTTGCTTTATGACGACTTGATATGAACTGATCCCTGTGGACTGCAATACTGGGCTGGGACGGGTAAGCCGGCGGTGGCCATGTATGGGAGAGTCGGAACGAACAGTCATGCCATTCGTGGGTACAGAAGATGCGACAGCCCAAAACAACAGACAAATTTCATTAACCAACCAGCGGGCAACCACCCAATCAACTAACCAACCGATCACCTATTCCGCCAACCAGCCCTTCAGCCAATGAATCAATGATCCTGTCTGCCAACCCTCCAAACGTAATCACCAACTGATTTGCCAACAAGCAACACTACCACTCCCTCGCGCCAACCAACCAACACTCCCACTCACTCACGCTAACCAACCAACATTCCCACTCACTCACTCCAACCAACCAACACGCCCACTCACTCACGCCAACCAACCAACACTCCCACTCACTCACTCCAACCAACCAACACGCCCACTCACTCACGCCAACCAACCAACACTCCCACTCACTCGCGCCAACCAACCAACACGCCCACTCACTCACGCCAACCAACCAACACTCCCACTCACTCACGCTAAACCCAACAACACTCCCACCACTCACTCCAACCAACCAACACCCCCACTCACTCACGCCAACCAACCAACACTCCCACTCACTCCCAAACCCAACCCAAAGACTCTCACTCACTCAACTCCAACCACCATCATCCCACTACGATTGCCCACCACCAACCCTTAAAGAAATCTTCCAGTCCTCAGAGCGTCTCACCAGTGGCGGGTGAGAAGAGCCTACACCCCCGGGGCCAGACTGGGATTCTCGGACAGGGGCTTCAGCTGTCGGCCATCGTCCATTGGGCCGAACAGGTCAGGGCCTGGGGTGTTCGCTGGGGAACAGTCAGCTTCGGTGGAGCAAAGGGGAAAAAAATGCCAAGCGACAAAACAACCAAAAACAAAAAAATGACAAAACAAACACAAAAACCACACACAACACACACACACACAACACACATAAGGGGCGCGCGCAGCACACACACACCCACCCACACACACACACCCCACCACACACAACACACACACACACACACACACAAAAATACGGAGCGGCCGCACCAATCCCACCCCCCCCCCCCCCCCCCCCCCCCCCCCCACCCCCCCACCCCCCCCCCCCCCCCCCCCCCCCCCCCCCCCCCCCCCCCCCCCCTTCTCTTAAGCCCTAATCTTTGCAAGTCATTATTATGAAGACGCTGAGTTGTTGGCCTGCGCTTGTTGTTCCCCCACTATTAGATTGTTCGTCTTTTATTTGCCCGACTTTATTAAAGTTTTAAAAGGCGTGCCAGTCTTGAATAAAAGTTACTCTGTGTTAGGTTTCCTTATGGGAGGAAAAGTTACGCTACTTTTTTTTAATTTTTTTTTTACTGAATCAATATAGTCAAATGAACATCAGGATGGTAGCAGGCACTGGAGGCGGGGGTTGGGGGATTGGGTGACTGTGAAGGCTGTCAGTAACCTATAGTTAACACCCCCCCCCCCCCCACTCGACCCTTTCAAATTTCCAATGAATTTGGCAATGGCGATGGCTGGGTTTCAGCACAAGTCAGGCAGGGAAACCCAGTCAGGACTAAATCTAGGGGAGTGAAAGGCTTCGTGTTTGCCCGAGGCTTCCATTGCCACAGCTGGTCCAGGTCCAACAACAAGATACTGGGGGGGGGGGGGGGGGGTGTGGGGAGGAAAGGGGGGTGATGTTGAGAACATAATTTTGAGTATTTTTTAAATTTTCTTATCTATTTTGTAAATTTACTATTTACCCTATGGATTTTCGTCAATCTCCCGAATGTCACTTTCGACAAACTGTCATCCAACAAAATACCTCGATCTTTTCCGCTTGATTTTGGTTACCAAGATCCAAATTTTGATTTTGGGAAAACAAACGTCAATGACCCAAAGGATGTGCAAAGGTCAAAACTATAGATGGACTGTTTCGAAATCACGTTTCAAACCCTGTGTCTTTTGGCCCAAACCTCATTCTTCACATCGTTATACAGACTCTAACCGGCGGGGTTTATGGATGGTCCTGCTTCCTAGTTTTCCCTTAGAAGTCCAATACCAAAACCCCCAAGCTACACAGCTCATCCTTCAAATCGTCATGTTAAAGCCAAGCCCAGATGGACACACCGAAGGATCAAATTCAAATATTACCTGAGGGGTCAGGGGCCCCCGCCAAAGCCACCAAGGCCGGCTCGACTCCATTTCCCATCCCAAAAGCTCCAAGGTCGGAAACTGGGCCAAGACTGGAAGTGACGTCACGCACAAAAAGCACGCTCAACACCGGAACAATGTCGGCGTCATTTTCAATTACTCTGTTTTTTCTGTGAAAAAACAACAAAAGTAATATTTACAAAAAATATAAAAAAAGCCGTAAATCAACAAATCCAAAACAAACTTATATAAAAAAGTCAGGGCTAACTACTACGGGAAATTTGTTCTCGTGGAAATTTGCTTCTATTATTGTGTATTTGTAGTAGTCGTAGTATTGCGTAGCGCAGCAGCAGCAGTATAGTTGTAGTAAGAGTTGTAAAAATGGTAGTGCAGAGCAATGCGTAGCTCAATGGCATCGATTAAATGGTACTAGTGAAAAAAACAGTAACGCAGCAGCGCCGCGGTATAGCGAACGTAAAAACAATAGTATGTAGAAGGGAGCAGCCCCCCAGGGGGTTTTGTGATGGTAAAGGGTGGGGGTGAGCTGAAGCTGGAAAGGGTTTTGCAGCGCAGTAGCAGTAGAACAGGCAGTAGAAGTTTTTACTGCCCAAATTTCTATTGTTTTTGACTATCGTGGAAAAATCTCAGTGGTTTTTCAAGCACACACAAAAAAAGGCGTAATCTATTAACAGTGAAAGTGATCCCTTTGGGGGAACTTAGTTTTTTTAACAAACTAAAACCACCCACCCCCCCCAAAAATCACCTAACACACCCCCACACACACACACCCCCCAAAACCCAAAAAACCCAAAACCCCTCCCGCAAAAAAAAAAAACCCCAAAAACCAACCAACAAAAAAGTTGGGGAGGGGGAGGGGAAAAAAGGAAAGGGGGAAGGAGGAGAGGAGAGAGAGGAGAGAGGAGGGGGGGGGGGGGGAAGAGAGTGGGGAGGAGAGAGGGGGGGGGGGCAAAAAAAATTTAATGAAGGGGTGGGGAAATGGGGAGAAATACGGGATTGTTTTAAAAACTCCCGGCTTTTAAAAAAAGGGGAAAATTAAAAAAAATGGGGAAAATGGTTATACAAAAATTCAGTTTTTTAGAAAGAGGAAATAATGCCACGAAAGCAATGTACAACAAAAAAATTGATACGAAGGGATGGGGGGGGGGGGGGGGGGGGGGGAAAAGACGTGAGTGTAAGGGGGTGGGGGGGGGGGGTGGGGGTTAATGGCACGCAACGAAAAGGGGATAAAAGAGACAGAGAAAAAGAAATACTAAAAAAATACACACACCACACACAACACACACACACACCAACACACACACACACAAACACCACCACCCTTGATGTTGTCTGTCTGTCTGTTGGATTTTTTGTCAAAGTATTGCTTCTTCTATCTGTCAGCCCCCCCCCCCTCTCTTCTTTTTTCTCTCTCTCTCTCTCCTCTTTCTCTTCTCTCTTCTTTTTCTCTTCCTCTCTCTCTCTCTCTCTTCTCTCTGACTGTTGTCTATTGGATTCTTTGTCAATGCTATTGTTCTTGCATTGTCAGCCCCCCCCCCCCTCTCTCCTTTTTCCCTCTCCTCTCTCTCTCTCAAAGTTTTATTGCCTGTTTTAATGTTGTCCATTGCCCGCCAATATTGATTAATGATTGTTGCTTAACCTACCCGAGCCAGTTGCGGAATCCCGTGCGTGAATGAGGGGAGGCGAGGAAGGGAAGGAGAGAGAGTGTGCATATAAGGAAAAAAAACCTTTTTTTTTTTTGTTTTGGAAATTTTTAAAAGGCATAAATTTAAAAACTTCCCGTTTCCCAGTTTTTCTTTTTTTTTTTTTTAATTTTTGATTTTGTTTGTCTTTTTTAAAAACTTTTCTTGATGATGGAAGTTTGAAAACCTTTTTTTTGGATATGATGTGTTTTGCAAACCTGCTGCCCAAATTTCATTGGGGACAGGGGGAGAGTTAGGTGGAATTGTTTTTTTGATTGGGGAAAGAGTTATCTCCCTTTTTTAAAAGCTATTGAGGGAAAACCATTTCCCAATTTTTGGGTATTCAAAATTTGGGTTAAAAAAAATTTTTTGGGGTACAGCCAAAAGTTTTGTACTTTTGTTCCCAAAATTTTTCATCCGGAAAATTCTCCTTTTTACCCTTTTTTGGGATTTTAAAAAATAAAAGCATTTTTACTTGAAGTTTGGTTTGATAGAATTTTTGTTAAAAAATTGATTTTTTAGGTCAAAATTAAATTGGAGCCCTTAAAATAGAAAAAAACATCCAATATTTCTCAGATTTTTCGGGAAAAAACTTTTAGATGGGACAATGTCATAGTCATTCTCTCAGTAAAAAATCGTAACTCTGAAGTGTCCCTTTAAAATTTTAATTATGGAAATTTGATTTTAAAATGTATGAAATTGCCTTTGTTTTGTGTATTCTTAAGGGGGGTATGAAATTGGCAAACCGGGAAAGGGACGAAACCATACATATCTGATTTTTGGCGGCATGTTTCGATGATTACTTTATTATTTAAAGCGTTTCTTTTTGTTTTGGTATAGGGACTATGAAAATTTTAATTTTTTAGACCCCCATAGACTCAGATCACATGCCTGTTTTTTCATGGTTTTTTTTTTTTCCAAAAAAAAAGGAAAAATGTTGTTGTCAAAAATTTAAAACAGAAAACCATGTTATAGAAAAAATTGTATGGAAAAAATGATTGTGAAATTCGATTTCAAGAACTATTATGTGGGGTAGATGTTGTTAGAAAAATTGAAAATGCCATGATAGGATAAAAATCCGAGTAAATGAAGTTTTGGGAAAAATTTTTAAATTGAGTGTGTAATGAAAGTGCTAAGTGTATGAAGAAGCATATACGTGTAAATTAAAAAATTCACAGATGTGATGATTGGTATGATAAAGAGTCCCGAAATCAGTAAACAAAAAGTTGAAAAAATTTTTTAATTTTTTGCTGTCGTACTCTTGCCCCTAAAGAAAGAGGGGCCCCCTTTTATTGTATTGCAAGGCGAGAATAAAAAATTTTTTAAAAAGAAAGGGAAAGAGTATAAAAAAGGGTTTCTTAATAGTTTAAGTTGTTTTTCCTCATTTTAAATCCCAAAAAGATTTCTGGGGGGATGCTCGGAAAAAGAAATTTTTCCCAAAGAAAAAAACCCGAAGAATAAGATAACTAGCGTTTATTTGGTTTCATCATTTCCAAAATTTTTTTAAAAATGAATGTTAGTGACAGTGAAAATAAAGAAGTGGTGGATGCGGTGTAGATGTTATTTAATCGTCCAATATTCCATAGAAGAGGTTCCCTTTAGCTTTAAAAAACTAAAAAAGGGAAGGGTCAGGGGGCCCCAGGGGTTTAGGAGAACTATTTAAAACGAAACCACAACAGGTGTGCAATTTTTTTCATAAATTATTTAATAAGTTATTTAATGGGGGCCCTTGTCCCTGATAATTGGGGGGGGAATCTATTATTTTGCCTTTTTTAAAAAAGGAAAAAGATGTGGAAAATTTCCCAAATTAATTTATAGGGGAAATTTTCCCCTTAGTGACATTACCCGTAAACTATTTGGAATTATTATTAATAGGGGGAAATAAAAGGGAAAAGGGTTTGATGAGAAAAATAAAAACCCGGGGAAAACAGCAAGCAGGATTCAAAAAGGGTTTTTTCGCCCGTGGATCACATGTTTCCCTTGTTGGAAATTACCCAAAGCATTTTTTCTCGTAATCGTAAGCTATTTTGTTGCTTTTATTTTTTTCCCAAAAGGGGCATTTGATTCAATCATTAGAAATTACTTTGGGCCAATTTAAAAAAAAATGGTATTGGGGTTTAAATTATAGGTGTATTAAAAGCAGGTTAATTTTGGTTAGGGGAGGTCCGTTGTGGGGGTAAACTGCCCAGATTTCTTTAAAGGGGGAACAGGGGAAAGTCAGAAAAAGGAGATGCATTTTGCCCAAGTTTTTTTCTTGTTTATAAATGAACTAGTATGAAGTTATCAATAATGGTGGGACAGGGTTTTGCCTTTTTGGGTCTTTTGGGTTCCTTAAAAGTTTTTTTTTTCTTTTTTTTTGGCTGAGGGATATTTTTTGGGATATCAGAAAGCCTGTTGGTTTTCAGATCAGTTGAAAAAATTTTAGGGACGGGGTGCTGGTAAAACTTAAATTAAAAGTTAATTGTAAAAAAAGTAATATCTTTGTGTTTCTTTAAGGGGGGCTTTCTTGGTGCAAGGGAAAGATGGGTTTTTGTTGATTTTAAATATGCCAGTTGTTAATTTTTAAAAAAGTTTTTAGGTATAATGTTTTCACGGGGTTGATTTTTCCCAGGGGTTTGGTAAAGTTTTGGCAAGTGGGGCAAAAATGCTTTATTTATTTATTATGAAAAAGTTGTATTTTTTGAAAAATTTTCACCCTTTTAAGGGTTTATTTTTTTAAAGTTATTCGTTACCCAAGTACACCCCTTTGGGATTTTAAAGGCCCCTCGTTTTTTGGGGGCTTAGAAAAAAAAAAAAGTTTCCCAAATTGTTGGGGTTCTGTTCTTTTATTTGCTCAAAAAAAGGGTTTCTTGGTGTAAACAGCCCGTACGCCGAATGATTTGATATAGGGAAAAGAAACTAATCGCCCCCCAAATTATTTGTTTTATCTGTTTTAATTGCTTTTCGATTTTGGGGTTAAAGTTTTTTGGAAAATGTGAACGATAGTTTTCCCAAGAAAAGCCTAAAATATGTTCTTGATATGGCCCTTAAAGGAAAAAATTTAACTGGGCCTCCAAAGTTCGTATTTGTTTGACAGTTTATGGGTTTGGATATTTTTTTTCGGGTTTTAAATCAGGGAGTGGGAAATTCAAAGCATTTAAAAGTTTTTTCCCAGAAAGGGATTAAAAATTTTGTTTTTGGCAAAAATGGTTGCCCAAATTTTTCCCACAAAAAGTGATAGATTTAGTTTCTATACCAATGTTTTGCAGTGTGCATGATTTAAAACCCCATATTTGCCCGTGATATTGATAGACATTTTCAGTGGGTTTCAACACGGTTTCGTTTTGGAATTTTCAGAATTAAAAGTGCACCCTTTTCAGATACAGAAGGCTAACAACGAGGGTCTGTTTGTCCCTTATGTAAAAGTAGAAAAAGAAGATGAAATAAAAATTTTGTTCTTTTTGTCCCTTTCTTAGTAGTATTCGTGGGAAAAATTCATCAAAACCCAAATTTTTAGTCAAAACCCTTTTTTATTTTTTAAATTTTGTTTTTTTAATGTCTTCTTTAATCGGTTTAAGTTATTAGAGGTTTTTCAATGTTTCTTTCAAAAGCATTTCAAAATTCAGAGAAACTGCCACATCTTGAGAATTTTGTTCGTTTTCGCCCTTGCTATGTCTTTGTTAAATTTATAACTGGCGCTGCTTAATGTCTTTTGTTTTTTACCCTTTCCCCCCATTTAAAGGGGCCCTTTGGCCCAAATGAAATTAAAAAGGGGTTTTGAATTCCGAATCGAATCTCTCTCTCTCTCTTCAAATGTCTTTATTTTCCAGGTTTTTACATGTTTTTCCATTGCCCGTCACAATATTGATTAATGGTTGTTAAATTTTTTATTGTTTTTTATTACATTGTATATTTCTGATTTTTTAGTTTGTTTTTTTTCGAAATTTCTGGTTTTTTTTCTATTGGGGATTTTTTTTATGTTTTTTTTTTTGAGGGGAGGAT
>CM031600.1:32522288-32547288 GCA_018398815.1 Conus ventricosus
TTATATATTATATATACTATATATATTATATATATATATATATATATATATTATATATATATACGGGTGCGCGCGACACACACACACCACACACCACACAACACACACACACCACACACACACACACACGAGCATCGGCGTTTCATAGTAATGACTGTTGTTTCTCCATCTTCAACCCCCCCCCCCCCCCGCCCCCTTAAGTCCTAATCTTTGCCAAGTCATTACTATGAAGACAGCTGAGTTGTTGGCCTGCGCTTGTTGTTCCCCACTATTAGATTATTGTCTATGTATTTGCCGACTTTATTCAAGTTTAAAAGGCTGTGCCAGTCTTGAATAAAGTTACTCTGTGTTAGGTTTCCTTTGGGAGGAAAAGTTACGCTACTTTTTTTTTTTTTGGGAGATTGGGTGACTGTGAAGGCTGTCAGTAGACCTATAGTTAACCCCCCCCCGCCCACCTCGCCCTCCCCCCACCCTCCGCCCCCCCCCCCTCCCCCCACTCGACCTTTCATTCCATGAGATTTGGCAATGGCGGTGGGCTGGGTTTCAGCACAAGTCAGCAGATCGAGTCAGGCTAACATCTAGGGAGTGAAAGGCTTGTGTTTGCCCGAGGCTTCCATTGCACAGCTGGTCAGGTCATACAACAAGATACTTGGAGAGGAAGGGGGGGGGGGGGGGGGGGGGGGGAAGGGATGACAGGCAGGGATGGGTGGTGTTGAGAACATAATTTTGAGTCTTTTTATCTATCTATCTATTCATTTATTTACTTATTTACTCTCTATGGAGTTTCGTCAATGTCCAGAACCGGTTACTTTCGACATTTCTGTTATCCAGATCAAAAGACCCACGATCTCTTTCCTGTATGAGTCTTGGTGAACTCCAAATTTTGGATTGGAACACAAACGGTCAATGACCGAAAGGAATGTGCATGGTCAAAAGCTATAGATGACTGTTTCGAAATCACGTTTCACCGGTTGGTGTCTTCTGGCAAACCTCGTTCATCACAGTCGTTATACAGACTCTAACCGGCGGGTTGATGGATGGTCCTGCTTCCTAGTTTTCCCTTAGAAGTCCAATACAAACCCACAAGCTACACAGCTCATCCTTCAAAATCAGTCATGTTAAAGCCAAGCCCAGATGGACACACCGAAGGATCAAATTCAAATATTACCTGAGGGGTCAGGGCCACCGCCATAGCACCAAGGCCGGCTCCGACTCCATTTCCCATCCCAAAAGCTCCCAAGGTCGGAAACTGGGCCAAGACTGGAAGTGACGTCACGCACAACAGCACGCTCAACACCGGAACTAATGTCGGCGTCATTTTCAATTACTCTGTGGTTCTGTGAAAACAACAAAGTCAATATTTACAGAAACTATATAAAAGTCCTGTAAATCAACGAATACCAAAACAAAAATATATCAAAGCTCATGGACTAACTACTACTGGCAATTGTTCTCGTGGCAATTGCTTCTATTATCGTAGTAGTTGTTAGAGTCGTAGTATTAGCAGTAGCAGCAGCAGCAGCAGTACTAGTTGTAGTAAGAGTTGTAGAAGTGGTAGTAGCAGCAGCAATAGCAGTAGCATCAATGGCATCAGAAGTAATGGTACTAGTAGAAACAACAGTAACAGCAGCAGCAGCCGCGGCACTAGCAGAAGCAGTAGAAACAATAGCATATGTAGAAGGAGCAGCCGCAGCGCTGGTTTGTGATGGTAAAGATGGTGGTAGTGATGCTGAAGCTGGCAACGGTAGCAGCAGCAGTAGCAGTAGCAACAGTGCCAGTAGAAGCATTTACTGTCCATATCTGCTATTGTTCTCTGATCTATCGTGGAAAAATCTCAGTGGCTTTACAAGCCACAAAAAAAAGAGCCTATAATGCTATTAACAGTGAAAGTGATCCCTTTGCGGGGCAACTTACGTTTTCGTATACAACTAAACAGCACGCGCGCGCGCGCGCAAGCACACACACACACACACACACACACAACACACACACACACACACACAATACACACACACACCACACACACACACACACACACACACACACACATACACACACACACACACACACGCACGCACGTACTCGCGCGCTCGAGAGGAGAGAGAGAGAGAGAGAGAGAGAGAGAGAGAGAGAGAGAGAGAGAGGAGAGAGAGAGAGAGAGAGAGAAGGAGAGAGAGGGGGTAGGAAGAGAGTGAGAGAGAGAGAGAGGAGGGGGGGGGGAGGGGCGAAAAAAATTAATGAATCGGGTGGGGAAATGGGGACGAAATACAGATTTAAAAAAAAACAACTCCCGGCTTTTAATAAAAGGAAATTATACAAAAAGTGTGAAAGTGGTTATACATAAATTCAATTTTTAGAAAGAGGAAATAATGCACACGCAAGCAATGTACAACAAAAGCATTGATACAGAAGGGATGGGGGGGGGGGGGGGGGAGAGAAAGACAGAGAGTGTAAGGAGGGTGGGGGTGGGGGGTGGGGGTAATGAGCACGCAACGAAAAGGAAGATAAATGAGACAGCGAACAGAATACTAAAAAGATCACACACACACACACACACACACACACACACACACACACACACACACACACACACACAACACACTTACACACAAACACACTCACACACATACAGAGAGAGAAGAGAGAGAGAGAGAGAGAGAGAGAGAGAGAGAGGAGAGAGAGAGAGAGAGAGAGAGAGAGAGAGAGAGAGAGAGAGTTAAGAAGGAGAGGAGAGAAAGCTGAGGGAAAGATGGCCGGAAAAAGATACAGACAGACAGACTGGAAACCGCACACCAAAGTGCTCGCTTGGAAGAGGCGACAGAACTACAAAGAGACGGACAGACTGATAGAGAAGCAGAGAGTCTAGTAGAAAAGACCAAAATTTCAGACATATACATCAAAAGCCCGAATGATTAAAATCTTAACTGCTCTCTCTCTCTCTCTCTCTCTCTCTCTCTCTCTCTCTCTCTCTCTCTCTCTCTCTCTCTCTCTCTCTCTCTCTCTCTCTCTCTCTCTCTCTCTCAATACACACACTCGTACACCCCTTTCCTCCACCACTCTTCTTTCCTTCCCTAACTTAGTCACTAACTCACTCATTCATGCTTTCATTGCAAGAAAACAAACAACTCTCCAAAGAAACAAACAAAATCACATGCATTCGTTCCTTCCTTGAAACCACCCCCACCCATACCACAAATACTCACTTATATGGCAACAGATCGATTTTCAACGGCCACGAATTCTGGAACACCTGAGGATCGTCAGATAACAAAGAGTACCCCTAACACTCCCCCACTAACGACCCTTCTTCCTCCTGGTCAGCTTCCCGAGTGGACACTACCGACTCCTCACTCGTGATTTCAACACGCGAGCTGTAATTATTTTGGGCATTGGCCGCTATTCCGGAAGAAGAGGCAGAACTTCCTGTTGGCCGTAGGCACGTTGTTTAAAGACCAATGCTCCATGAAAATCCGATTTCTATGCCAGTTGACACACTTATATACCTGGTGATTAAATAAACCTGTAGTTGTTGGGATGTTGGGGTATGGCCCGACATTTGCAGCAAAAGATGGGAAAGATGAGATTCCCCTCTCTCTCTCTCTCTCTCTCTCTCTCTCTCTCTCTCTCTCTCTCTCTCTCTCTCTCTCTCTTGATTTATGCACTTTCTTTGCTGGATTTGAAAAGAAAAAGTCACGCTCATTCCTCCAATCTTTCGGAATAAAATTTGCTCCCTCCCTCTCTCTCTCTCTCTCTGTCTCTCTCTCTCACACACACACATATATTTGCGCGCTGTGCGCGCACACAAACGCAACACACAGACACACTCTCACACTCACACAGACACGAGAGAACACTGAACACTGAACATATTTAATGTCATTAGCTATACAGCCTTTGTGACATGGGGGGTACAATACAAAATAATCATATCAAAACACGACAGACACGAGAGAGAGAGAGAGGAGAGAGAGAGAGGAGAGAGAGAGAGAGAGAGAGAGAGAGAGAGAGAGAGAGAGAGAGAGAGAGAGAGAGAGATTGATTTAAGTCAACAATTAGTTCTGTTCATTTAATAACCGGAACGTTCGCTTTTGTGGTTCGCAGATAATGTTGACTGTAGAATTATCAGACCTCAAAATTTCTTCTTTTGAGGACCGTAAGAAACCATATTTTAGACCTTGAGGTGGGATCGGAAATGGACGTAGATGGGTGCAAGAAGATGCTTCCTCCAAGTATGATCGATGGTCAGTTTCGTCAACCAGTGGCTCAGCCTTTTCCTTTGATGCTGACTGTTTTCGTTTCGCTGCGCGTGAGCTGAACAAGTTCATGAGCGTTCGAAACATTCTTTTCCATCAAAACCTGACAGGTTTAGTTGTCTGGTCGGTGGTCGTGGCGTGCCCTCTCGGCTGATGACAACCAGTTTTTATGGCTACTTTTAATGTTCGTCGATTGTGATGAAGTTTACGGCTCCCTGGGCTGGTCACTAAGTGACGTAAGGCGTACACAGTTCCCTGGTGTATCGTGTGTCATCACTAACGTAGACGGCGAGAGCGGTGCTGATCAACTCTCTCTCTCTCTCTCTCTCTCTCTCTCTCTCTCTCTCCTCTCTCTCTCTCTCTCTCTCTCTCTCTCTCTCTCTCTCTCCACAAACAACACACACACACACACACACACACACACACACACACACACACACACACACACACACACACACCTAAAGATAACAATATAAATTTCGCATGTTACAATGCTACAATCTAGGTCCTCATACACACACGCGCGCGCGCGTATGTGTGTGTGTGTGTGTGTGTGTGTGTGTGTGTGTGTGTGTGTGTAGTTTTGTTTTAAGTACAACAGACTACTCTTACAATTTTTGGCAGTACCACTCCAAAAGACAAAACAATACATTACGCAAGTACGACAGCTTAAAAGAAATCCTTACCCCTTAACACTCCTCGATAATTTTCCAAAAGAAATGATTGCAAATAGTGACAACATACATGTTCTAAATAAACGTAGAAAACGGAATTTGCTATAGTATGGATTCCGCGATTCAGCAATTTAGTAGAGGGTCTAAAGGTGTAAGGTAAGGTAAGGTAATACTGCTTATAGCGTAGCTGACCGCAAAGGCCCATAACAGGACTGTCACCGCGTTCGTCTAGAGGTGTCCTTCGTATATTAGGCCAGAACAGGCACTACTAAAAACACCAAGGAGCAGGAGTGGGGCAGAGTGGGCGTATAGAAACAGAAATGAGAATGACACAAAGAACAACCCATCTGTTTCTGTATCTGGCGTAAAATAGAAATGTACAAGACTTGGTCCCAGGACAGAAGACGCAGTCTAGTTGTTCTGTCTGCTGGATAAATCTGTCACCAACTCCACGGTCTGATTTCAAGGCTGGTACGGAGGCTTCTGTTCCAGGGAGTTCCACTGTCCGGTGGGGTGATGGAACCCATGAACGTCTGTCAACACACAGATCAGTCCCTGGGACTAGGAGCTTCAGTAGATGGCTTTTTGAACTCCATAACAATGCAGGAGATGGCCAGGCGGCGCGTTTTGATCCACTAAGCCATGCCCGTCACCCAGTCTCGGTCCGTGTCCACAGATATATTCGGGACAACATACAAGAATCGTCAAAATCAAAACTAATACAACCAAGTCTCTGAGAAGGCCTTACACCTCTCAGTAATTTTTTTAAATTTAAGTCATAGATTAGGACAGGACACCCAACAGGAGAAAGTGGGATAAACGTGTTCACTATCCTCTACCTTGTAAAGGACGTCACATTCTCAGTTCGGTAAGGCTGTATTTGTTAGATCATGACAGTTCTCTATGGAAATGCAAGCGCAAAACCTCCCAAAATATTTTGAAGGGTAAAGTTTTTCACATCCAGTGACCAAAACGCGGTCAACAAGGGTAAAACAAGGGAATCATCAAAAAAACCCCCGTTTTCATTATCCCCCCTGACTCTTTTGAAATTGAAAGGGCCCCCCGAAAGGGAAAAAGTAAATTTCTGGTGAGAGGCGACATTGTGTGGTCTGGTAAAGGCCCAAACATAAAACTCTGGGGGTCTACTTTGACAATATTAACGTTGGTGGATATTGATGGAAACATTAACTCTGTGCGCCCCTGGCGATGACAAAAATTAACTCGTGGGCCCGGGCAAACAACTTTAACCCCGTTTGGTCTGGCATGCCCAACTTTTAACCTCTGTGTGTCTGGCAAAGAAAACTTTAAACTCGTGTGTCTGGCGATGACACTTTAAACCCTCTGTGTGTCGGCAAAGACAACTTTTAACTCTGTGTGTCGGGGCGATGCCCAACTTTAAACTTCGGGTGTTCGGGGGCGTGACAACATTAACTCTGTGGGGCCCCGGGCAAACACAACATTAACACTGGTGTCGGCGAGACAACATTGTAGAAACGTAATATCCCAAATCCGGGGCCATTTCCCCCGCCCCCACCCATTCGGGCAAAGTAACCCGGGAAATTGGTAAAACTACTTTCTCGACAATTAAAAATTTCAAACACACACAACACAAAAACAAAAAAAAAAAATCCCACCCACCACAAACACAGACACACACACACACCCCACACCACACAAAAAACCACACTTTGGCACAGACAGACACCCCATAAAAACCGCGCCGCCCGCCTCACACCTCCCCGCCCAAAACTGAGGGGGAAAAAAAAACAAAACTGCTTGCCCCCTCCTCCCCTCACCCCACTCCCCCCACGCCGGGTTTGGGCGCATTGAAAAAATTTTAAATCAGTTTTTTCTCTGCCGCCTGGGGGGCGCTTTTTAAAAGCGCTCAAAATGCCCAAATTTTTCTAAAAACCGGGTTTTTCATCATTCTTCTACGACTTCCGACTTGCAAGGCCCTTTTTACCTTTCGCTGGTACTGTGCTTGGGTTTTATTCTAAAAAAGGGCCCTACCCGTTTCACTGAAGAGAAAGGCTTTTCCCCTTTAAAAACACCACAATTTTTACCATATTTTTAAATGCCCAAGAAATTTTTTTGAAAAAAAAAACGAGGTAAGCAGTTTTTGCCGCCGAAACCGAAAAGAAGTATTGCTTTCCTAAAAGGAACAGAAAAAGAAAAAAAGGTGAACCGCCCTGCTTTGGAAAGGGAGGGACAAATTTTAAAGGTTTTTGGGTTTTCAAGGAAATGAAAACGTTAAAGGCAATATTGCAAAACAAAATATACCCAATTTCAATATGTTTTGGGACAAATCGATGAATTTTTCCAAAATTAAAAAAAGGGGGCTGAAATTTTTTAAAAGGGCCGGGCCCCAAAGAAAAACCCAATCCATAAACCTTTTTTTTGGGTTTGGGGCTTTGGGCTTGAGAAAACCCCAAGTCAGATTTAAAAAAACAAAAAACCATCAAACAGGGGCGTTTATTTCTTAAGACGCGGGGAAAAACATGTCTGATTCGAATGTGGGAAAACTCATTCAACTTTCTGGGGGTTTTTTTAAATAAAAAACCTAAATTCCACAAAGCTGGGAATCAGTAAAAAAAACCTTGTAAAAAACCCAAACCATTATTAAACTTATGCAACTAAAGACGATTTTCAAAAGTTCGGCAAAACTAGATGGGGGCAAAGGCGGGCCTTGGTACATCTACTAGAAAGGGGGAGGAGTAGTGGGGGTGGCTAGCAAATCTTCAAAAAATGCTTTAAATAACAATGCGGGATGTACTACAACGGGCCCAATTAGAGTTTCCAAAAAAAGGTTTGGTTTACACCCAATTTTACTGTTTGTAACTTTCCCAGCCAGCTGAAAAGCCGGTTGAAAAAAAGAGGAGCAAAACCCAAACTGGGCCCAAAAAACCCTTTTGGTAAACGCTTGCCCCCAAAATGACGTTAGCCCTGCAAAGCTCGGGGCAAACTGGGTAAAAACAAACCCTATTTGATCGTTTTGACTGCAAAGCGCGAAGCACCTGCAAACCCTCAGGGGCCAAACTGGGGCCCAAACGACCCTATGTGATCATTTGGGGGTTAAATTGGGGTTGCCCCGCGAGACACGGGCCTTTTTTAGTCAAAAAAGAAAGAATTTGGCCCTAGGTTTTTCTACTTTTTGTTTTTTGTTTTTTTGGCCTACCCCACGCACGACGTCCCCCCACCCCCACCCCTGGACGCCCTATTGTGGTTTTTTGTTTTTTTTTTTTTTGTCCCCCCCTCGAAAGCCCACCCCCCCCCCCCCACCGGGCCCCACCCCCCCCCACGAAATGCACCACTCAAGTTCCTTCTAATTTTTTAACAAGTTTTTCTCTTTTTTCTTACTTAATTTTAACTTCTAATTTGTCCTTAAGTAAAACTCAATTTAAACCCCAATTTTTTTAAATAAGTTTTTAATAAGTTCTTGACCCAAGTTCTTAAGTAAGTTCTTAATAAGTTTTTGGGATAAGTTCTTGTTTAATCATCCTTTAAGTACAACCAAGTTCTTTTTAATTTACTTATAAAATAAAAAAAATACAAGCAATTTTTTTTTATTTTAAATATTAAAAAGCCAAAATTTTAGTAAAACACACCCCCTAAAAAAAAAGCTCAACGTTGAGGATGTCTTCTCAGCTTTCTCTGCATAGATCTTAAGGAATTTTTACAACCAAGCAACCGAAATTGATTATTTTTTGGGTCTAGGGAAATGCTTTTATAGACCCAGGTCTTTATTTTTTAACTTAAATCTTTTTATAATACCCCCATACTTTTTTTTATAAAAAAATTTTAAAAAAATTATTCCTTTATAAATGGACCCAAAATTTGCTTGTTTTTGGGCGGTTTTGGGGGGTTGTTTGTTTTTTCTCTGTTTTTAAACTTTTCAGATTTTTTTGGTTTGTTTTTGGTTTCTGCTGTTTTTCTTTTTTAAATTTTATAACCAAAAAACGCCCCCAACACAGCAAGGGCCCGGCCAAAAATGGCAACATTTTAAAGTTCTTTTTCCATGAAAAACTTTTGCCCTTGAAATCACATGGAGTTTTTATAGCGGGCTTTGGGAATAAACCCTTTTTCGGGCCCGCTGGGGGTGTTATTTTTTATGTGAGTCATTTTTCCTGAAACCCAAAATTTTTTTTTTGCCCTTTTTCCCAACCTGCAAAATTTTTTTCCTGCTTAAAACCACGCCCGGGAAAATTTTTAAAATGGCCCCCACCTGATTACGTTTTCTGCGATTTTCTGGTTTGGTTACTTTTTCTCCACCTATTCAGTTTTTTCTGATTCTGCTTTTTTTTCCCCGCTAAATTTTGGGAAGGGGAAACCCAAAATTTTAAAATGATTAAAAGTTATTAACCCCCATAAAATCCGGGCAAAATAATTTTCCCAAAATCTGTAATAAGACAAAAGCCTAGAGACCCCAAATGACTTTGAAAAAAACCCGGGAATTTTTGGGCTTTAAAATTCATACGAAAGATCTTGCCCGGGAATCAAGGGGAGCAAATCTACTGACTATTTAGTGTACAAACAAAAACCCCTTTTCCCCCAACATTTTACCATTCAGCCCCCCCAGCGCGCTTCATACCTGTTATGAATTTTTTTAAAATTTCTTGTGGCGACATCTTTTGAATTTGTTCAATGCGAATTCATTTTCCGGGGAAAACTGTTTTTTTTCCCACGCTGCCAAAGAAACAACCCCCCTTTTTGGGGGCATAACAGCTTGGCCATCAATTTGGGTTTCATTCATAATTTTTCAAAAGGGTTTTTGGGGCCACCTTGTAGCTTATAACACACGTTAATGTTTTTAAAAAATTTAATATTTTTATTTTTTTAAAAATGAGCACCGAAAAAACTTTTAAACCAAACCCTTTGAAATACCTTTCTGCTGTTTTTGGAGGCCAAATTGTAGGATACTAAATGTTTTAAAAAGGGCCTGTTAAAAATTTAAAAACCAGCAATCTTGGCAAACAAGACTTGAGGACCCAGCAAACAAATTGCTATCATTCAGCATGGGTTCCCAAACGAAGATTTTCAGTCAAGAAAGGAATAATTCCAACAATAAAAAATGTAAGAAAAAAAAATAAAATTTAAAAAAAAGGGCTTCACTGCAATAATGAAAAGGGGCCGCTGTGGTTAATGCCTTGCTTTTAGGGGAAAGAAATTTTCGCTTTTTAGTAAACTGGGGAATAAAGGCGAGAAAAAAAACCCATAACAAAGCTATGGAGCAACTAGCACTGCACAAGACCCTATAAAGGGGAAAGAGCCCTTGACATTAGTTTTTATTAATGACACACTAAAAAGGGACGGGGGAATGCGCTTACTATTTAAAGATGTTGATCAAGCAATAAAAAAAAAAATTATCTAGAAACAGGCAAACCTTTTCCCAGAAAATTGCCCCACCAAAATTCAGTGATTTTTATCAACCATCAGAAAAAACAAAAGATGCAAAAATTTGCGTTTATTGCCTTTGGGAAATACTTTTGTGAATTTTGTTGCGCAAAATACAGCTAAAATAAAAAATAAAAAAAATCTTTTATTCCCCAAAAAGGATATTGGAAGGGAATAAAACGGCAATTAAAAAGCAAAAGCCAAGCAGCGGGTGTCAGTGAACAAACAGCAAAAAAAATTTTTTAATTTTAAACAAGCGTTTTGGGAAATTTTTAAATTTCCCTTTGCGCCCAAAACAATACAGAGACCACACTTTGTAAACACAACCCCAAAAACGACACCCATCAAATGGATCTTCTATTTTTACCCTCTGATAGGTTTAAAGCAAAAAGATTTAAGTACCATTTACAGAAATTGACAGGGCTTCAAGATACAAAAAGCAACCCATTAACCCCCAAAAAAAGTGCTTCTCTTTTTGCTGTTGCCAAAACAACAAAATTACCAACGGGGTTTTTTAAAACCTTACCCTCGCATGATTCAAGCCCGATGAAGGAAAAAAAATTTAAAGGGAAAGTGAAAAATTTAATTTTTAAAAACAAAATTTTACCTTTAAAAAGAGGCTTTCCCAGGAGTTCATAAAAAAGGGCCCTTTTTAGTTGAAAACTTTAACAAACATTAGCCGAAAGCTTTTCTCCTACCAGAAACAAGAGAGCATTACAATTTCTCCCCAACACAAAAAGGGTTAAAAAGACTGCCCTAAATTTGCGCGAAATAATAATGAAAAATTTTTAAAGGGCAAAAAACCGGGAAAAAAGCAATCAAAAGAAAAAAAATTTTAAAAGGTTTTAAAGGAGAGCCCTTCCCACCCGGGCAAACTATTCCCTTTTTGGTTTGAAAGTAAGGTAACCTTTATTTCCCCGGGAGAAGCAAAAGGGGGAACCCCTCGAAACCCGGGGAAAACTAAACCCCTTTTGGGGAGTGTTGATCCAAATAAAATAAAAAGAATTGAAAAAATGATCCGCCCTGTTTTAAATTTACGAGAAACTGACACAACAAAACAACCAGCTCCTCAAAGATCTTTTGTGAAAGAAGAACGCAGAAAATTTTCCGCCAGAAAACATTTTCCGTTTTTAATTTAAATTTACGTAAAAAAAATTTTTTTTTAAAAATTTTAAAGGGCCCAAAAGGGAAGCGCAAAAACGAAACAAAAATAGTAAAGGAAAAACCCTTTGAAAATGAAACGGGAATCATTTAAAGGCGGGGTAATGCTATTAAGGAAACATTTTCGAGGATTAATCAATCATCCCAAAATAAACCAGAACCCCAAACAACTAAAACCCCCCCAAATTTGGGGAAAAAAAAAATTTGAAATAAAAAAAAAAATTCAACTCGCCCCAACCCAAACTTTAGAAAAGTTTTAAAATTAATTTGGGGATGAACAAATGTTTTGATCTTATAAAAAAGTTATGAAAAATTTTAAACCCCCCCCTTTTTAAAAGCGGTTCCCACCCAAGCATAGAAAACTCCGTTTAAAACAAACACCCGTTTTGTGTTTTTTTTCTATCTAACGATTTCTTTGTTACAACATTTTGTGTTGACTCATGTAGATTAGATCGCATTTTTAACGTTGTAAAGATAAAAAATCTTATTCCCAAAACAATGCTTCTTTGTATTTTCTTTGGTTTATGTTTGCCCTGCAAAACGCTGGGGGAAAATTTTCCCTTTTTGCTTTTTTAAATGTTTTTCTCCGGGCTTGAAAAACTGTACTTTTTTGGCCCTTAAGGCCCCCCCATACCCCCTTTGTTTCCCCTTTTTCCAGAAAATTCACCTTTTCATTTTTTCCCAAAAACCTTTTTTTTTAGAAATTTAAAAAGAAAAGGGCCCCTTTTTTTTAAGAAAAACCCGGACGGGGCCCAAACCATCCCGCGGTCCTTTAGCTATTTCCCCTTTTTTCCCTGTTTTTAATAGATGTCTTCAGTAGGAATATCTAAAACAAAACGCTGTATCTGTTTAAAGTACCGGGAAACTCGATACGGGGGGTTTTAAAGTGGGCATAAAAAACTCAAACCCTTTAAAAAACTTTGAAAATTCAAAAACAATTAAACCCAATAAATACGGGTTTTTGCCCAAATTTGACTTTTTTTTTTTCTTCTTTAACCAAAAAAGCTGTTTCATAAAATTTTCTAAAGTCCTGATAATTGGGTTTTTGAAGTCAGTTTAATTTTTTCCCGGTTCTTTTTGGTGACAAACCCGCCATCTTTACGCTTTGCGGATTCTCCAAGCCTTTCCAAAACAACTGTTGTTCTCAACTTGAAAAAGTTTTTTTTCTGAAGAAATCTGTGGATTTGGTTCAAAATCGTGTTCTTCATGATGTATGGTTTCATGAACTGTTTTTGATCGAAAGAAAATTATACAGGACACTGTTAATTTTAAACCTTTGGTCTTAAAAAAAATTTGTAAAATTTCTGTAAGGGACAGACATAATTTTTTTTCCCTCAAAATTTTAGGCACAATTTTAGGGGGTTCTTTTGGGATCCTTTCTTTAACTTTCTGCTGCAAAAGGAAACCCATTATCAGCCATGGATTCATGAGGATTTTCAAAACCCAATTTCTAGAAATGAAACCCCCGTTTGATCAGGCGTTAAACTCCCCAACCACTTTTAATCTTTTTAAATATTTTTGGGAAATGCCGCTTGTGTACATCTTGAATTTTACTAAGGGAAGTGATTGCCCCCATTGCCCACCCAAATACAGATTTTTGAAATCTAAAACATGAAAAATTAGACCTTTACTCGGTTTCATAGTCTCCCAAATATTTGTTGTTTGTTTTACATAATGAGCGCGCCCCCAATTTCCTTTCCACGCAATCCTTTTAAAATCATCGGGAACCATTGGTAAATTGAAAATAAATAAAATCTGTACCCCCAGTAAACTTTAAGAAACGCCCCAAAACTCACCCCGGGTGCAAAAAATATAATGCGCGGGACCCTAGGCTATAATTTACATGCGTCTTTCCTAAAATTTTCAAAGACTCCCCCAAACAACATACATCCCCTTTAAATAGGAGTAAAGTTTGTCTCCCATTTTTTTTACATCTAATTTTTCTGCCACGCATCTTGACATGCGGGAAATCTGAATCACTGATTTTTCCTTTCCTCTGAACTAAAAAAGAACCCCTTTTTAAGGGGGAAGTGTGCCCCTTAAATAAAAACCTTTTTCCCCCCCCCTTTTTTCCATGAACTCAAAAGGGGGAAAAACCCCTTTTCTAACAAGATTTTTGACCCAAAATATTTTTCCGTTTTTTGGGCAGGACTTTAAAAAACATACCCAGGCCTTAATAGCCCATAAATTGTTGCATAATCGTAAGAAAAACCAATGTTTTTTTAAAAGTAAAAAACACATGTATTTTTCTGATGACTGTGCAATGCATGAACCCAAAAGGGCATCGTCAACTGTTTTCATTATAAGGTGAAGCGAAAACCTCGCAATTTTATGAAAGAATACAGGCAGCTTCCATTTTTTTGGATAAAATTTTAATTGAAGTTTGAAAATTTGTTATGGCCCGTTTCCTCAAAAACTTTCCGCAAAATTTTATCTTTGGCCCTCTTACTTTTTTGGGGGGGGGTTCCTCTGCGTCTGATAGGGGCCCTAAACCCAAAACCCAAACAGTGATGGCTGAGTCAAACTGTTTTTGGGTTTTCCCAAGGCGTCATTATAAAATTTCAGAAAAATTCAATTATTAAACAGTAAAGGGCGCACTTGCTGCTTTCCCCTGTAAAAATCTTCTAGCCGCATTTGGGCCTCTTTAAAACCCGGTCCCTGAAGGGGCGCCACCCCCGACCTGAAAACAATGACGGCAAATGAACCAATCTAAAATTTTTAACTCATTAAACTGTTTTTCGAATTTTTTTGGGGCGCGGGGCCCTTCATAAGGAACAATGAGTATTCGAAGCCCTGCTAAACACGAAAGGAAAAGTTGCGCCTTTTCCAGTTTTTTAAAACAAAACTTAGATCCAGGGGGGGGCGTAGTTATTCTTCTTAATCACCCAGAATTTTTACAATTTTTTAAAAAGTTCACCCGCGGTTTGAAACAATGGAATTCTTTAAAACAAAAATTTTCTGCAAAATTTTTTTTTTTGGGCCCATTTTTTTTGAAGTATGCTGAAATTATTTTTACTCATTGTTCGTACAATTGAATGGGCGGGCCCCGCTGGTGAAAACAAAAATTTAGTAAGTCAACAGTTTTTTTTGTCGGGCCGCCAATTTTGGACTTTCTTGGCATTTTAAAATGGGCTGTAGATTTGTTTCCCATCCCATGTGAAAAATTTTGGGAGGGTTTAAGGGTTTTTTTTTGCTTTTCCCAAACTGATCAATTTGGTCTACACAAACAAAAAGGGAAATTTTCCAAATTAAGTTAAGATCTTTGGTGTTTTCCGATAGTTAGTCCCCTTCTCTCTGCTTTTTCCCCGGACATAACAGCCTTGCAAGAACGCACCACATAAACATTTGTTGTCTGAATTCTTTTTTTTTTAAAAAACCTCTTTTTAAAACCAACTCTCGAGGAAGGGGAATGTAACCTTTTCCCTACAATGGGTGCATACTTACCTGTTTAAAAAAAATCTCTAAGATTTTTCCCCCTCTGACCAACCAAGCCTTTTTTTTTTAAAGCTTTTTCAGGGGCAGGGGAAAAAACTGGTAAGCAGTTCGGCTCCCCAAACCCGGGTGTTAATCCCTTACGAGAAAAGAAAAGCCTTTTTTTTAGTCGAGACCCAGACTTCTAGATTTTCTTCGTTTTTTTGTTTCCTAGTCAATTAAAACAGCTAACCCTTACTTTAAAAAGGGGGGGCATTGTTTTGTTTTTCTTGGGAAATTGAGAAAAAACAAAGAACAACACTTGCCCGTACGTTTTTTTGGGTCAAGGGCTTCTAAATCAATTCCAAACAGTGCTCTTTATAAAAGCTCTTTTCCGAGCATTCCTTTCAAAAATTCGTTTGTCCTTTTAAAATCTTAAACCTTTCTGTCTTTCTTTTTCCCAAGCCCAAAAAAATTTATTTAAATTTAAAAAAAAAAACTTAAACAAAACCCAAAATTAAAACGGTCCCTTTTTGGGGCTTTGGGCCATAAACAAAAATATAAACACCTTTTGGTGTTGTTAATGTGACTGTTTAGAACAAGTTTAAAGTCTCGTTACTTTTTTTTTAAACATTTCCCCCCTTTTTTTTCTGCTCCCGGGGCGGGTTTAGAAAAAAAACTTGTCACCGCCTTTCTTTGAAGATCAAACTTTTTTCTTTTTTAGCATCAAAAAACAGCCTGTAAAAAGAATTTAAAATTTTTTTTATCCGGGATGTTTAAATCAAATAGCGCTTTTTTTATTGTCAGTTTAAAAAGAGCTAAGTTAGCGTTAATTTTTTGAAAACCCTAGCTTTTTGCTTGGAGTTTAGTTTTTTATTTTTTTTCTGGCAGCACCTACACTAAAGAAACAGGCCCAAAACTAAAGAAAAAAACCTCCCCAAGGTAAAGCTGGGAGGTGGCCCCAGCCCGTTGCAAAAAACCAAAACTCGTTCCTGCGATAGAGCGCTTAAAAGTCGATGCCCATTTTAACAAGGGAACACAATTTAAAAAACACAGAAAAAACCCTTTGTTTGTTTTGCCCGAAATTTTTTAAAAGGCTTTCCTAGTTTTTGTTGCAATTTGGGGTAATGTTTTTAATTTTGAAGGTTTTTTACTTCAGGGGGGGTTTAAAAACAGCAAAAATTGGGCCCTAAACTTTTCTTTTTGGGGGCGCTGTAGGCACCTTTGGATAAAAACCGAACAGACATGCTTTTTTAAAATAAAAAAATTTAGTAAACTACACTTGTAATCTGTTAAATTTCAATTTTTTAGCGCGCATCATATAAATTTAAAAAAAAATGTACATTAACCGGTTTTAAACGGGTTTTTCTTCTTTATCAATTTGAAAGTTTATTAAATCCCCTCCAGGGTTTTCCCCCCTTCCCTCAACCCGATTATCCCTGTTTGGGCCTTTAGTCAAATCCATAAAAACCCTATTTCGGTTAAAAATCATCAAACCCAACATTGTGAAATGTAAACTTTAGACACAAGGTCAACTGTTGGAATTTTTTTAAAAACCCCCCGCCCCAAACAGTTTTTTTATTTCATCAAAAGGGGATAAGGGGTTTTAACCCCTTTGCGTAGATTTTGGGTTTTTGGGCTACCCCAAACGAAAAAATTGTACTTTCGTTTTTTTTTGGGGTTAAAAAAAAATTTTCACTTCCTCCTTTTAAAAAGGGTTTTTCATCTTCGCACAGCAATAAAAAAACCCTTTTAAACGATCTTGCCTTTCAACGCTAAAAAATAAAATTCCCCTATAGTGTCTGCCCCCGCTTTTGGATATGTTTTTATGAGAATCAAATCTTTCGTAATAAAATTGGGAAAAAGGTCCCCATATTGGTGCGCAATCAGCCTTGGGTAAATTAGGTTGCTAACAAGGGGGGGGGCAAACTCTAACGTAAGTCAGAAAAGCTGGACTTTGCTTCGGGGTCTGTTGATCTAAAAACACTTTTTTATTTGTTAAAAGTTTTTTCATATGACAGTCCGTCTTTTTTAAAGCTCCTTGAAAGTAGGGGGATGCGCTTTTAACAACTTTAAAATCTAGGGGGAAGGAAAAGCATTTCCATACGCATAACTTACAGCTAAAAACCTTTTTTCTTTCTTTTTTGCACCTGAGGGGAGTTCGGCGCCTACTAAAATTTTAGTGCTCCCTTAAAAGCCGATTCCTTAAAAAGCAAGATCTTCCCTTTCCCTTCCCCGGGTTTGCCATAGATCAGAATAGGTTTAAAAAAAAATGTCCTTTCATTGTGTAAAGAAAAAAATTTCTTGGGCCCCCCAATTTTTTTTAGAAATTTTTTTAACGAATTTCCCGTCCCAAATTCTGTACAACGTCCTGTTTGGGTCCCGTTGTTGAATCGAGCTCTATTTTGAAATAAGACCCAGAGCCCGGCACAAACAAATTTATCCCCCTCCTAAGTCTGGAAAATTTTACAGTAAAATTTTGACGGGGATCAATATAAAATTGGGTTTTTGGAAAAATAAATTCCGTTTTTTTCCCTTTTACGCCAAGGGGCTCTTTTGTTTTTTATGCGGTCAAGAATCCCCCGGGGGCTTGTTGTGGCATTTTATTAAACAAAAAAAAATTTTTAAAAATTTAAAAACTGGCAGGAATTGAAGGGGAAGAAAAATTTTGATTTTTTTGAACGTGGAACGGGCATTATGAAATGAACCCTTTTAAAACAGCAAACGCTCAAAAGCTCTCATTGCAGCGTTTAAAATTTAAAAGCCCAAATACGGTTTGAAGCATTTTTTCAAATTTACCAAAACCTCCCGAATTTATAGACCCAAAAGATTTTTTAATTAGAAAATTGGGCATTTTCTGAAAAAAAACAAGGGCAACTTTTTTTCGGGTTACAACTAAACCCGACCCTTTAAAGTTTTTTTGGCTGGGGGGTTTTAATTAAAAAATAGACCCCAGTTTTGAAAGTCAAAATCGCCTTGGCAATTGGAGAAACCCAAATTAAGGGGGGAGGCAGTTGCAAAAACTTCAAAAAATAAAAAAACCCCAACAGATAACCAAATGCAAAACAAGGGAAATTAAAGAATTTAAAACAATCAGCAGGCGAATTAATAAATCCCAAAAAAGCGGGAAAACCTTTTTTCAGAAGAACCCCGTTAAAAAAAATTAATGATTCCCCAATTCCCCATGCAAATTAATTTGCCCCCTTTAAACGTACTTTTAAAACCATCCCAAAGGGGAATTAAAAAAACAATTTAGCAAAACAAAGGGGAACTAGATGGGGATATAAAAAAAAGAAAAAAAAAACTCGTTGAGGGTGATGACGGGCCCAAAATAGGGGCCCGATTAAAAAGAAAGAAAAACCCAAAGACTAAAAAAATCTTGACAAAAAAGAATCAAGGGAAGACAAAGTGGGGGCGACTACTAAACCCAGACCTATACGAACTCAAGTGAATAGAAATTTAAAAAAATCGAAAAAAATTTTAAAATAAACGCAAACCAACAAACGAAAAAAAACGCTGTTTTAGAGAGCAGGGGGTCACATTAAACAACGTTATAACTGCCTTTTTGGGTTTTCAAAAATTTCACTGGGATGGGTATTACAGGGGGTGGTGGGGGCAAAAAATTCAGGGGCCTCCCCCGCCCCCTCGGGCCCGATTTAAAAAATGGGGAAAAAAAAAGCTTTTAAACACTTGCAAATTTTTTTTAAAAAAATTTCTGGTAAAAACCGTGGACGCTTTCCCGGAATATTGGGGAGTTTGTCACTGGCTTTTTTCTACTGCAACAAAGTATTGGCTTTAGGCCCAGCACTTAAAGGGCCTTAAATTTTCAAAAAAATTTGGGTTTTAAATTTTTTGTAAGATAAAAAACCAAGTTTAAACCTAGGGCCAAATTAATCCCAAAAACAACCTGTCTTTTTATAACCTGTCCCTCGCGAACAGAGTCTGCGAGCTTTGCTGAGTCTTCAATGAAATTTTTTGGGGGTTTTGGGCTTTTGGGAATTAATGACTTAATCTTGGGGGTTTTTTTTTTACTGCTTTTAAATTACGGTCCCGAAATTTGTCGAAATTTTTTCCCCAAACCCTTCTGTTTATTGCCCGCAAAAAAATTTTTTTATTATAGTTTTTTAATTTTTCCTACCTGAGTTGAGGGCAGAAGGGAGCATGTATAAAAACCCGGGGCCAACAGCAAAGTCTACTTTCGAACTTGGGGTAAAGAAAACATTTTTTAACCTTTGAATACTTTAAGGTAAATCAACTGTAAAATAATGGGCGTCCCAAAAAATTTTCCCAAGTATTGTTTTTTTTGGGGTCAAGCCAAATAAAGGATCAGTTTTGCCCGATTCCGTTTGTGTTGCCCAACCAAACAAACACCAAACGTAAGTACGAAAAGAGTCGTTTATTTTGTTCTATTCCCGCCCTAGTTAGGGCCCCTTTGAATGTCAAAAAAAATTTTGTCCATGCTGTTTTAAAGGCCCCTTTCTCTATGGACCAGGGGTCAACAATTTTTAAAGGAAACGCCGTCAAAAAATTTTACTTTTTGTGCGGGCCCGAAAAAAATGACGCCTATGCCAAAGAATTTAAAATCCAACTTTTTTTCTAAAGTCCCGTCTGGGTGTTAATATTGAATTTTGTTACAGATCCTTTCAAAAACCATTTAAACTATTCTGTTTCTGAGTGGATTAAACGTTTTTTCATTCGGGAATTGGGGCTTCATTCAAATCAAAATACTCGAAGGGTAATAAAAAAAAATCTGTACACCTACCCCCACCAAAGGATCAGGAGATTAAAAATTTAAAAAACGACACCCACCCCATTGATGCACAAAACCAGCAAAAATTTTTAAATGGTTCGATAAAACCCGCAAACCGGGGACCCAAAAACCCCGCTTTCTGGATGTGCCGCTACAATAGGGGGGGGAAATATCTGCTTTTAAAAGATAATCACCTTTTAAGAAAAGAAAGGGAGTCCTGGTCACAAACAATGTCAAAATATCTTGCTATATTTTTTAAGGGTTTTATGCCCGGGCCCCAAAAGAAAATTTTTCCCAGGAAAATTTTAAAGCACTCATTTTTAATTTTTTTAAAAAAAGTTTTTTTTAACAATAACAACCCAAAACCGCCTTCGGGTTTTTGAACATGCAAATTTAAATGGGTGCGAAACCAGAACGTTCCCCCGCTCCAAAATATTTTTACAAAGTCGAAAGGTTTTAATATAAACAAAAACCCAAAAAGAATAACAAATTTCAAAAATTACCAGAGCAGGGGCCCAAAATTTGCCCGTTTTAAAAATACCTGGGTGGTTTTTTAGTTTTTCCCGCTAAAAGAAGCAATGATAACTTTAACATTTCTCCCCCCAAACTTTAAAAATGCAAATTTTAAAAAAAAATGTTTTAAAATTCAAACCTGAAGAAGTAAAACCAAATTTTTGATAGGGAGCAAACAAAAAAAAATTTGGCCCTTTTCAACTGGCAATTACCCCCAAAAGGGTTTTTGGGAAACCAGACAAAACTACTTATGAGGGGAAAAACCCCTCGATCTTGCATTTCATTCAAACTCTAATTTTTTTTTTGGGTGAGCAAAACACTGATGAAAACTTATATGACGGAAAGGGCCCCCAACTGTTTTTTAAAAGCCTTTTCCCTCAGGGAAAACGCATTTTTGCGATAGAAATTTAAACAATTTCCCTAAATTTTCAGTTTTTAAAAAATTATTTTGGGGAGGATCCCGGGTCATTTAATATAAAAAACAAAGGGCAAAAAAGGGGAAAACCGGAAAAAGTGATAAAACTGCACATTGTTTGGAAAAAAATAATAAAATGTACCAAAAAAAGTCGCCGGGGGGCCCGAAGAACCAGGAGTTACATTAGCGCCTGTAAGGGTATAACCCCTTTGAATTTAAAAAACCTTGCAGACGTTGCGACTTTGAAAAAAACGGTGAGATAGGCACTTTGTATGGGTTTTATTTCACTAAAGATGGGGTTATAAACCAAAGAGGTTGGGGACCCAAAAAAAAAGTTTCCCAAAATAAACAACGCGCAATCTAAGGGAAAAAATGTTTTCCATATAATATAAAATATTTTGAAAAACCCGACCTCAAATGGGACTTAAACCATATTTAGAAAGGGGAAATTTAAAATTTTTAAAATTTAAAACCCCTTTTTCATATTTTACCGTCAAAAAAGTTTTAGAAAAAAAAAATTTAACTCTGGCCCTTTACATGTAAGCTTTTTCCCCGGGCGACAATATCGGAAAAAAAATTTAAATAACGCCGTATGGAAAAAACATTTCATCCCCCCACAAAAAGAAACAGTTTTAAAAAAAAAACTTCTCAAAATTTCAAGGGGGGCTTTCCAACAGAAAATTAGGAACACGTTCACAAAAGATATTTGGGAAAATTTTGTCTTAAAAGAAGTGGAAAGGGGTGGGGTTTTTGGGCGTTTTGTGATGACCTTATAAAAGGAATTAAAAATTAAGCTGGCAAAACTTAGACGTTAAACCCTTTAAAGTTTTTGTCTCCCTTCTTCCCAAGGTAGGATATTTAAAAATCATAACAACAAGCAAAAAAATCACTGTTTTACTTTAAAAAGAAAAAAAATCTTAAAAGAAAATGAATTGGATTAAACTTTCACATTTAGGCCCCGAGGGTTTTTTTATACTGAACAAGTTTTTTACGGAGAGTAAAGATAAAAAAAAATAACTAGATTAGATTAAATTCTGTTATAAAACTAAGGGGCAGTTTTTAAACTTTTTGAAAAATCCCCTCATTGTTTAATGGGTTTTTTTGGGAGACTGGTTTTTAAAAAACAATAATTTTCCTACCCTTTTTTACAAAAAAAATTTTTTCGTTTTAAAAAATTTTTTAAACATATTGTTAATTTTTTTGTCCAACACTTAAATGGAACAAAGCAAATCTAATAGAAGGTTTAAAAAAGGACAAAAAGATGAAATATTTTAGTTGATCCCACCAAAAAACTGAGTGAAATTTTAAACCTTTTTTAAAATTTTTTGAGGGAACGCAAACCTATTTTAAAATAGATGACTGTCAGCAGAAAAAAACATAGTTAAAAAGAAACCACTTTTTGCGAAACTAGCTTTTAGCGGAAGACAAAGCCCGGTAAATGTGTGGTTTTATGTTTTAAAAAAATAACTCAGTTTTTAAAAAACTAGAGAACATTAAAAAACGAAATGTTATTTCACATGAAAAACAGAGCCCCTTTTAAGAATTTTGCGCAAAATGAGGGTTTGAAAACGATCAAGAAAAACAAAGGATTAAACAAAAACTAAAATCCCGAAAATTTTTTGTAAATTAAATATTAAAAACGGATAACCCTGCACAATAAAGTTTGTTTTTAGATAATCGTTATTAATTTTGGGTTTTTGAAGCTTACGGCAGAGAACAGGGGAAAAACCAATCCCCGGGTTACTTCGCCCGAAACTGGGTGAGGGGGAAGGGGCCCCAAAAAAATTTGGTGTTCCCCGGGCCTTTTGCGCTGTGTTTTTGGGAAGAAAAACATTGTCGCTGTGTTCTGGCGATACAACCCTTTAACTGTGTGTGGTCTGGCGAAAACAAACAAACTCTGTGTCTGGGCGCCCCTTTTAAGTAAGCATAAACCGGTGAAATTTAGTCAGTGATCCCTACGGCCGATTCTAAAAAAAGAAGCTGCCCATGTTACGGTTTTAATTTTCAGGGGAAGGGTTTCTCCCGCTGAAGTAAAGGGGGTTTATTTCCGGGGAAAGGGGGTTTTTCCCGGATTCCCATGGGTTTTTGAAAAGGGTTAGCAAAGGTTTACAAATCACATTTTTTGCCCCTGAACCCCACTTAGCTGATCCCTCACATTGCCTCGGGTTTCCCTTTCCCCCTTTCTCTTTTGACCCTTTTACCGAGCCTCTCTTTTGTGACTTCATGGTTTCAAATCACCAAAAAGTTTCGTTATCCTTGGGCGGGGGCCCCTCCCTTTGTGATAAATTTGATTTCAATCACCAAATTTTAAAAAAAAAGTGTTTTTCATCCTTGACAAAGGGCCCCCTCATTTGTAACGTCCCTGATTTCCCCCCCCCCAAAAAGTGTTTTTCCACCATTGGGGAGGGCCCTGGAGTACTGAGTTCGTTTTCTTAACCCAAAAAAAGAAAATTGTTCACGAAAATTTTTTCTTTTTTGGGGGATGGGTTTTTTCGGCAGAAAACTAAAAAAGAGCCCTTTTAAAACTGTACTCACTGTTTTTATTTTTAAAATTTCCCCCCAATAACAAGATAATAAAAAAAAATTTTTTTTTATTGGGGGAAAAAAAAACCCTTTCCCTGCATATTTGTCGCGGAACGCGGGAAAATTTCCCCCCTCTCCCCCATTTTCCTCCCCCCCTCCCCTCTTCTCTTTCCCTGTCTCTGATATATCTCTCTGTTGAAGCCGCAAATCTAAAATCCAGCAATTGTTCATACTTTATGCTCCAAACTATTAGTTATACTGAATGTGCCCCTGTTCTGTTCCGCTCGCTATCTGAGTCATAAATGAACTGCAGAACATATGCAGCCGGCCTTTCTTTGTTTGTCAGTTCAGACAATGTACAGTTTCGTTTAATCTAAATATCCCTAAACCATTCGTTAACAGCGATCCTCCAGGACAGGTAGCCTGCACGTGGAGACACAACCAAGTGCTTAAAGAGATCGTACGTGCGGGTTAGCACTGTTGGAGGTAGCGCTTGACCGCCAGAAGCTCCGACATTCTACTCGGCAGGAGGCCACCAATTATGATCGGGAACAGCTGTGACATCAAGAGCACGGAAAAGGAGTTTACTGGATGGAGCCGACGACTGGTAGTGCATAGCAGATTTTTTTTTTACCTTGGGAACAACATCCAGAGATCATCAGGAAGAGTGACATGAGCCCGGATAGTATTCCAGGCAGGTTCATCAAATAAATGTTTGTGGTTAAACTGACTGATATGAAATCAGAATGGAGAAAGCTCACATCTTCAGGACTGAGAAGTGTGCCGGTCTAACCACACTTTGAGGGATTTGCTTCCGAGTCAATGTCTTCGCCATAGGGGTTGCAGCAAGAGAGGGAGGGGGGAGGGGTGAGGAGGTAGGCATGTGGGGGGAGGGGGTGTGTGGATTGTCAGCCCATGATCTCATTAAAACAGTTCTCGATTACTGGAGAGAAGAGGACCAGGCTTCTACAGGCAATGGCAGAGGCAGGTCAAAAGAGTTCCATCTTGATCTGGTCGAAGAGGAACAAAGTGAACTTCATAAAGGTTTGATTTCTCAGCTAAGTACAGGTGTCCCGCTGGCAATGTGGGCAAGACCTCCTTTAAAAGAAAAAAAAAGTGGCACGCCTGGGATGCTCAACCATCCAGGAGGTGCAAGGTCTAATTCCAGCTGCGCTATAAATAGTTTTGACGGCTGAAGAGCATTTAGGAGTCATGACCTAGATCCTGCCTGGCCCCTTAAAGTGTAAGGAGTTCAGAGCCGAATAACTCATCTGAGGGATGGGGTGGGGGTGGGGTGGGGGTGCGGTGGGGGTAGGGGGGTGGGGGGTGGGGGGCAGTGGGGAGGGGTTCTTCTTTGAAGACCCTCTGCGGTCGAGCTCTCCCTAAAGTTTCGTTCTGCTCCATCACAGAAAATTCATACCCGTCCTAATTAGTTAATTAATTTAGGTATTCTAAACTGTTAATCACAGAAAATGTGCGCTTGTTAATCTAGGAATTAAAGCTATTAATCATGAGAAAATGTGCGCGTACCCTCTTTAGCTGATCAACGTAGATAGTCTTAACTCTTAAACATCTCGGCGTTCTTACCTATTCCAAAATATTGCGCTAATCCTGTTCAGTTCCTGTGTGCTACGTCCTTCTCTTCATGTTGCTTGACGGTAGGTTTCAGGACGTGTACCGTCAATTTCTGTCACCACGAAATTTTGTTTTACGTGAAATCGTCAAATTTGACGATTTCACAAGACTCTCCCCGGTTACTCTGAAAACTACCCCGAAAGACAGGAATGATTATGCACGACCAAAGTATCAGCACTGTTAAAAAAAGAAAAGAACAGAAATATCCGACGGGGCTGTATGCTTGGCCACGTAATTCTGTTTCTAGAAGGGGATACTCTCACACAGGTCCCGT
>CM031600.1:32552288-32559788 GCA_018398815.1 Conus ventricosus
CGCCGAATCCCGTGTTCGGGCTGCTAGCAGGGCTGCCAGATTGAATGAAAAAGTGAGGGTGAGGATTGTCTTCCACGGCACTTCTGCAGGCTTCACTTCTAAAGAGCTGAAGGATCATCATCATCATCATCATCATCATCATCATCTCATCATCATCATTATCTTATCATCATCATCATCATCATCATCATCATCATCATCATCATCATCATCTTATCTTCATCATTGTCGTCGTCGTCGTTGTCGTGGTCGTGGTGTCGTCATCGTCGTCGTCATTACAATCACCGTCGTCGTCGCGTCGTCGTCGTCGTCATCGCCATCTTCGTCGTCGTAATTCATCATGAAACATTGATCTCTTCCCATGACATCCACATCTCGTTGCGCCATGACGGATCGCCACAGCTCCGAGGGATTGTCCGGAGCAACCAGGTAGAGGTTTTCCACCAGGTCTAGTCTCTGTCATGTTGACCGTTGCTCAGTCAGGATCTCTTTGATTTGCTTTTAGTCTTAACAAAATAAACAGTAAACAAGTGGGTATGTTTTGCTCCCATAAGGAAACCTAACACAGAGTAACTTTTATTCAAGACTGGCACAGCCTTTTAAATTCAAAGACTCAAAGACTGTCCCCTACATTTTATATTATTTGCGTAGTGTCTTTAGTTTTACAGCAACTTTTTTTCCTCCCCACACTTTCGTTTGGTTGCATTTACTACTCTTCGCTGGCTGCTCTGGGGGTGCTATTGGATTCTTTTTTGCACCCATGGTGGTGAGAACACCACAGTATTATGGACTGTGGTGTGTCTCTATTTGACGCCGGAGCGCAGACACAACCACCGTGTCTCCCTGATGAGTCCCGATCCAGCGGCGAAAGGCCTCGAGCAGGCAATACAAATATATCTGCCTTCAAAAGGGATTGCGATGGTTCCCTTATGCAGCTAGTGAAGAGTTTTCATATCTGTAACATTTAAAAAAAAAATTTAATTCCCCCCCCCCCCCCCCCCCCCCCCCAGTTTCTCCATCTTCAAACTCCCCTCTCCCCTCCCCTCAAGTCCAAATCTTTGCCAGACAGTTCAGTTGTTGGCCTGCGCTTGTTTTTTCCCCCACTATTAGATTTTTTCGTTTATGTATTTGTCTGACTTTATTCAAGTTTAAAAGGCTGTGCCAGTCTTGAATAAAAGTTACTCTGTGTTAGGTTTCCTTATGGGAGCAAAACAACCCACTTGTTTACTGTTTATCGTTTACTGTTCCCTACCTCATTTCATTTCCGATCTTAACAAAATGCTAATCTCCCTTCGTGTTATAACTAACAAGAAGTGTAACTCTTCCTCCCATCATGAAATAATTACACGCCCATAGCTCATAACGAACGTTGCTCGCGACACCAAATCGCTTAAACAGAAAAAAAAAGCCAACGCAGAGCACACAGAGCAAACAAGGAGACATCCCCAAAACATTCGTTGGAGTCAGGGGCATGTGATCGTTTCATCACGGAGAAAGAGTTACCTTACTTTCTCATATTTACTACGTACATTTCCCTGCCTCGTTTAAATTTCCTCCCTTCAAATGTCTTTGATACAAGGTCGAATCCACTGACGACTCAAGGGCCGAGCATTCAGCATCTGGTGTGGTGCGCACGCGATTCTGTATGATAAAGGCCATGCAGAGCAAGGATGCAAACACAGGTTCCAGCGCGCACAGCTCTGGACCCGAACAGACAACACTGAACACGACCTGGGTGACTCGGAACACAGCGCTGCGCCCCTTTGGGTGGTTTCCTCCGACCTCTTGATGGCTCCTTAAAGAATGCCAATACTGGGCCGTGACAGGATGATTGGAGTGTAGTCTTTGCAGGTGGCCACAATGAAGGGCGTGATAATAATGCCATGGGTGGACTCGTAGATGAGACAGTTTTGGGTTGTTGTTGTTGTTTTTTTCTTAAATGTGAATAGGTATCGTGGTACCATCAAGATTTCGTGGAAATATTTTTATTCATAACTTCTCCCTGAACCCATCCATCCTCAGCCGTTCCCCTCCAACTCTCCCCCCCTCGCCTCCTCCACCCTTCCCGTCCTATCTGGTACCCCCCATCTCCCCCACATCCCGTTGTCTCACCCAGTCATGACGGGCCCAAGGGACTCTGGGTGCACTTGTCCTGGTCCACGGCCGTAGTGAAGACCAGGACGATGTCCAGGGGATGTCCAGCTTGTTGATCAGGACCTTCAGCTCCAGGTCCAGACGAGGCTCCTGCATCCCGACCCCTCCCAGGGGGCCCATTAGGCCGTAGCCCGTGCCGTAGCCTCCACCTAGACCCGTCCCGTAGGGCCCCCCATGCCGCCGTAGCCTCCCATGCCACCGTAGCCTCCCATGCCGCCGTAGGCCCCCATGCCGCCGTAGCCGCCCATGCCGCCGTAGCCCATGCCGCCGTAGCCTCCCATGGCTCCATGGCCATGTCCAAGGCCTCCGAGCTAAATGGTTTTGACAGATGAAGTGAACCAACGCCTCAAGTCACCTCTGTACGTTTAGCCGGCTGAGTAGACTACATCGACCTAATTGACTGAATTACTGACAAAATAACATACATATTAGATGCATTGTTACATTTGGTCATTGAAGAAAGTGAACTTCGAACAACAACAGCAGCAACAACAACAAATCAAACAAAAAACAAACAAACAAATGCGCTTGAACAATGCACTGAAGATAATCCTAGTCGTGTCTTGGACATCAAGGAGGGAAACAATAGCCACGTGGCGCATTTTTCTGTCTAGAAAACATCGTTGGCGTCATGGTTGACAGCTTAAAAACAACCGACAGAAAGGGAGAACCTGGTGAGCTGTTCTTCAAGACAGCGCTCCCAAGACTCCCCTTGGAGTTCAAGGAGAAGTACAAAGAGACACAAGTAATCAACTACTATGTTCTACCCATTGACACGTTGTCAGAAAGTTTCAGCCGTTTGAATGCTGACCAGTCTATCTTACGAAGATTAGTTTCCAAAAATCTGAAATCGCAGGGAATTCTGGGAGAGAACTCTTAATCTAGTACGTCACACAGCCACGTATAGATTCACAATTGCTGTCCATTCAACAACGACTCGCTATTGTACGGCATTACGTGTTCATCACGGGGCACAGTGTAATTTCGTTTTCACGTCAAAATTATAAACCGGACCAGCCGCCGTGGCGAAGAGGTTAGCGTCGCGGACTCCCGTCTGGGGGGTCGTGGTTTTTTTCTTCCCCGACCGGCTCCTACCCAGAATTCGGTTTGCTACGGACTCAGTTGAGAAGACTGGGACCACACAGTCGAGTTTCATCCACTCAATGGATGAGTCTCTGAGAGTGTTGCTCAAATTTCGTTACCAACACTGCAGGTATTTGTATCTCTTTCGGGCCTGGTTGACACCGGGATATATTATGAAAGGAAGCGTAGAGTACAGCCCTGTCATGCAGTCTCAGATCGGAATGGAAATCCGGAGCATCATTCATCATCCTCATTCTCATCGATCAGCATAAAAAAGTATCAAATTCTGTAGCCCTTCATGCCCTGCTCTCATGGTGACCTCAGTTTTGACGTCTTCTCCACGTCTGTGGCCTTAGTTTGGTTCCGTCGGGGTCACCGGTATCGGCGATCCCATGGGGGCTGTCTTTGGACGGACGTGGTGGTGCCCTCCGGAGGGAGAGCTCACTCACGCCGGCTCCACGACCAAGCAATTATTGTCGTCAGTAGAGGGATTAGTAGGTGGTATCCTGCATATGATGGATCAGAACAGGTGCCAATGAACACCACCGAAGTGACTCGGCAGCAGTGCAGTGTCTCCTCAGGTGGGTTGCCCCTTGACGACTTTACGTTGACTGCTCCTGTGGATTGCCGGTGCGGGGCTGCAGCGGGACTGACCGGGCTGTGGCTGTGGACAGGGTGTCGGGATGAGCGGCGTGGGTTCACTGCCACTGAAGTGGCACAGATGATGGGACAGCAAAATTTAAAAAAAAATGATAATAATAGTAATAATGATAAAACTTTTTTTTTTTCAAATTATAAACCGGTCATGAGAAAAGAAGTAATCAGCACGTAGAAGGGACCAAAGCAATGCAAAGTGAGCACGTGACATCATCTCAAACGACAAAGGAGTTTTCTTGACTGATTAGTCTGAAAATTAATCGCAGAGAGAGAGAGAGAGAGAGAGAGGGAGAGAGAGAGAGAGAGAGAGAGAGAGAGAGAGAGAGAGAGAGAGAGAGAGCGGGGGGGGCCTTTCAGGGGAGATAATTCATAAGTTATTCAATAATCTTAACCCAAAACGTTGATTTGGATGATCATTTCATGACACAACGAAGAAAGGGTTCATGTCGGTTGCAAAGAGACTTTTTCTTTTCGTTTAAATTTCGTGGGTATATTAGGAAATGATCAATCAAAATAATGTTCGTATATTTTATGCACATTGATAAATAGAATACTGATTCATACTGATTCAGCGCCCCATCAGAAACTGAATATAGTCAAAGATACCCCAGCATGTTAAGTATTTTAAAGTTGATACCTGGAACCTTGATCCCCACAGTACACCTCTCTCTCTCTGTCTGTCTGTCTGTCTGTCTCTCTCTCTCTCTTGTATTTATCTTGAATTTTTTTTCGCTTTTGTCCAGGGCTGGGTGGAAAAAAAGCATTCACGTTTTCTTATCTCTCTCTCTCTCTCTCTCTCTCTCTCTCTCTCTCTCTCTCTCTCCCCGATATTAATACCGATGTCGCACTTCAATGCGAAGATGATGTAGAGGAAGAAAGTAATTTAAACCGTCCAATCTCCATAGACGAAGTGATGTTTGCGATTCGGAAAATTAAAAATCGTAAGGCTGCTGGGCCGGACGGTATTATTGGTGAGTTTTTAAAAGTTAGTTGTAAATCGGAAATCGTTTTGGATTTTCTTGTTAGATTTATGAATTCACTTTTTGACAGTGGCACTTACCCAGAGCGGGGGACCGAATCAATTGTTCTTCCCATCTATAAAAAGGGTAGCGTAAACAATCCTGACAACTATCGAGGTATTTCTCTTTGTGATGTAACTAGTAAGATATACAGTACTATTATAAATCGTCGACTGCAGGAATGGGTGGAAGAAAACAATCTTACAGGTGAATACCAGGCTGGTTTTAAACGTAATTATTCCACAGTAGATCACATGTTTACTCTAATGGCCTTTGTTCAAAAGCAGTTTTCTTTAAATCGCAAATTATATGTTGCTTTCATCGATTTTGAGAAAGCCTTTGATTCTATAAACAGAAGTATTTTATGGCCTATTCTACTAAAAAACGGGGTCCGAGGGAAATTGTTCAGATGCATAATGAGCATGTATAATAGTGTGAAGGCCAAAGTCAGATGTGGAGGGAAATTAACAGATTATATCCAATGTACTAGCGGAGTAAAACAAGGAGATGTGTGCAGCCCAATACTATTTTCTCTGTTTATCAATGAATTAACTTCTGAAGTTGTTAATAATGGGAGGCATGGTGCACAGTTTACAACAGAAATTCTACAGTTGTTTATCCTTCTTTTGGCAGATGATGTAGTTCTGATCTCTGAAACAGTGATTGGCCTTCAAACGCAATTAAATAGTCTAAATCGCTCTGCTACTTCACTTCAGTTACGGGTAAACATGTTGAAAAGTAATATAATCGTGTTCAGAAAGGGTGGATATTTAGGTGTTCGAGAACAGTGGACTTACGATGGAATCCGGATGCCAGTGGTTAACATCTATAAATACCTCGGAATATATTTTTCAACACGGTTAAGTTTTTCTGCACTTGTAAAGATCTTTCGAGCAGAGCTAAACATGCTTTGTTGTGTATTATGCAAAGATTATCTAGGTTAGGAAATAAATCTTTTCATGTATTCATCAAACTATTTGATTCCCAAATCCAACCTATTGCACAGTATGGTGCTGAAATATGGGGCTTAGAAAATGCTGCGCTACACTGTGAAAAAGTCCATTTATTTGCCCTGAAAAAATTTCTAGGTGTGTCTGTGCAGACACCAAACGATTTGATTTATGGTGAAACAAGTAGATATCCAATTTATTTAAATTCTGTTATTAGATGTATTGCTTATTGGTTAAAGTTACTTGAAATGGAAGATGCAAGATTACCGAAGAAAGCCTATAAGATGTTATTTGGTTTAGATATGAGGGGCAAGGTGAACTGGGTGACAAAAGTCAAAATGAGATTATATGAATTAGGGCTGGGATATGCGTGGGTTAACCAGTGTGTCGGAAACAAGACTGCATTTTTGAAAATGCTTCGTACCAGGCTTATCGATTGTAGATGGCAAGACTGGAATGCTCACATTCAAGATAGTAGTAGATTTGATTTATACAGACACTTCAACCCCTTACATCGTATCCCAACCTACTTATCTATACAAATGGACTGCCATTTAAAGTACATAATGACTAGATTTAGATTTGGATTGTCTGATATTAACGTTCATCGATATCGTTATCGTAAAGAGTGTACGGCGATTGAACTTGTGTGTCCTCTGTGTAAAAGGCTCGTGAAAACGAGGTTCATTTTGTGTTTTGCTGTCCCGCCTTGGAAACACTTAGAACCCAGTTTATCCCATCAAAATATCATAGACATCCTTCTGCATTTAGGCTTATCTTACTGGTCACTTCTGCTCGCGAAGATGTTATAAGACAATTTGCCATCTATTTGTATAAGGCGTTCAAAATCCGCTCCATTTGCTGTGCATGATTGATATCTTTCTCCTTTCCTTGGCGTTGAATGTTCGATTTCTTGTATTCATATGATTTTGTTCTCCTTTTAGTTGCATTACGTGTATGATTCTTGAATTCATGCATTGCATGTATATACCACCCCCTTCAAGAGGGCTATGGCCTTTTTGAATAAATTATCCGCATCCGCATCTCTCTCTCTCTCACGTTTTCTTATCTCATTACCCGGTTCTGTTTCGTCTCTCTCTCACTCACTCTCCCCTCTCTCTCTCTCTCTCTTCTCTCTCTCTCTCTCTCTCTCTCTCTCTCTCTCTCTCTCTCTCTCTCTCTCTCTCTCTCTCTCTCTCTCTCTCTCTCTGGCTTAGAGTTAGACGTTTCTGTCTAGTAGTTATCATCATGAATTTAGTTTTTTGAGGATGGATAGCCATGTGATTAAATCGTGTCCATTTAACCAAAAGATTGATGTTTTCTTGGATGTCACTGCAAACCTGTTGGGCATCAGAATTACTTGTGTCTAAAGTTGTATCATCAGCGAACATTTCGCTGTTTATTTTCAAGTACAATGGCAGATCATTGATGTAAAATGAAAACAATAGAGGACCTAATATTGACCCTTGTGGGACACCAAATTTGTTGGAAAGAGAATTAGATTTGTATGAGTTTACGGACACAATTTGTTGTCGGTTGGACAGAAAAGATGAAACCAGTTTCAGTGTTTTGTATGATAGCTTATACAAAGTTAGTTTTCTGAGTAAAAGTTCATGATTTATAACGTCGAAGGCTTT
>CM031600.1:32562288-32587288 GCA_018398815.1 Conus ventricosus
TATCATCATAACCACCACCACCATCATCATCATCATCAGCAGCAGCAGCAGCAGCAGCAGTAGCAGCAACAACAGAAGCGAGCACAATCTTCACATTGACATTATCATCACCATCATCATCATCATCATCATTATCACCATCGTCAATGCCATCATCATCATCATCATCCAACAACAACAGCAATAACATAATCGTCGTTGCAGTCATCATCGTCACCATGACTGTGGTCGTCGAAGTCGCCGTCATCATCAACATCATCGTCGTCGTCGTGGTCGCAGTCGTCGATATGAAAAAAGGAACGACTGTCAGTACTACCATTATTCCTGCTTCTTAACGTGAGAAGGAAAAAAAACGTGGCCATTACTACTACCGATGTCACTTCTTGACGAGTCAGTGTTATCAACCATACAGGGCCTTTTCAGGGATGATTGTAGTAGATGGTTAATTCGCTATCAGTACCCCCATCGAAAGCAGCAATTATAGTCCTGCGGTCGAGCACGTTATCAGTAACATGAGTTTATCAGTATCAACATCAACGGCAATGACTAACATTCTCATCGTCATTCCCACCGTTAGTATATTAAGAGTTGCGAAAGCGAACGAAAGCTTTATGTACGACAGACACTAAAGAGAACATTGACAAACTGCATGACGGTAGAAGTCATCGTAAACCCGGCAGCGTTTTCTCGAGAAAGAAGAAGAAGAAGAAAAGAACGAAAGTTTTTAGTTAGCAAGGCATCCCTTTCCTTATCGGGGTGTTTCACACATCTAGTAATAATGAACAGTTCCTGGCTGGTCGGAGAATCTATTGCGGTTTTTCAGTCCATTTCCCCGCGTCCTTTCTTGTTCATTTTTTCTTTCTAATTCACTCTTCAATTATTAACTATTCATATATAAATTTTTCTTTGTAGTCTGTTTGTCCCCCCCCCCCTCCCCTCCAACCCAACCTCCTCCACCTCCGTATGTTAAAGCCAGCCTTTTCAAGAAAATTGGTGTCAATTCCTTCATCTTTAACATAGATCATGCTGTAATTGGTGTCAATTCCCTCACCTTCAACATAGATCATGCTGTAATTGGTGTCAATTCCCTCACCTTTAACATAGATCATGCTGTAATTGGTGTCAATTCCCTCACCTTTAACATAGATCATGCTGTACTCCTCCTGCCCTCTGGCGCAGGACCCGTAGCTGGCTCCACAGCTGTAGCTCTTGCCCGCCTTATTGGCCCCCATGCCCGGCCCCAGGAGCGAAGGCCCAAAGAAACCCATGAGAGGCCCCATGGGCACAGCGCGTGCGCCGGAAGCCAGCAAAAGCAACACCAATGTGAGAGGATGGCTGACCTTCATGTGCGCCATTGTTCCGGCTGGAAAAGAAAATAATGGTGGGAAAAATATCGGGCTAGCATCAATGGACATGTAATTACATGACGTCATGAAGGGGTGGGAGCGTTAGAAAGATCAACACGACAAAGTCAACTAGTGTTTAAATGAACCGAGCTTTCTGCCCACGTCAAGGTGAAGGACGGGTGGGGGATGGAGAAGGGCACAGTACAAACTTTATGTATGATTGGATTATAAAGATCATAACTAAAGTGCACATTTATTTGTGGACGATGTATGGTCCGATTACGGCTTTTCCTGGTAAACGTTCGTCAAGATACTTGTAGAAAGCATGATTACGGAGTTTAGATGCATCAGTTAGGAAAAAAAAAAGGTCTGGTATGTACACATATACATTTAGTGTCACACATCAATAATGACAGTCTGAAATCAGAGAGAGAGAGAGAGAGAGAGAGAGAGAGAGAGAGAGAACATCGGATCAACACATACTCATCCCTATATAGAAGAAAAGATTAACTTGAAGAATAAGAGGAAGAAAAGAATGATCAGAACAAGACAAATGAGGAAACCGTTTGAAGGCCCTATATGTCCATTACACAAAAGTCGGGGTGATAGCTCATAGACGAATCAGACACCTCACCTACGCATGATCCATTCTTTGAAGCAGACATTACATTGGCAGTATCAGACCAAGACGTTGAGAGGGGGGGGGGGGGGGGGGGGGAACCTCAATACATATCATCTGTAACTTAACTGAAACACGAGCTTACTTACAAAATCATACAGTAAGAGAAAAAAAAGACCAGAGTCTTTAAAGACCACCAAAATATGAGAGAGAAAAAAAAAACCTGCAGCAGTGACATGTAGATTTTGAAAACCACAGATACTGAAAGAGCATTTCCAGCCTGCGTTACCTTCTCGTTCGTGTCTGGATGAAAAAGGTAGCGGCAACCCAAGGAGAAGAATCTTTTAAATACGTTTACGGGGTCAAATGGGATTAGCCCGAAAGCAAGGAGTGGCGAAGGGACGAGGGAGAAAAACAGCAGGGGTGTGGGGTAAGGGGTGGTGGGTACTGAGAGGTCGGCCAAGAGAGAGAGAGAGAGAGAGAGAGGGAGAGGGGGGGGGGGGAGAAGAGAGAGGGGAGAGAGAGAGAGAGAGAGAGAGAGAGACGCGACGAAGACCAGTATGACGTGAAGTCGATTCATCAAAATCTGTCACACCCACGTCATGGTTCAGTTAGGGAACGTGGTTGACAGCTTTACTTCTAAATCATTTGTACTTAATGAAACTTAATGACTCACGGGAAGAGGACCAGGCCGGAGGATGCTGTTACAACTAATTAACGTCGATGTCGACTCGTGGTCAGTGGGCAAGCTCTCTGACATCCAGATCACCAAGGCTTGACCCGCAGCAGCAAAAGTAAGAATAAATACAAACAAACAAATAAACCAAACCAGTAAACAAAGACAGAGAAGATTTCTTTTGAAAAGGAGTTCTAGACTTAATCAACTGACATGAAAGAAGCTAAATTATATAGACAGGAACCGGAAACGGAAAAGGTTTAAATAAATTTCATACAAACATATTTCGTATCCAAAGAGTGAACCGATTTATAACAGCTTTTCTTCTTTTATCTTATCCTCTCACTTTACCATATGTAATACTTCTTTGCTCATTGTTTCATATGGCCGAGAACTCTAATAAAGGAACACTTCTGATCTTGTTCGAGAAACTGTGGGTTTTTTTTATTAAAAGAAAGGAAAATGTTAAGTTAGACGAATGTTTTCTTCTTTTACTGATATTTTCAATTTTGCTTCGCATCTCCTTCTCCTTTTACCACTTTCCTCTTTTTAATTAAATTAGCCCCTATACCAGGATAAAACAGATCGATGTGATATTAATTGCTTACAGGGTACATTTTTGAAATTGCTTACAAGATGCATTTTTAAATCAAATGGTGAAACAAACAAGACACAGAGACGGACAAAAATCAAATATACTGGATTTGGTACTCGTTAATGATGAAAACATTATATCGGGCATTAAACACTTAGCTCCTGTAGGCAAAAGTTGTTGTTGTTGTTGTTGTTGTCGTACCCTGGCTAAAAGACTCCAGGGATCATCCAAACAGCCGAAGTACTTGAACACTATGTGATCACGAGGTTTTAATGTTCTCTTTGTACTCAGGGGAGGACCAAGATCAAGAAGAACCAAAGCAGTCATACAATTTTAAGATAGGGAAGTTTATACAAATGAAAGAAGAACTGAAGAAGATTGACTGGAACAAACTCAATGATCTTGGTGTAGAACAACGTTGGAGGGAGATTAAAAGCACGTTAAACTCTTCAAGAGAAGAAATGTTCCAAAACAAACAATTAAGAATTATTTTTTAAAAAAAACAGAAACCAAAGTGGATGAATGCAAAGACAATGAAATTTGTAAAAAAGAAATATAGTATGTACCAGAGGTTTTTAGTCACTAAACAGGAAAAAATTATCAAAATTGTATTAAAACACGAAATACTAGTAACAAAAAAATAAGAGAAGCAAAAAAGGAATTTGAAGAGAAGGTATCAATTGAATGCAAAAATAACCCGAAAGCTTTCTGGAGATATGTACAATCAAAAACAAAGATGAATACAGGAGAGAGTCCTTTAGTAACTAAAGAAAGTGACACAGTGGAGACAGATAGTGGAAAGGCAGATATTTTGAATTCATTTTTTTTCTAGTGTATTCACAAGGGAAGATATCAATAATATACCTACTCTAACTCCAGCTTCAAGGTCAAAAGGTATAATTTTGGAAAATGTAGACATTTTTGTGGAATCAATAAAAAAGAAACTTCAATCTCTGAACCCAAATAAGGCATGTGGTCCTGATGCCATTCCATCAAGACTACTAAAGGAGCTGAATGAGGAGATTGCCTTCCCACTTTATATACTTTTTACTAAATCTGTTGAAGAGATGATAGTGCCTTCAGAATGGAAAACTGCTTCAGTTAAACCAGTATTCAAAAAAGGTACGAGAACAGACCCAGGGAATTATAGACCAGTGAGTTTAACATGATATATATGAAAATCTTAGAATCATTTATTAGGGAGGCTATTGTTAAACATATGACAGAAAAATAAATGATATGCAGAGTGCCAACATGGATTTCGTAAAAACAGATCTTGTGTGGTTCAATAAAATGTGCGTATACATCAATTTACACAATCCCTACAAGAAACATTTATGCTTTTAATTTCTCATGCTCGAAGTAATGGAGAAGAATGTATTTGAAGGAAATAAGTACCATTTAACGAGAAATCAGTAAGAAAAGATTGATATATGTGGTGGGAAATCTTTGAGCCTGTGGCAAGGATTCTATTTAATAGTTCAAGGATGGTCAAAAACGGTGTCTACGCGTCAGAGGAGTTAGTTTCCTGTTTAATATTACACCACATTGTCGGCATTATCAGTGCAAACTGCAGCTAAGAAGGTATGTGCCGTGATCTTTCTAAGTGTTGCTATTTCAACAGAATGACTAATGATGATATTAAACAATGTTGTGTGTATGTGGCGGTTGTGTGTGTGTGGGGTGGGGGGGGGGGGGGGTGGGGGGGGCGGGGGGGTTGCAAGCGATTCGTTCTCTGTCTTTAAAACAAAAGCCATTTGGGTAGAATTAAGCACATACGGTAAAGGGGGCAGGGTATCTCGTGAGAGATAAGAAAATGGAAAAAGTAACATTGAGGTATTGGAATATATAATACTGAATTATTTACACCAGCAAAGTATGGAGTCTATTACATTCTGTTTGAGATTAGAGCTATTTATATCGGGTGTTCCAGACTTCCACACATTCGTCCGGCTGATTGATTCGAATCATCAGTGTAAAACTGGCTGATAGTGACGTAAACGTAATTAAAAAACGTCTGTGTGTGCGTGCGTGCGATGCGTGCGTGCGTGTGTGGGTGTGTCGTCTGTGTGTGTGTGTGTGGTGTGTGTGTGTGTTGTGTGTGTGTGTGTGTGTGTGTGGTGTGTGTGTGTGTGAGTGAGAGAGAGAGAGAAGAGAGAGAGGAGAGAGAAGAGAGAGAGGAGAGAGAGTACATCTATGAGTTAATCTGTCAATAATTTGGTTTCAGTCAGTCTGTAGTGTGTGTGTGTGTGTGTGTGTGTGTGTGTGTGTGGTGTTGTGTGTGTTGGGGTGTGTGTGTGTGCGCGCTGCGTCGCAGACTCTGTGCGTGCGTGTGCGTGCTTGCGTGCGTAGAGTGCGTGTTGTGTGTATGGGTGTGTTGTGTGTGAGAGGAATGTAAATATCTTCGTTCAAGCTCTCCCATCTTTTTTGCACGAAAACCCACCTTTTTACAAACAAAACACGTCCTTCTCTGGTGATTTTTGCCTGGAATTAACAACCTGTTTTTACAAACTAAAATTATCAACGCTGAAACCTCAAAAATCGACGTAATCGTTAATTTTCAATGGGGGGCTCTTACGTTGAAGATAAATATTTGGTGATCGTGAACAGATATTAATTTCTCTCCAGGGGCTTTAAAAATTAAGGGTTTAACAGTACGCTCTTCTGCTTCAAGCACATTAATAATCTGAACAAACAACTGGCTCTCCATCTTGGTTTGTTTTTTTATTATTTATTGGACCATTAATTAATTCTTTAAATTCACTGTTTTTTTTCCAACTGAGAATTAATCGATATATCGCAAAAACCCCCGCCCTAGTTGATGGCAAAATCCTTTAGAACTGTAGTTGGATTGCCATCAAACAAAAATTGCATATCTGTTTTTAACTGTTGTAAATGAAACATACAACATTGGGTTTAACGAGACAAATTCTGTAGGTTTTTTCCTTCAAATTTGATAAACAATCTTCTCTTGTACTAAATCTATAAGCTCTGTCACTACTCGTGGAAAGCATTTAAGATTTAGCTAGGCCTTTAGGAAATGTGTACTCTCTTCTTTCTTCTAGTTGGAAATGTATTAGGAATTCTGAGGTTGCTTCGTTAATTTTTTAACAATTATGCCGCAATTCGCATAAGTACTTCTTTTAAAATGCATATGTTTGTAGTTAACCTTCAGGTATTTTTACATTGAGTGATTTGATTGCCCACCCTCGTTTAACTAATATTGATCCAGTTTATTTGGTGCTCCTTCAGACATTTGTTAACCACATTAACTTTTTTAAAGCCAATTTCTTTAAGGGCAATTCCTACAATCCCGCGCCAATTGACAATTGGGTTCGTTAGATAACACGCTCGTTTTGCCTTGGTAATATAGATTGTACATCTTTTTTGTAACTATTTAAAAAACTAATTTAATAATTGAACCTTTTAAAATATAACGAAAAGTGCAATCTTACGATGTAGGAGCGTTTTTATAACCCCAAATCCTTTGGTAAATATTCAGGTTACTAACCATTGCAGTAGACGAATCATTAATGTTTTTCAACGTGAGACTGGTAATCCCACTAACTAAATATTAAATCCGCAAATAAAGAAGTGATAGTGTGCCATTCAGGATGTTCCACATCCCGCCCTAAGACGTTTTACCAGAATCAGTTAAATTTTGACCATTTACTGCGCAACTACTGGACTGTGGTGGTTTATATGCAAAAACCATTTTAAACAATCCTAATCTTTTAGTAAGTCAGTATATGAACTTTCATGTTTATTTACCAGTACTGACGAATACTTGCTGAACTACAAGTGCCACTACCTAAACGACACGCGTTTAATCATTTATAAACCTAATGGACACTAATGCATATGAAAGAATCTGCATCGATTTTAACATTAAACCCTCAACTGGACTTAAACAAATAGTTAGACCGTAATCATGGGATGGGCCACATTGTATTGTGGGGTGCAAAAAGAGAATTTAATAATGGACTAACTTTTTTTTTTTTTTTTTGTTTTACTGGCCTGGCCAAACCTCTTTTCAACAAACAAACAAGTTCGATTGGGATCCATAGAACAAAAAAAACCCCCCCACCCCCTGGGGGGGGGGATGCTTGGACAGCATTTATCTTAGATGAAAGTGATTGGTCTAACAATGCCAGGAGTGCAAAGATCTATCACTTCCATAAGGACAGACGTGTGGTGTCTATTAGGAGCACTTGCACAGACTATGTCTAACATAGTAGGATCAATTACAGGCTTGAAGTGCCAGAATAACAATTTTCTAGCATTAAGAAGATGCTATTTATACTCTGCTGTTGATTTGCCCTCCAGATACAAAGGTATCAAGGCGTTCTTGCTCATGCTAGTTCAAAGTTTTTGACTTTTGTTGTAGGCCATGGAGTATACATGCTTACCCTCTGGACATTAGGACGTCTGATTGGCATGATACTGATTTAACAGATGAAATCCTCATAGATGAGACGAATCTAATATCTTAGGGCACCATCAAGGGCTTAAACACAAGGGCCATTGCACCACCATTTAAAAAAAAAGTACCTAGCCCTGAAGAAAGCGATCCAGTTATAAGCGCCCCACAGCCAGAAAGCAGCCCTACATACCAGAAGCACGCCACCTGTTGATCTGCCTCGCACTCACTGACAGTCATACTAGCGAAAAGACAGGCCCTTGTTGTATTTTTAACGTTTATGGTATTATAGTCATACTTTATTTCACTAAAAATTAATCCAGCAGCTAGCACTTCCTAACGTCCATAGGTGTGTCTGCCAGATATTAACCAGCAACTTTGCCTATTGTTAGACAAAAACCCAACAATCAACACTGCCTTTTATTGCCTGGCTGAGCATCAAGCACTTTTGGCTGCTAACTTCTTTATAATAAGTTGGCTAGATGAATTGATTTGTTTTCTAATTCAACTTTTACCAGGTGAGGCGTTGGAGGAGCTACAGACCCTGTTGGCGCACACCTGTTAAGCATAATAACGAGTGTAGAGATGCAAACCCAACGCCATTAATTATACTAACTATTGTCTCCCTTGTTATCTGAACAGTGTCATTATTCTTTCAGCTAGGTAGTGTTTTCATAAAGTATTCTGTTTATGTTTCTCTTATTCTGCTTGTTTGGGATGCTAGTCTTGCGCTCTGTTAGTTAGACAGCGCTTCTAACTGAGGCCGCCCTTCTATCATTAAATCCTGTATTTTCTTCTGTATTTCTAGCCTTTTCTTCTGCCCTAAATTGTTATCATCTGCATCAGCGAGTTTATTTTTTCTTCTTCTCTATCTCTTCTCTATCTCGCCAAGTTTTTCTTGATTGAGCGCTAGTCCTCCACTTTCAGTTGTTAGTGCATTCTTCATACCCTCCAAAGTTTCGCGCCTATGCTTTATAGTTTTCCTTCCTAAGAGCCTCAATTTCACCAAGTGGGTTCTGAATCGTTAAATTGTTTCTGATGTTTATTATGACTGTCTCCTCACTTATAACCGGTTTCCAATTTTGCTATTAGTTCATCTGCTTCCTTGAGTTTAAATCTTTAAGAGGGTATGCTTGGATTTTTGATTTGTGTTGGCATCTCTTGCTAAAGGGTTTTGTTAAAAAAAAACTTACGGCTTCGGCTTTTTCTCTAAAAGGTTTAATTGTTCTGCCTTAGCCCAATAGGGAGGTCTTCAGCCTAATTGTGCGTTAGTTTTAATAAATCTTGTTTGGGTTTTGCGTGAAGTTGCTTTTACACGGCCCCCACCCCTGCACCAGTTCTTATTACAAATGCCCACCATTTCCTCAAAAATCGGTAGGATCAATTACGTCTGGTTTAGCTCTCGCCCTATGCTTCTTATAGAATGATTGAATTCTTTCTAGCAATAGTTATTGATCGTTGTTAGGGAGTGGTATAGAACCAGCTTCTTCAAAATCTCTTCTCGCAATGAGAGTGTTGTTCTGTTTCATCTTCTTCTTCATACTGGTTCAATGCGTCATAATCTTTAGACTTATTTTTTATTTATTTTCTTTTTTGTTTTATAAAAATATGAACTCATACGGTTGTGACCTCGACCCCATCTAGAAGAGAGATGGAATCAGTATGGCGTAAAAGGTATAAGGCAGGACTGTATTAGTGTAAATACTCCATCAACAGTTCAGGCCTGGACAACTTTAATTGTAAAGTTCCTGTTCTTGGCGCTGGCGATGTGATAAGGCCAGGCACTGCTAAATCTATCATTTCAAAATTAGATATTACATCGACAAGTTCCTAATGCTTCTGTTGTTGCTAATTTGGGCCAGGGCCATTCGTTAAAAATATGGCAATCAACTGGAGGGCAGAGAGTCTTTGTCCCTTGTAAGGGAGGCCAGACATTTTTGCCTCTATTATGATTTATGGCTGCCTAAAAAAAAGAAAGAAAAGAGAAAGTTTTTCGGGAATACAAGGCTCAAACGGCCTCAAAGCACAGGCTTTTTTAAAGCGGAGGTGCAAGGATGTTGTATAGATGAGGCGCAGCAGAAAAAAGCATTTGGCATCAGTTTCTGCATCCTATTGATTTGAACTGTTAAATAATAAATACGGCAATATGCCATATTACCAAGGTGCAATAAAGAAAAACTTACTTATGAACTGACATTGTATCCTAGCGATTCTGTTGTTCTGTCTGAAGACCCTTTATCCAAATACTCCAGTCGCGACATTTCTCTTGAGATGTGATGTTGTTATAACCTTGAACTGGCCAGAACATATCTTATACACGGTATAAAAGTTAAAACGGGTATTTTATTATGAAAGGGTTATACACTCCATTACAGAAAAATAGATACATGCGTGACACTCTCTGGGATCATAATCTAAATCAGTTCTCTGATGTCTTTAAAAGGAATTTTGTTCTTGTTTAAGGAAGGGAACAACTTCATTTTCATAGAGAATCAGAAGCGTTTTATAATCCAAAAATTGAGAATGGTTATCTGGGCAATAAATGGCAAGCCTGATCAGTGTATCAGTCATGGACTTTTACCTCACCAACACATTGATGAAAATATGAAAGTATTCGTGGAGGTAGGCAAGAGATCCTGAAGTTGATCGTGTATTGTTGTAAAAAAACTTTCAGCCTTTATGATGTAAGACTCGAAAGACTACTTTATAACCAAATATGGGTGTGGCCTGGATTTTAGATCCACATTTGGTCAACAGATTGTTTGGAAGTGGGCAGAAAGGGTTAGGGCAAGGATGGTTTATAAAAATAAATATTCACAAGAAAGCAGGACGGAAAACGCCCCAATAAAAATGGCTTGTTTTTTTATGGTTTGTGATGCTGTTAAACATTGAAGTAAGACAGGCTAAAAGACGGGGCTTATTAAAAAATACAGAAGGAAATATTCTAATAAAAAACAGTGGGAATAGTTTGAGTTTCCTGCCTAAAAGATCCGCACTGTTCTCTTATCTGCGGGATATCTGGGTGTGGGAAAAACTGTTTTCTTCGTACTTGATGTGTCTGTTACAAACAATATACAGTTTCATTTCGAGTTCATTGTTATATTCTGCACAACCATTAAAGCACAACAAGTCTTACAAAGAAAGGAAGTTATTTGGAAGACGAGAAATATATTTTTAGTTTGATCCTAGCGACAAAACTGAGCGAATGTTAGAACATTTCACTCTATAGACTATTTGAGGGAACTGAAACACTGTTTATTATGATGACGGTTCAGCTGAACGAGGACATTGTTTAAAATAAAAGAAAAGCTCGGTCAAAGTAGCAATTTAGTGGAGCACGCCTTAGTTTCTGTGTGGCTCTTAACTCAAAAATATATTGCTGTCTTAAAAGACTTTAGTTCACTGTTAAAATCAGTTGTATTATTTTAAACTAAGGACTAAAATATGTTTTGAAGAATGTTTAAGTGAAACATTATTATAATAAGGACAAGATGAGTTTAAAAAAAAATAAAAGAGCAGTTAGAAAAAATCATAGACACGCTATGCTATGCCTTACGGACTGACCCCCCAGTTCTAATACGTTTGTTGATTGTAATTATTTATTATAATTTTATATTAAAATAGAATTGTCTCGAGGGCCAAATCAAAAGCGCAGTTAGCTACCTAATGCACTGCAGTTGAGTCATAAAAGGACCCTAGCGACACAACTGAGTTTGATTTTAATGGATTTGCCAGGAAATGTTTATGGATTTGTGTACACGATGAGGGTGGGGGGGTTTACAAACGAACAGAAATTGAGACAAAATACGACAGCAAATTCCATACTCTAGAAGAGCATTAGATCAGAATTTAAGGGCAAACGAATTTTGGCATACCATGATACTTACTTAATAAAAGAGAGGTATGCTTGGGCGTTGCTTCCTTTGAATTGGTTGGAATTTAAAGTTTGAACTACGAAGCCACAATGTTTACTTTGATAAGAATGAAACAATTTTAGAAAAGGTCTTAAATGATAGGGACCCATTCTTGTTAGATAGTTCCAGGGAACCACAACGAAAAAAACAGATTCAAATAACTAGGCAGGGGTCTGAATTTCGCATACCAGAGAAAACGATCATTAGCTGAAGGTGGGGGATGACACCGTGGCTTAGAATTTACCCCAATCGCTACCGTCATTATCTAGACAAAGGCGATGTATTTTTCGCTTATTTATTACTCCGAGGGGGGCTGATCCTAGTTTGCCAGAACATATGTTAATCAGAGGTGTACAAATAAAGTCTGAAAACTTGGATGGCCCTCTTAAGCTCGGTATTGCAATTACTAAAAACGGGGATGAATAAACGCACTTACTCATCTGATAAGGTTACTGTGTTGGTTGACAAAGACAACCTAACAGTACTGACTTATTTTATAAAAATAATCGTAATTCAAAGAATGGAGGTTCAACAGTTTATGTTTAGAGCCAAATAACTGAACTTCAAAGGAAATAGAAAGCGACTTGGATAAGTATAGGGCTTCTAGAATAGAATTATGCTAATGCTTTAAATACTCTTTCTTAGTAATTACTGGCTCCTCAGCTGTAGCTAGCGTAAGTGCTGGGTCTTAGTGTTGCTGTTTTAGCCTACTGGGGTTGGTGAGCGCCTCAGATCTTTAGCTTGAGGGAGTCTGGGTTAGGTTTAGGCGCCAATGCTCTATGATTGTAAAGTGCTGTTTAAAAAAAATATACTCCTATAGTTTACAAAAAGCACACCTTGCTATTGTTTGCCCTAGCATAAAAACTTTGTTCATTAAGTTTAAGATATAAGCCAAAAGCATTACAGGATGAATACATTAAGAACAAAAGAATTTCTGAAGCTTTTGCTGATGGTGAGGATTACAGACGACAAAAAAAATTGAACTTCAAATAAGAGTGGAGAAAGAACTTTTACTTCACAAAGGTAGACACTCTGCAGCTATCAGACAGAACATTGAAAAACAAACAAATGTTCAGTTATAAACCCAAATAGGCCAAAAATTAAGTTTAATAAAAAAATAAATTATTAGTTTAGCAAATTACTTTTTTTTAAAAAAAAACTCACTGTGTTGGTGGACAAACTTGCAGCTCTTCAACGAAAACAAACGACCTTTTATGGGCCCGGGCAGGCTTTTTAGCAGAAAGAGTTTCTCTTAAATAATACTCGGAGGGGTTGTTTTCATAATTCTTTCAACTTTCATTTTCATCTACGCTCCATATGGGGTCTGTGGCTCTAATTCTAACATCTCCTTCTGCCTCTCCAGGTGCATACAAGTATCTTACTTTAGTCATAACGGCAAGAGTTTTTGATTACCTTGGATGGTCTTCTGTTAATGCTATTTTTTTTATATATGATTGCGCGCTTTTTAATAGGATTTAAGCCTGTTGCTTTAAATTCTTCATTGTTCTTGGCGCGGTTAGACAGCTGGCACCTCATAACCCATTCTGTGTTCGCCGTTCTCTAATCCATAATTTTCTGTGATATTGATAGGTAATAGGGCGTTCAGCGAAGATTCTTATTAAAAGTTTTTTCTAGGGCTTGCGATCGTGGTTTGCCTGGGATCCCTCTTTACTGTAACATGATGTTTTAAAAAAATCAGATGGTATACAGGAAACCTTTAAACTCTTTTCCATCATCAAATAGAATCATTCTAGGATACTTAATTGACCTCGCATGTATATTGTTGTAAAGCCACAGCCTACAGCAGTTGAGCTTTTTATCCGTTTTAAAGGGATTCTGGTCTTTGTATCTTGAGCCTTGTCAACAAACTGTCAGAGAATACTTAAACTTTTTGCTTCAAAATTTGTCATGTGGAAGATACAACAAGTCCATTCTGGTGGGTGTCATTTGGAACTGAGTTTACAATTCTAGAGGCTTATTAATCTTTGGGGGCAGGCAGATATATTTGGCTCAAATTTGCCGGTTTTGAAAGCCATAGTTCCTTGGCATTGATTCAGGACACTCGGGCAGCTTTACTCAGTTTTTCATTAGCAGTCTTTTCCTTTCCATTACCCTTTAGGAGAATAATTTATTTTATCATATTTTTAAATGCATTTTATTTTACACAAGAAAGTGAGCAACAAGATAGATGAGGGGTCATTCCAACTACAATAAAAACTTATCTCTGCAGTCTTCTGTTCCTCTGATGGTTCATAAAGTCACAGAAAGAAAGTTCTGGCGGCTGGCGATGTTAGAAATTCTTTCCTTGTCATAAGTAATATCATTCATTGCGTCATCAACGTTTGTAAATGTGTGCCTCTGCATGACCTGTTTTCTTAAATTTTTATTAATCAAAGTCTAAAGAGTGTGCAATTCGGGCTTTTCATCGTAAAAATATTTTTTAGCGTCCTCCCTTGCCTTAGCTAAATCTTCCATTGCCTTGTTATGACGTTCTCTCTCTTCATCGGACGCATTTTACTAAACATATAATTGCTGCCAGAGAAAGCCAATGCATTAACTCAATAGCTCCTCCCACCATCAGATACCAATCAAGACATCTTTTTATATATCAATTATTTTCTTGATTAATCTTTCTATGCATTAATATTTTCTGGGATAATCACCTAGTGTAACAAGAAAGTCTTTTGACGCAATCCTGCAGTAATTACAACTATAACCTTTAACATCGTCTCAATGTCTAACCTTCATAGATCAGCTGGCCTCATTTTTACATGTTTTTTGCTAACCACGCTTATAGCCTATACTAAGACCCCACTAATTACAGAGAATGGTAAATCGGATTGGGATAATCTTTTTTTCACTCATCTTTTTTATAATACTAAAAAATTATTAAATTAATCATAATTCGTAAGACTGTCTAGGTGCTTTTTAATCAGTTAATCTTTTGTTGCTAGCGGCGAATAATATGGTTTGGGTTGCAACTTGTTTCGGGCGAATCTTCTATCGTTCCCATGTTGGACGGTTTTATTCTAACAAACATTTATGAAGGGTTGAATAAACTATAACACCAATCGATAGGCACTGCAGAATTTACCAGCGTGAAACTCATGGTTTTAAAAGTATTATTATTTTTTATTGCTTTTTAAAAATGGATTGTGACGAACTATTTAAGTGTGAGGGACAAGCAGACTTACTCCGTAGGTACTCAGCAGACCACTGCCATAAAGAAAGATTATACTCTATCACGCTGCTTGTGGAAAAAACTAGACAGTATTTAGGCACTGAACGAAGTGTCCGAACTAGATTCAAATCAATTGTCTACTTCAGGACGTTGAGAAGTACTTCGCTAGGTACGAGACAGCTAGGGTCGAAAATGGTTAGATCGGTGGGGCAGACAATATTAGCCTTATATGCTAAGTTAGTAAGTATGATGGCGCCGGTTGATTCGAAGAAGATTTATATATGTCTTATCACAAGATTTCCAGTTTTTAAAAATTCACTAGAAACTCTTGCTTGTGACATGGTTATTACAGATTTGGGGACTTTTTTATGCCCATTCATCATGGGATTGAATGACTTTAATCATATGTAATTTTGATCATAGTAAATTTAATAGCAATAAAATAAAATGTGCGAGAAGAAGACCGCCGCCAGGACAGTCGCAGGAAGCAAATGTACCACAAGTGAGGCCCGCCACAATGTGAATGTACCACAAGTGTGTAATGTTACTAAAGACTAAAAATCGTCTGGGCGGTGTATGCGGGCTTGGCCAGACTTGTGATTGGAACAGACTGCAAAAAGCAACCAATCAGGCAAAAACAAAATTGTAACCTGAGTGTGTGTAATACAACATCGCCGCCACCAACAACAACACAATTAACAACAACAACAATCACAATCACAATCACAATCTCAAACAATAAGAGTGTATCATTATGGATTGGGTGCTGCTGTTGTTGGTGGGGTTTATTAGCTTATCAAATACCTAAACACATACCTAGCAACAAAGTCACAAGTCCCCCAGTAAAAAAGTAGAGAACCTGCCTCTGCCAAAAATAGTCAAACCTCTGCTGTAGACCCATTTTTATGGAATAGTTTTTTTAAGGAACTAGTCAGAACTAGTAACGTACTCGATAAAGTACAAGTTAAGAACTAGATAAGTACAAGTTAAGTTAGTTTAGAAAGTACTTTTTAAGTTTAAATGCAAGTAATTTACAAGGTAAGTCTAAAAATTAAGTCCTAGTTAAGTACTAGCTTATATGGTTCTTAAGTTAAGTACTAGTTTGGTTCTTAGTAAGTACTAGTTAGGTTTTTATGTATGTACTAAGCAAAGGTCAGGCAATTAATCTTTTAAGTTTCCAATTGCCTACAGATATGAAATCTCAGGATTAACGTTAGTTCTCTTGTTTCTGTTAGAGGACTAGTGATTTCTTGTTAACATCAGTTGTGTTTTACTTGATGAAGAGTAGAGCGCAGCTTAACATTTGAGTGATTAAATTACTTTGTTTTCAAGAGAGCTGCTTGTGTTGTCGTGGAGTTTTATTTTTTTTTCAAATTCTGTACTTATGGCACTTTAGCTCTTCATACAGAAGTCTGGCTAGCATACCAACTATACATCTTTGAGGTAAGCCAAATATCTTTGATAACTGTCACATTAAGTTCATCCTCATCTTCCAATTCCACTTTCTTGTTCACTGTTGAATGTAAAGGACTGTCTTTGGGATGGCTCGCATGTGTGCGGACCACCATCTGCTCATTTAGCTACCTCAGTTTCTTTAGTTCTTTGTAAAATTCTTCTGTGGGACGTCTACCCCCCAATAAAACTATCAGTGTCTGTGTAAAGGAATCTGGCTTGCCTGGGTACAGTGGTTTAAAGTAGTCGTACAGAAATTCTAACATCAATAATTTGACAACTCTAATACGGTTTAAAGTTGTTACAACACCGGTTTGGTCCAACTTACATCGTTTCTTCATCATAATGCCTAACCAGGCTGTCGGTAAATCTTTAAACGTTTGTTGTTAGGTTTAGTGACAACTTAATTGATTGGTTTTCTTTTGAAACTAATTTCAATCTTTACGTTTGTGTGGATTTTCCATAGTTTTGCCAAAACAGCTGTTGTTCATCAGTGTTAAAGAAGTTCTTGTTTCTGAAGCTTCAGTGGCTTGGGTTCTAAGATCAGTGTTCTTTTTTGATGTATGGCCTCATTAAAGTGACTCTTGTTCACAAGATAATTATTCTTGTGAACAGCTCTTTGTTCAGCCCATGCTTTAAGTAAAACTTTAGGAGTCTGTAATGGCACACATATTTAGTTTTTTGTCGAAGATTAGCACAAGTTTAGGAGGTTCGATGGGATCATTCTTATCTTTCTGCGGCTAGGGGGTTAATCGTTTGTGGAGTTCGTTAATTCTTTAGGATATTCTAAGGTAATTCTAAGATTAGTCACTATTGGATTTTCAGGTGTAAGCTGTGACAAATACCTAACACAGTATAACTTCTTTGAGGCCCTCTTTTCATTGTAAAGTTTCTCAGTGGAAGGGGTTGACTCATGGCCCACCCATACAGATTGTTGGCGTCTTAGTACATTAGATAGTTGGGGGATGGTTTAGTTGGGTTCATATCATCTAAGTAATTGTTGTTAGCTTTGCAGTATTAAGGATGACTGGCCTTGCTAATACCCCTCCTTAGGCCGTCTTCATTCATGCTGAGTGTGGGGTAGATCAGAAATTAAGTCATATCTTGATGTTTGTAGACTTTAAGAATGCAACATCCCAAGACAACCCTGCGGGCAGAGATGTACTGTGATGAGTCTAGACTTGTAGTGTTTCATGCAAGTTGTAGATTGTAATTTTCAAAACACGTCTGCCAATAGACACACGTCCTCCATTATGGATATGCGTCGTGATAGTTGATGCCCATTTGTTTGCCCAGTGTTATTCGGCGCAGGCTTTTTGAGCGTATTCTATTCAGAGTCAGTTATGGTACTTTGCCTTAAGTCTAGAAAAGAAAGTGCCTTTAGGGGAAGGGAGTCTGCATCAAACCTGTCCCACGTAGGTTATGTATTCGCAATAAAGATGGGTCACAAAGTATATGTTTAGTGATTGGAAAGTCTTGTAGAGATCCCGCCTACTTATCCAACTTGCCATCAGATGTTGGGCCAGAGTAATAAAAGGAATAAACAGTCAGAGTAAAAAGTCATGTATTCTTTTCTGAAGACTGTGCAATGCAGGAATAACCCTTATATTCAGAAGTCTCACTGCTTGCATGATGAATTGAGAATCGTTTAGACTGTTAATGTTATGAATGAAAGATAGGCAGTTTCATTTTTGGGGGTCAACCTTAAGTGATGATTACAACTGTGGGGCGCGGCCCCTCTAAATTTGCCAGTTAAGTATGGTGATCGTGGGTCTCTCACTGTGTCGCCTATTTAATTCTTTTTGACAATTTCCACAGTGAGTGGCCTGAGATCATAGCATCTTGGTCTTCAGGAGTCATAACAATGTCTGAAAGGATTTGGTTGGTTTGGAGTAGGTAATTGCGATGTTGTTTCATCTGCTCTAAAAATCTAATAGCTACATTGGGGCATCTGTAAATCTCTGGGTGGGTGTGGTGTGCCCCGCTGACCTAAACAACAAGACACGCATAAGAAAGATCTGTTGGTGGGTTAATAAGGTTGTTTTTTGTTCTTGCTTGTTGATGGACCATAGTACTGTAGGCAAGATTGATTCAAAGTCAGCATAAACCAAGTATGGGCTCATTTGTATTTTGTGAAATTTTTAAATCTAACTTTATTCCCTGGTTTAGGTGTGAAGGGAGTTCGGTTTCACTGTCCTACAAAATTTTACAAGTTTCTTATGTACTGGGCAGCTGCTTCTATAGTAGGGATTGACCAAACACCTTCGACTAAGCCCTGGTTTAGCATGATCCTTGATGTATAGGCCATAAGTCTGCTTCTTGTTCTAATTAATACTTAAGACTCTTTGTCTTATCTGAATACAGTATCAATGTCTACATGATTCTTAAGTGATTCACTAAAGAGGAGCGTTGGGAGAAAGAAGAAGAAGAAACCTTTTAGAGGCGACTAGACTGGCTTCTACAGTCCATGTGTATACGTTTACTGTGGATTGGGTTGTTTTGTTCTTCTAAAAATGGAAATATGCTTTCTATACTTACTGGAAAGTTTATGTTATCAAAGTTCGCTCAAGTTTGTATTGTTCATAATTAGAGACTCTTTCTGCGTTCTTTGTAACCAGGATGTAAATGCGCTAAACGACCACCACATAAAACACATGTTGTCAGGATTTGTATCTCGTTTAAGACTGCTTGTTTTAAAACTAACTCTCTTGGAAGAGGAAGGTAAGATTGCCAACTAGGGGATAATATTTTGCTTGTTTTAATTTGTTTACAAGGAACTGTTCTTCAAAAACCAACCAGACCAATTTGCTGGACTCCTACTTGCATGGTTAAACTGTGTAAGCATGTAATCAGCCCAGTCAGAGTTAAAGTCACGATAGCTGAGAACTTCTTTTGTTTAGTGAAACCCAGACTTCTATGTTTGTTACCTGCCATCGTAGGTTATTACATAATCTATCAGTAATTGGTTAATTCACTTTTGCTGGCGGGTCAGTTTGAAAGAGACTCTGGGATTTTTAGTGACAGGCGTGTGTCACGCTTTCAAGAACATTGGAGGGGTTAATGTTGTCCATGTCTTACTTCACTAACAGATTCCTTAATTGTTTGGGCACTTCCTTTCACCAAGTGCACTGGCTAAGTAGTTTTTCAAACTCAGACTCGCTTGTGAGGCTCATTTTTAACACAAATATTTACGTAAATTAAAAAAAATAAATGTAATAAAAGTAAGTAAACATGCTTTATTCTTCACCCAAGCGTTGCAACAACTTCAAAGGACACGTTAGCCTTAAATAAGGCCTGCTAAGATTTTAGATTTTTCTGAATCACACCAGTCTTGTTCATCACTTTTAATTGCTTTCACCTAATAGTTCACTATGATCTTTTATTTTTTTGTTTACATCATTCTCAAAACCAAATTCACTATATAATGTTTAATACTTTCGTTGTTTCGGTCAAATAGTTCAGTACAACAATTCTTTAAATCAGATTCACTGGTTTGGCAGCCATTTTTAAATCTAAAAATTTTAAATAAATAAAAAAAATAATCGTTAAATTCAGCTTTTATTCATAGTCTTTTTAATTCACTAAATAACTTGATCTTCATTTAATTTTAAAAAAAAAAAAATTTTTTTTAAATTAATTTAAATTTTTTTTTTTGTTTTTTTTTTTAAAAAAAAAAAAAATAAAAAAAAAAAAAATTTTTTTTTTTTTTTAAAACGATAGCTACTCCCTTCAGAGCCAGTTGAAACAGTCAGATTAACATCTTCAGGAGCCTTATTGTCAACTAAAATGGAAAACAAACTTATAGCCGGCGGTTGGGGGCCAAGAATATGGTTTTTTACTGATGGCCTGCTTCTCGCTTTCTAGCAATTTATGCGCTCAAAAAGATTAGTAATTAATTCTTCAAACTGCTCTTTAACTCTTCTGTAGCAGCTCCCGACTCCCAATCCAACTCGTAAAGTATATTAATATGATCTTTTGTGCTTCGAGCTTCATTTTATACTCAAATAAAAACGACAATTAATAAAATAAGTAAAGCCAGGGCATGGGCCCTGTAACACACACTGCACCACGCGCTCTGCCAAACGAATCAATAAAGGCAGAGTAAGATCTATTTTCCGTTCTCTCCTCTGGCAGCTGGTTGTTAGAGGTATTGATTGGTTAGAAGGGCGGCATTTGCGATGTCAAGTGGAACTGGTTAGGACCACTTGACATTCCCTGACACCTCCATCCTCTTTAGCACGCTTGACCCCTTCACCCCAAGTCACCCCAAAGTCACCCCAAAATCACCCAAAATCACTTCAAAATCACCCCCAAATTGCCCGAGAGAGAATGTAAATCATTGGTTCACGAATCACCATAATTTATCTTGCACGTAAGCCCCCATTTTTAAATTAACGATTTACGTCGATTTTTGGAGGTTTTTTGACAGTGTAATTTTGTTGTAAAACAGGTGATTATTTTGGACAAAAAAAAATCCAACATGAGAAGGACATGATTTGTTTGTAAAAAGGGGGTTTGGGGGTTTTTGTGCAAATAAGATGGGTGAGCTTGGAACGAAGATATTTACATTCGGTGTGTGTGTGTTGTGTGTGTGTGTGTGTGTGTGTGTGTGTGTGTGTGTGTGTGTGTGTGTGTGTGTGTGTGTGTGTGAGTGTGTGTCCTCAGCCTCTTCCTTCCTCAAACCACTCTTCTTCCCTGTCCCCTCTATACACCCCTATCTACCCCCAACATTTTCCCTCAGATTCTTTTGGATTCCATGACCATTGCTTAGCCAATTCGTTGCATTAAGAAAATGCACTAAGACGTTGTTACATAGAAGTGATTCCCTCTGGATTTGTCTCAGGTAAGATAAGGAGTTACCATGCAACAGTTAGGGAGATCAGATCAAAACTGTGTGATTTTTGTGTGGACCATGGAGACTGACAGACTCTTCCCCACTTCCCCCCGTTACCCCCTTCCCCTTCCCCTCACACCCTCCGTCACCCCCCCTCCCGTGCCTCCCCCCCCCCACCCCCTCCAGTTCCTCCATTACATATCTTCCTTCTTTCCGTCCACCCTCTTTACCCCTTCCCCCGACTCCTTCCCCCCTCCCCAACCTTCGCCCTTCCCTCTCCCACCCTGTCTACCCCGGTCACCCTTCACATATCCCCCTGGCCCTGCCTCCCTTTCCCGGTTCTCCTTCCGTTCCCTTACCGTGTGTCCTCACCCCGCGCCTGTCCCCCTTCTCCGTTCCCTCTTCCCCCCCCCCCCCCCCACTCATATTATCCTACCCTCCCCTCCTATACCATCCTCCTCACTCACCCCCCCCCACCCCCCCTCTCAGATCTCCTCCCCATCACATTTCCCACAAGACCCCTCTTCGAATACTGATTTCAAATCGCTTTGTCACTTGGGTCGTATTTTTGTTTTTATTAAAATTGTGGCTGCGACTTTCCAGAACATACTGATTCGTTCCTGAATACTCTCATTTGCGCTGCCTGCCTCCCTGGTCTACTCTTCCCGTTTTTCCTCCGCCGAGGGGGTTCCGCGGTGAGAGAGAGGTGGGGGTTGAGTGGAGAGTGAGTGGCGGTTCTGAGGGGAGAGTGAGTTGAGAGAGAGTGGGGTTATGTGGGGAGAGAGAGTGGAGAGTGTGTGTGGGTTCTAAGGGGAGAGAGAGTGGGAGAGAAAGTGTGGGGTTCCGAGGGGATAGAAGTGGGGTTCCGAGGGGGAGATGAGATGGGGGGTCTGAGGGGAGAGAGAGTGAAGAGAGAGTGTGGTTCTGAGGGTGAGAGAGAGTGGGCGAAGAGTGGGGTTCTGAGGGGAGGAGAGAGTGGGAGAGAGAGTGGGGTTCCGAGGGGTAGAGAGTGGGGTTCAGAGGGGATAGAGAGTGGGGTTCCAAAGGGAGAGAGAAAGTGCTGGTTCCAAAGGGGAGAGAGAGTTTCTTGGGTTCTGAGGGGTGAGAGAGTGGGGTTTTGAGGGGAGAGAGAGTGGAGAGAGGAGTGGGGGGTTCTGAGGGGAGAGAGAGTGGGGTTCCGATGGGGATAGAGAGTGGGGTTCAAAGGGAGGAGGAGTGAGGTTCCAAAGGGAGAGAGAAGAGAGGTAGGGTTCCAAGGGGAGAGAGAGAATGGGTTCTGAGGGAGTGAAGAGAGAGGTGTTCTGAGGGGGTGACAGTGGGGTTCCAAAGGAAGAGTCAGTGGGGGTTCCGAGGGGAGAGACAGTGGGGTCCGAGGGGCGAGAGGAGTGGGGGTTCCGAGGTGAAGAGAAGTGGAGTTCCGAGGGGGAGGAGATAGCAGTGGGTTTCAAGGGGAGTAGAGAGTGGGTTTCCATGGAGGAGAGAGAGAGTGGGGTTTCGAGGGGAGAGAGAGTGGGGTTCTGAGGGAAGAGACAGTGGGGTTTCGAGGGGATGAGAGAGTGGGGTTCTGAGGGAAGAGAGAGTGGGGTTCCATGGGAGAGAGAGTGGGGTTCTGAGGGAAGAGACAGTGGGGTTCCAGGGGGGAGAGAGAGTTGGGTATCAGAGGGAGAGACAGTGGGTTCCGTGGGTGAGAGAGAGAGTGGGGTTCGAGGGGAGAGATAGAGAGTGGGGTTCCGAGGTGTGAGAAGTGGGTTCCGAGGGGAGAGATCGCAGTGGTTTCAAGGGGGAGGAGAGAGAGTGGAGGTTCCATGGGAGTGAGAGTGGGGTTTCAAGGGTGAGGAGAGTGGGGGGGAGTTTTTCTGAGGGAAGATGAGTGTGGGGTTCCATGGGGAGAGAGAGGGGGGTTTCTGAGGGAAGAGAGAGTGGGATTCCAAGGGGGGAGAGAGTGGGGTTCTGAGGGAAGAGAGAGTGAGGTGTGCCATGGGGAGAGAAGAGAGAGAGGGGGGTTCTGAGGGAAAGAGAGAGTGGGGATTCCAAGGGGAAGAGAGCGTGGGGTTCCAAGGGTTGGAGAGAGGAGTGGGGTTCCGAGGCGAGAGGTAAAGTGGGATTCCCAAGGGGAGAGAGAGTGGGGTTCCACAGGGGAGAGACAGTGGGGTTCTAAGAGAAGAGACAGTGGGGGTTATGGTGGGAGAGGACAGTAGGTTCAAGGGGAGGGAGCGTGGTGTTCCGAGGGAGAGGAGAGAGAGGGGGGTTTCGAGGGGAGAGAGAGTGGGGTTCCGAGGGGAGGAGACCTAGAGAGAGAGAGAGGAGTTGGATTCCAAGGGGAGAGAGAAGCGGAGTTCCGAGGGGAGTGAGAGTGGAGTTTGGGGGGAGTAAAGAGAGGAGTAGGGTTCCACAGGGGGAGAGGGTGGGGTTCAAAGGGAGAGTTGGTGGGGTTCCGAGGGGAGAAAGAGTGGGGTTCCGAGGGGAGAGATGTGGGTTCCGGGGGACAAGAGAGGAATTGGGTTTCTAAGGGAGAGATGAGAGAGAGTAGGGTTTATATGGGAGAGAAAGTGGGGTTCCGAGGGGAGAGAGAGGAGTGTGGTTCCGAGGGAGAGAGAGAGGGGGGGGGGGAGTTGTTCCGAGGGAGAGAGTGAGAGTGGGGTTTTGAGGGGAGAAGAGAGAGAGTGTGTGGTTCGAGGGAGAGAGGAGAGAGGGGGGGAGTTCCGAAGGGAGAGAGAGTGGGGTTCCGAGGGGAGAGAGAGGAGTGGGGGTTTCGAGGGAGTGATTGTGGGATTCAAGGGGAGAGAGTGTGGAGGGGTTTTCGTGGGAGAGAGAGAGAGAGTGGGTTCCCGAGTTGAGAGAGAAGAGTGGGTTTCCGGGGGAGATAGAGAGTGGGGTTCCAAGGGAAGAGAGAGTGGTGTTTCGAGTGGGAGAGAGAGTGGGGGTCCGAGGGGCTAGAGGCGAGAGAGTGGGGATTCCGAGGAGAAAGAGATGAGAGAGAGAGTGGGGTTCTAAAGGGAGAGAGAGGGGTGGGGTTTCCGAGGGAAGAGAGAGAGTTGGGTTCCGAGGGGAGGAGAGAGAGTGAGGTTCGGGAGACAGAGAGAGAGAGTGGGGTTCCAAGGTGAGAGAGAGAAGGTGAGTTGTTCCGAGGGGAGGAGGAAGAGAGAGAAGTTGGGTTCCGAGGGAGGAGAGAGAGGTGGGTCGAGGGGAAGAGAGAGAGGAGTGGGGTTACCAGATGAGAGAGGAAGGTGGGTTCGAGGGGAGGAGAGAGAGAGAGAGTGGGGGTTCCAAAGGGGAGAGAGAGAGAGAGAGAGGAGAGAGATGAGAGAGAGGGTAGAGAAGAGAGAGAGAGAGAGGCGAGAGAGGTGGGGTGGTTCCATGGGGAGAGAGAGAGGGTGGGGGTTCCAAGGGGAGAGAGGGTGGGGTTCCAGGGAGAGAGTGAGAGAGTGGGGTTCCGAGGGTTAGAGAGAGAGAGTGGGGGTTCCGAGCGAGAATGAGAGAGAGGAGTGGGGTTCTAAGGGAGAGAGGAGAGAGGGTGGGGTTCCGAGGGAAGAGCGAGAGTTGGGATTCCGAGGGGAGAGAGTGAGAGTGGGGTTCGGAGGAGACAGAGAGAGAGAGAGAGAGTGGGGTTCCAAAGGGGAGAGAGAGAAGGTGAGGTTCCGAGGGTGAGAGAGAGAAAGTTGGGGTTTCGAGGGAGGAGGAGGGTGGGGGTTCGAGGGGATGAGAAAGAGAGTGGGGTTCCTAGAAAAGAGAGAGAGAAGGTGGGTTCCGAGGGGAGAGAGAGAGAGAGAGTGGGGCGGGTTCCAAGGGGGAGAGACGAGAGAGAGAGAGAGAGAGTGAGTATAAGAGAGAGGAGAGAGAGAGAGAGAGAGTGGGGTTACATGGGGAGAGAGAGTGGGTGGGGTTCCAAGGGGATAGAGGGTGGGGTCCATGGGAGAGATGAGGAGAGAGTGGGGTTCCAAGGGGGAGAGAGTGAGTGGGGTT
>CM031600.1:32592288-32602621 GCA_018398815.1 Conus ventricosus
GAAGGACGCTGAGATGTTACTCAAGCACGAATGAGGACACTGAGGTCTTGCCCCATGCATAGGTGAAGGACATCAAATGTTTACCATGCATGAATAAAGAACGCTGAGGTGTTACCATGTATTAAGGAAGGACGTCGAAGGGTTACTATGCATGAATGGAGAACGATGAGGTGCCGCCACGCGTGAATGAAGGACATTGAGGTACATAACCTTTGCCTGAATGAAGGACACTGAGGTGTCACCGTGTATAGATGAAGGATATCACTGTATTTTACTGTGCATAAGTGAAGGACATTAAGAGAATACCATGCATGAGGGACACTCAGGAATTATACCGCATGAATGAAGGACATCAGGGGAATACCATGCATGAATAAAGGACACGGAGGTGTTACCATAGGCTTGAGAAAGGACATTGACGTGGTACTATGCATGAATGAAGGACATTGAGATGAAAACCCGTGCATGAATGGAGGATGCAGGGGTGTTACCATGCATGTGCGAAGGACACGGTGGACAGACTCATCATGGACGAAGGATATTGTGGAGCTACTATGCATGGGCGAAGAATACTGTAGAGCGTTATGCATGGACGAACAATACTGTAGAGTTACAATCCATGGACGAGGAATACCGTAGAGTTATCATGCATGGACGAACAATACTGTAGAGTACCATGCATGGACGAACAATACTGTAGAGTTACCATGCATGGACGAACAATACTGTAGAGTTACCATGCATGGACCAACAATACTGTAGAGTTACCATGCATGGACGAACAATACTGTAGAGTTACCATGCATGGACCAACAATACTACAGAGTTACCATGCATGGACCAACAATACTGTAGAGTTACCATGCATAGACCAACAATGCTGTAGAGTTTCCATGCATGGACCAACAATACTGTAGAGTTTCCATGCATGGACCAACAATACTGTAGAGTTACCATGCATGGACGAACAATACTGTAGAATTACCATGCATGGACGAACAATACTGTAGAGTTACCATGCATGGACGAACAATACTGTAGAGTTACCACGCATGGACGAACAATACTGTAGAGTTACCATGCATGGACGAAAGATACTGTGGGAGTCATCCTACATCTGCCTTAATCCTTTCTGTCCCCTCCCCCCTCCCCCCCCCCCCCAAAAAAAAAAGGAAAAAAAAAGAAAAAAGAAAAAAAAATGCAAACAACAACAAAACCTCGTAAATGTGGCATTGGCGACTGCTCGGATCCAGAAAGACCTGGTTCTACGATTTTGCTGGATTTCGGTCGTTAGACACTCCTCTCACCCACCTTCCTGCTCTGTCCAGCTCTCGTTTCTCTCCACCACCACCCACCCCCACCGCCACCCCATCCCAACCATCTTCCTATTTACCCCCTTCACAGCCCTCCGTACCCCTTCCACACTCCGTTCCCACTCCTCTCGCCTGGTAATCTCTCTCTCTCTCTCTCTCTCTCTCTCTCTCTCTCTCTCTCTCTCTCTCTCTCTCTCTCTCTCTCTCTCTCGTTTGTATAGACGTTCACTAAAAATCGTACTCCTTAAATCATCTCTTCAAGTTGCAGACTATAAAGAACTTGAGATTCTCTCATTCAGTCAGAAATGTCGTTTCAATAAGGGTGTGTTCATGTACAAAATAATGAACAATCTCGCACCTTCTTATCTACGTACCAAATTCCTTGTAAACACCTTTCGTAATAAACATTTAATATCCATTCCCCGGCCCAGAATTGATCTATTCATGTCTTCCTTAGCATATTCGGGTGGTAAACTTTGGAATGCAATCCCTTGTGACATAAGAAATAAAAATAGCTTATCTACGTTTAAAACACATTTATCATAAATATCTAATGTTAAGTTATAGCTAACCTTCTGTGGTATTTTTGGATCGTAATCTTGTATCCAATTTCCTCAAATGTTTTTTTTTTTTTTTTTTTTTTTTTTTTTACTCATCTCTGTCTTTATTCTGCTGCTGCTTGACTTCTCTGCCTATTTGTCTATCTGTCTGCCTGTCAGTCTTTCTCTCTCTCTCTCTCTCTCTCTCTCTCTCTCTCTCTCTCTCTCTCTCTCTCTCTCTCTTTCTCTCTCTCTCTTTCTCTCTTTCTCTCGCATATGGATGCTTGCACGATCTTGTCGTTTGCTTTTGTAGTATTAGTCTGTTACTTCTTACAGTTTGCAAGTTGACTGGTGTATTTACTTTTTCCTCTTTGTTGCCATATTGACTTGTGTGTTGTCCATGTGGGTTTTTTTTTTTTTTTTTTTTTCCCCCAGGGCTGGGTGGAAAAAAGCATGTGTAATTTGCTTATCTCATTACCCTGGTGAAATAAAATTTCGTTCGTTCGTTCGTTCGTTCGTTCGTTCTCTCTCTCTCTCTCTCTCTCTCTCTCTCTCTCTCTCTCTCTCTCTCTCCTCTCTCTCTCTCTCTTTCCTTTTCGCTTGTCATATTCGTTGTAAAAACCGTACAGGAAGTTACTGCTAAAATCAGGCGAAGGTTCTACTTGAAGTTACGTTGTTGTACGAGATTTTTCGAGAACTGCGAATTTTCTCGGCCTGTGTCAAGCGAGGAATAGGCTTAGCAGTGCGAACGGACTTTTTCGGTTCAAGTGAGCCGCTCGGAATTATGCAAGTGGACTGCTTAAACGATTCAATTTACAAAAAAAAAAAAAAAAAAAAAAAGCGTAGTTCGGTTGATTACTAATATTGCAAACGTTTCTCTTACGCTTTGGGTCTACCTGCGACAAAAGTGACCACCAAAAAAAAAAAAAAAAAAATGCATGTAGCGAAGTCAACTAAGAAAAATAAAAAGAAAAAAAAAAAGAAAAAAGAAACACCGCCTGAACAGAGAAATTCTCACAGCGGTAGAAATGGCAGCGCCCCTTAGCCGCTAACTCCATTCCCTCCATACTCCGGCCAGCAATTGCGCGTGCGTGTGTGCATGTGTGCGTGCGTGTGTGTGTGTGCGCGCGCGCGATTTCAAAGTGACTGCCAGGTCTGGGCCGGCCCCTTAAATCAAAAACGTCTGAGAACCCTGCCCTATCCCCCCCCCTCCCCCAACCCCTCCCCCTACACACACACATACACCGGCTTCTAATCGACCTGATCTGCGTCTGCCTGACCCCAGGGCAGCCCATCCCAGAACTCACAGATAGCCCGCGGCCTGCCAGCTGCTGGACGTTGGTGAAGGGACCCAGGCCCTGCAGAGTGAAGGTGTTGTCCCCGGGCTGAATGGTCACCTCGGACACCACCCCGAAGTCAGGACCTCCCTGGCCTCCCATGGGTCCCGCAAAAGGGGAGTATCCGCCCAGCATGGTGCTGGCACCGGCGAAGCCATAGCCGAAGGCATCCAGGCCATCATGCTTCCTGGAGTCCAAGGGTCTGTGAGAAAAACGAATAAACAAACAAACAAAAAAAAAACAGAGCGTGGGAGTGGTGTCAGTGATTTGTTTGAAGCGCTGTTCATTCGTTTTGAGTAGTCAGTCATTCATATGGCTTATTACTTTACTTGCGTTAATTGTCTAGGCTTCACTTTGATGGAATCTCTTGTCGATTAGACCAGACGAGTTGACAGGCGGCTGATTCGCTGCAGCGAGTTCTCATGTGGGAGTGGAGACCTATCTCTGAAGTAACACAGTCGGCCGCAGATGTTGCAGGTCAAGGATTTCAGCGAAGTGGGGGTTCCGCTTTCTCCTGTTCTTCGCCTGAATGGCAGCTACTCTGTTCAGCTGGGAAGTCTGTGTGCCTTGATGGCATGGGTGGTCTCAGTCAAGCGCAGTAGCTTCATAGGTGACAGTGTCCATCTGGCACCTCTTGAGGCTGACCTTCAGTGTGTTCTTATACCGCATGGCCTTGGCCATGCTGCATCAGGACCCACAACAGCATTTTGCGGATCCCGCTTATTCCATGCGGGTGGTATGTCCCCGCCCATCCCAGCTGACTCTTGATGAGTGCACGCACACCCAAGACTGGGAAGTTTGTACTTTCTTACTGACTGACTGACTGACTGACTTATTTCCAGGCCTGAAAGGCGCGTCTGGTAAGGCCATCGGCTTAGTCTTGTCCATGAAACATTTTTTCCAATTTTTTTTCTCTTTTATCTTTTTAATTAATTTTTTTTAATTCATTCACTTGTTTATTTATCCACCTGTGATGGTTGCGCTGTGTGTCTCATGGCTTAACAGATATGGTGTAGCGAATATGGACTATTCCGCGCACAGTGCTGCCTCTTTCATGTCACCGAAACTGAATCTTATCAATTTCTTTGTTTTTTGTTGTTGTTTTTTTTTCGGCTGGACTCTCAGCGGTCAGGCTGAACCTTGTTCGGCCACTTACAGAACTGGTGTCTGTTGACTGACCCGTCTTTTCCCTAGTTCGTTGGTGAGGACCGCGAAGTTCACCACAGGTGAGCCTTTTGCAAATGGGATCGTTTATGATCCCACCTCGAACGTAGCTATATGATGTCTAACGGAATGATGTCTTCACACGATGGCAGCGCGCATAGTGCATAGTAGTGTGTGTGTGTGTGTGTGTGTGTGTGTGTGTGTGTGTGTGGTGTGTGTGTGTGTGTGTGTGTACGTGTGTGTGTGTGTGTGTGTGTGTGTGTGTGTGTGTGTGTGTGTGTGTGTGTGTGTGTGTACATGTGCGTGTGCGCGCGCGCGCGCGCGCGCGCGCGTGTGTATGTGTGTGTGTGTGTGTGTGGTGTGTGTGTGTGTGTGTGCGTATGCGTGCGTGTGTGTGGTTGTGTGGTGTGTGTGTGTGTGTGTGTGTGTGTGTGTGTGTGTGTGTGTGTGTGTGTGTGTGTGAAAGATTGGAATAGGTTATAACGCACGTCCAAGCTTGTTTCTTTCTTTCCTGTTTTTTTTTCTCTCCAAGCTTTCACACACAGGGCTTAGGTCTTTAAGTCTCATCCAGAGACCTTATCTCCTTTAAGCGGGCTGTGTCCAGTAACGATTGAACCCAGGACCTTTGGACTGAGGGAAAAAGGATATATCCACTGAGCCCCACTAACCTATTTTCTTCTCTTTTTTTTTTTCAAAAGTTTTCTTCTGTTTTGTATTCCATGGACTCTAGGCTCAATGACAACCATATCGACTGCTTCATACATAACCACACCCATCCTCCTTCTGTAGCAGTACTAACGCCAGCTATCAGAATGAGGTCGTCACGCGGCCATTCACCAGAAGAAATATTTCACGGCTACTGGGTTGATCCAGTGATGTTCAGCAGTACCAACAACAGTCTTCATAACGAAAAAGAAAGATGAAAAGAGACGAAGATGGTGCATGGACTTCCAGTCTGGTCTGACAATACTACAGGGCTGTGCTTGACGTTTTCTGTCAATCTTTACCCCATATCCTCCGGCCTTTTCCTGGCCTGTGAGATACAGACAAAGGCAATGCTACTCGCGAAATGCGAGCGCACACGAAGAGGTGAAAACTCCGACTATGCGGTTCCATTTCTACAAAAATAATCATGTCCTGGAGGGTTAACAACTTGCGGCCCCTACCGTCCATTTTTTTTCTTCCTTCCTTCGGTTTTTCTCTTCTTTCTGCTTTTTTTCTCCTTTCTGTAAGAGATAGATTCACATTGGAACTGAAATGCAACAAAAGCGTCAAGCGTGCGCATCAAGCAAGCAAGCAAGCAACAACCAACCAATAAAATAAATAAATCACGTATTCCTACGCCCTTAAAACCAAAGAAATATAGCACAGAGGATCAGCAACGTATTCCTACGCCCTTAAAACCAAAGAAATATAGCACAGAGGATCAGCAACGTATTCCTACGCTCTTAAAACCAAAGAAATATAGCACAGAGGATCAGCAACGTATTCCTACGCTCTTAAAACCAAATGAATATAGCACAGAGGATCAGTAACGCATTCTCACGCCCTTAAAGCCAAAGTAGTTGCAAAGAGGATCAATAACGTACTGCCATGTTTTTAACACCAAGGACATTGCAAAGAAGTTCGGCAACATATTTTCATGCCCTTGAAACCAAAAGGATTTTTTTTTATCAATACAGGAATATCTAGATCAAAGAGGCAAAAAAGATACTCAGTCTAGTACTCTGACAAAAGCCATGATGATTAGAAGCTCATTGGTGCTGATCTTTATGACAGACGTATAGAGGATTTGCATCAAACCAACCACGCAGGATGTTGACAGACTGAAGAAGCAGTTTAACAGACAGTCAAACGGCCTGATGATCTTCAGTCCCGGGGTAACAAATAAGCAGTAAAATGCATCCCCCCCCACCCCCCACCCCACCCCACCCCCCCCCCCCCCCCCCCCCCTGTGACAGGCTGAAGTGACTACCGAACAAATTCTACCATTACATGGTATATGATCCGGGCGTGTTACAGTTATCTGTAGAGCAAATAGTCCGATAAGCAGACGCAAACAGTCGTATTTGCAAACACACACACACACACACACACACACACACACACACACACACACACACACACACACACACACGCACGCACGCGCGCGCGCACGCACGCACGCACGCACGCACGCACGCACGCACGCACGCACGCACGCACGCACGCACGCACACTATCGTCATCGCCATCATCATCACCACCACACCACGCATAAAAAACTCACCCTCTCAGCACAAGCCACAAACTACGGCAGACCCGCGGCCGACAGAAACCCCAGGGGCCCCGACATGACCCCCGAAACCCACACCGGAAAACACACACACCCCACCCCCCACACACACACACACTCACACACCCCACCCCACACACCCCTATTTATCGCCATCATCATCACCCCCAACCACACACACAAAAAATCCCCTCTCAGAACAAGCCACATCTACAGGGCAAAACCCCGCAGGCCCGACCGAAGCAAAAGATAGGAAAAAGCCAGGGCACACACACCACACACCACCACACACACCACACACACACACACACCAAACACCACCCCTATATATCGCCATCATCATCACCACCCCACCACACCCACACAAAAAACGTTTCCCTCTCAGACCAGCCAATCTACAGACAGACACGCGGGCAGAGGAAACCCCAAGGGCCGCGGGAGACCCCACCCAAACCAAAACCCCACAGGACTCACTCGGGGCAGGGATCGGCCCCCCCCAAAAGGAACCACCGGGGGGGGGGTGGGGGGGGGTTGGGGGGGGGGGGAGGGGGGGGGGGGGGGGGGGGGGGGGGGGGTGGGGCCGGGGGGGGGGTGGGGGTGGGAATTTACCAACCGGGGGAATTCCTTTTTGTGGGCCAAACTTAGCCGGCTTCAGCACCTGGGGTCCCGCCTTCCCGCTGATCTTTCCCCGAAGCTCCCCCATGCCCCCCCGGGCCCTGCATGCCCCCATGCCGTGCAAGCCGCCCTGATACCCCAGGTCATTCTACATGCCCCCCAAACCCCGGGCCTGCGTAGCCCGGATAGCCACCAGCCCCTTTAGCCCGCGGCCCCCGGAAAGGAAAAAAGGGGCCGAATGCCATAGCCCCCCTGGTTTTCCCTGGAAAATGATTTTTTTTTTTTTTTTATTAAAAAAAAAAGCATTTCCCTGTCCTTATTTTTTTGTATATTTTTACACATTTAGCAAATCAGAAACAGGAGGGGGGGGGGGGGGGGGGGGGGGGGGGGAAATTTGTTTTTTTTACTAAGTCGGTTTAGAAAGGGACACAAATTTGTATCAAAGTACTTTTAATGGTTTTTCGTTTTAGCGAATGAACTTAATTGGGAAAGCTATGATCTAAAATTTAAAGGGAAAAGAAAAAAATACGAGGAGTTTTCAAAGGGGGAAATTTTGCTTCGATGGCCCCAAAAATAACACAAAACCCCTTTTTGTACAAAATAAAATACATGCACACTGGGGGGGAAAGTTTTATGAAAAAACAAATTTAATGCCATGGGTATTCGGGGAAAAAAGTAAATTGGGTTTAAGTCCGGGGGGCAAAAAAACAAGGGGGAGAGAGAGAGAGAGGGGGGAGAGGGGGGGAAAAGGGGAGAGGGGGAAAAGAAGGGGAAAAGGGGGAAAAGAAGAGGGGGGTGGGGGGGGGGGGGGGGGGGGGGAAAAAAAAAAAAAAAAGGGGGGGGGGGGGGAGGGAAAAAAGAGAAAAGAGAGAAGAGAATCGTCGATGTTGTGGTGAATTCATACCCCCTTTGGAATTAAATTTCTGAAAAATTTTCCCCTCTGTTTCATGTTTACTGTTTTGTTTTGTGTTTCCGAAAGTTTCAATGCCACTTTCTTTGGGCCGGCAGCTGTCACATTCTTCGTAATAAAATTGACAACGATTACTCCACTAAAAGCAAAAACGCAGAATACGGGGAAGAACGAAAAATTGTTACTGTTATATTCTTTGTGACTTGCTCTTATTACATTTTGCGTCGAGCGGCGTCAAACTCAAAGGAAAAGACGATGATGGGGAGGAGGGGGGGGGAGGGGGGGGGGGGGGGATATTTTGTTTTAAACGCATGGTTTTCATCTCCCCTAACCTCCCCCCCCCCGCCCCAGATCCTCTTTCCCTGAGAAAAAAAGTTCGAGATTTTTCTGTTCGGAGTCAGTTTTGTGCGACTCCAACATTTTTGCATTATTGGCGAGATTTTAACCAAGATCCATCCCGTGGAACAAAACAGTGAAAAATGAAAACAAAAAAAAGAAAGAAAAAACAAATGTTTGCAAACATTCAATTGTTTTACTCATAGAAGGGTTAAAACCTGCGTACCCTGAGATTAAAACACCCCACAACACCACACACACAACACCCACACACCACAAAAACAAACGTTCTTTTAATCGTCCCCCAAGACAAAGGATGGGGTCTCAAAAGGCGATTAAAAAATCACAAATTACATACTACACAAAAAAAACCCAAAACTACTTATACTTAATACCCTTTTCTAGCCCAATTTTTAGTGAAAAACCAAAAGGAGATGTTGGGGAAGAAAGAGGAGGGGGAGGGGAGGAGGGGAGGGGGGGGGGGGGGGGGGGGGGGGGGGGGGGGGTGGGGGGGGGGCATATCTTAGTTTAACCAATTCATTTATTTCATTTTTATTTCTTTTTTTTTTTTTTTTCTTGGTGTTGGTGGTGTGTTTTGTGTGTGTGTGTGTGTGTGTGTGTTGGGTGTTGTGTGTGTGGTTGTGTGTGTGTGGTGGGGTGTGGTGGGGCCCGTTGTATCAAAACACGAATTTTAGAGGTATAAATAAAATTCACCATTTTTCCAAATGATGCATATTTAAAGACCGTGCAGTGATATTCTAGAGCAGGAACTCTACGAAAAGAACATGACAGATGTCAGCCTTGGTTATGAACCAGGCAAGGGGTGGGCAGTCTTGTTCTTATCGCTGTGACTGCGTATCGGCAGCTCTGTGGGCACTGGTTCTTTGTTGTTAATATTCATACAGATCTGCAGTTAGGAACACCCACACTGATTCTGAAAGAACATCTCTGCTTTTGTCTCTCTTACTGATCAAGGTTTTGTTTTAAATTTGAATATGCGATTTGGTGTTGTGTTGGGGTTGTGTGTGTGTGTGTGTGTGTGTGGTGTGGGGGGTGGTGTGTTGGGTGTGGTGGTTTTTGTGTGTGGTTTCGTGCGTGCGTGCGTGCATACGTGCGTGCGTGCGTGCGTGCGTGAGTGCGGTTTCGTGCGTGCGTGGTGTGTGTTGTGTGTGTGTGTGTGTGTGTGTGTGTGTGGTGTGTGTGTGTGTTTGTGTGCATTCGTAGACATATTTGTACTTATGTTTGCTCAAACGTAGGGACGTGTTACAGTGCATACGTACTTAGGTGGGTTTGTTAGATATGCACATAGGCGGTAGGCAGATACATTTGTTTGAGACAGCGCGCGTGTGCGTGCGTGCCGATGTGTACATGTGTTTCTGTTATGCTTCAATTATATAGTATGTACATTTTTTTTTTGTATCATGCCCCCACATGTCTTATCTGCATAAAAAGGGAAGAATTTAATACTTTATATGGGAATACATTTTTGACTACATCCATACTGCGCTTTAAGCGGTTCTGACGTTTATGAATTTGTGTTTAGATGTATACAAATTATGCCGTTACATTTTTAAAAGAAAAGATTCTTCTTTACACTGGTCACTAAAAGAGACATAAACAGCCAGGTGCAGACAGAGAGAGAGGGGAGAGAAAGGGGAGAAAAGAGAGGAGAGGGGAGAAAAGAGAGAGAGAGAGAGAGAGGAGAGGAGAGAGAGGAAAAGAGAGAGAGAGACAAACAGATAGACAGACAGACACACAGACAGACACACAGACTGATTGACAGACAGACTGGCCGACAGACGACAGACAGACAGCAGGGCGACACGCGACAGAACACAGCAAGA